>OY282587.1:32613950-32782255 GCA_958298965.1 Chrysolina haemoptera
CTAACAAAGTTTTTTGAGGGGATAACTGGTCGCAGTTGAACCATCAAGAAAAATGTTCACAATGACGTGAATTTCTTGATTTTTTCGCAGCACTGATCTGACGTTGGATCCGTTACGGTATAAACGTGGCCATTGTGTGTCCGGCAAAATCTACATTATGGGTCCTGTTTGCCATCATGTAGTTTGTTGCCATTACTTGTTCTTGGCAGGCGGTTATTAATGCTTCGGTTTCGGTTTTGAGGTTTGCCTATGTAAGCCATTTCCAGGTAAGATCTTTATTCATTATTTCTTTGTCAACTCTTATTTATATCTGACCATGTATTACTTTATCATTCCATCTAACCTTTCGTTCTTCTCTAATCCTTATTTTCTACTTCTCTTTCATTATCTCTACCCGTTTTGTTTTAGTTGCATGTGGCTTTGTGTTCTCAATTCTTTTGTTTTCAATTATTCGATTACATTCCGCTTCAATGTGTTAACTGCTCCTGGATGGAGGACTCCGAACATATTCATCAGTTTTCTCGGTTTCTGGTCCATTTTCCTAATTTCCGCTTGGGTTCACTTGATTATCTCAAAGCTGTACTGAATGGAATGAATGGAATGAATGGAATGAATAGAATGAATGGAATGAACGGAATGAATGGAATGAACGGAATGAATGGAATGAAAGGAATGAACGGAATGAATGGAATGAACGGAATGAACGGAATGAACTGAATGAAAGGAATGAACGAAATGAATGGAATGAATGGAATGAAAGGAATGAATGGAATGAAAGGAATGACAGGAATGAATGGAATGAAAGGAATGAATGGAATGAATGGAACGAATGGAACGAATGGAACGAATGGAAGGAATGGAATGAATGGAATGAATGGAATGAATGGAAGAATGGAATGAATGGAAAGAATGGAATGAATGGAATGAATGGAAAGAATGGAATGAATGGAAAGAATGGAATGAATGGAAAGAATGGAATGAATGGAATGAATGGAATGAATGGAATGAATGGAATGAATGGAATGAATGGAATGAATGGAATGAATGGAATGAATGGAATGAATGGAATGAATGGAATGAATGGAATGAATGGAATGAATGGAATGAATGGAATGAATGGAATGAATGGAATGAATGGAATGAATGGAATGAATGGAATGAATGGAATGAATGGAATGAATGGAATGAATGGAATGAATGGAATGAATGGAATGAATGGAATGAATGGAATGAATGGAATGAATGGAATGAATGGAATGAATGGAATGAATGGAATGAATACAGGTCTTGTTTTTTGGCACTAAGTTCGATCTCCAGGATTTTTCTTGTTCTTGGATAGTATTCTTCAGTGAGTTTGGTTTTCATATTCTTGTGTTGTACACCATCGTGCTCGTTCACACCGAGATATTTGTATACATCATTCTATTCTGTTCTTTATTATTTTTTTTTTCTATCCACATGGAATTTTTCAGTCAGGCCCTGTCTCCGGAGCCCCGATAAATCTGGAGGGCGCGCTTGTGTCATGTACCCAGATAGTCACTCCCCACATCCGTGGGGTGAGTGATTACTGGGTCCGACAGTCATGTGCCCTAAGCAGACGGAGTGAACCAAGAATAACGGCCTTCTGCATTCTTCCGGCTCAGATTTCTGCCGCATCACGACAAGCCGGTATGATTTTCGAATTGGAGAGCAGCGTGTCCATCATTCCACCAAGGACTCCTATGATCAGAACCACCATGTTAACAGCATTGTTTGGGTAGAGCCTGCGGAGTTCAAAGAGGAACTCTCGATATTTGGTCATCCGTTTTTTCTCGTCCTATTCGTCCTATTCAGGCCTATTTGCTTGTATTTGCCTGATGGTGGGGAATGAGTAGTTCCAATAGATTCGGCACTTCTCATTCTCCACAACAGACCCAAAATCCCCGGAGCATAAGGCAACACCGGTGTCTCGTCTGTACCGTATGAGTGTCGAAGATGTTAGTACAACACTCGTAGAGCCGCGTTATGTCTGTGGATATAGACTGAGACCGCATAAGCTTGACACGCGGACAACAAATGCATTATGTTCTCAAAAGCCCCACGACACGCTCTGCATCTAGTGTCCGGGACCTCTATACCCATCACGCGACTACGGTAGACCAGGGTGCTGAAGACTCCAAGATTTTTTGATAAGCCAAAGTCTTCGTCTTCTTGAAGAAGACCCCATGCATTGGCTTATCGTTATTATTATCATTATCATTATTATTATTGTTCCCTCAATATTATGAAACTAATTTTCATTGTATTGTCGTCGATCCATGATATGTAGCTAAATTTTAGATCATTCAGATGATTATAATAAAAATTATTTTCGTTATTATCATTATTACAAAATATGAAATCCAAGTATTGTGCCAAATTTGAGATGATTCCAACGATTTCAAGTGGGTGAAAATTCAATTCAAAAGTTCTAATTATTATGGAATTCTGGTACAGTCGTAGGTCTTTAAACTGTGTGCAAAATTTTAGACGATTCGGACGATTGCAAATTAAAACGTTCTCATTATTATTATTATTATCATCATCACATGAAAAAATATTTTTGGATTGTTGTCCACCCTTGATGTGTTTGGCAAATTTCAGTTATGCAGATGACTGAAAGTTTGTGAAAATTGACTTCCAAGATTTAATTACATTGTTAGTCAGTTGATTTGTTAGTTATAAGTGGAATTGAGTGAAGAGTCTTGAAAATTGAAATGGAATATAAAAAAACAATATTTAAGTATTTGAAAAGGAATAACTTAATATTTTCTTAAAAGGTCGAGTTTTCACGTGTCTATAAACTACCTCTAACTGAATCTATTTATGAAGACAAAAACCTTTGATATTTATTCTACCAATCACTCCTCGTAAGACAACATCAAAACAAACACGAATCAATAGAGATTCAACACGAACACAATACCCGCTTCCGAAACAATGCATCTGTCATCCCAAAAACAAACAAAACCATGGCCCAAACTTATTTCAACTACCTAGGCGTAAAAGCCTACAACTTGTTACCTGCTTCAATAAAAAGTATCAACAACATTAATCTTAAAAAAAAAAGTTAAAAACTGAATTTTCCTTGAAAAAATAGAGATTGAAAATCGCTTAAGCATAGTATTTTACATTGTATATTACTCCTATACCAAAAAACCATGTAAAACTTCGATTCGATTCAATTCAATACAATATTCAAGTGACACGGTATTTCTCTCCTCTTACTTCGAAGGCTCTAGTGCAGTGATTAACGAGCATTTTTTTTTTTCGAAAACTAGTTCACCGCAAAGCTAAACGTGAGTGTTTTCACAGTTATTGGTCGTTTGTTTCTGTCTACCTCTGAAGTGCAGTAATAACCTGATTATCATCATGCATTCTATGCTAGTCATACTGTAAGTAAGGGCATTTTTCCGTCAATCAGAGTATCAATCGAGGAAGTGATATCAACCGCGAACGGCTGTATACAGTGCCAAATTTAAAATTTTAATTGACCAGTAAACTCTCTACTAGCGTAGGGTTTGTATCGATCATGTTCACCGAGTGACCTCACGTAGTACTCTGATCATGAGTTTAACTCTGAAGGATTTATATGAACTCATCAAAACGGGTAACAGCGAGATTAAACAGAAAATTTGTGAATTAAAAAATTCATTTAGTACCGAAATTGCTGCTCTGAAAAATAAAAATGATGAATTTTAGTTCGAAAATATGAATAGGACATTCATAAAATCTGTTGTGGAATCATCTGCGACTGAAAGACAAACTTTAGTCGCTATTTTCCATCGTTCAAGATAACCTCTCGGGAGGTATGTTGAAGAAGGGAACATTCTCTATGAAAATTGAAAAAGGAAAAAATGTGATTTATTTGCAATATCATTGAAAAAATCATCAATGAAAACTAAAGAGCATTAAAAAAATCAGCTATCTGAATGAAAATGCGAATTTTCACTTTCAGATTTTTTCTTTTCTTTTCAGTTTATTATTTTTTTCGGAGTATTTTCACAATATCTATAAGATGTAGTTCAATGTCCAGCGTTGCTTGGGCCGGGGAAGTAGTTGTTTTCTGTTAGATAGTACAAATAAATCACATTTTTTCATTTTTCAATTTTCATGGAGCATGTTCCCCTTTTCAAAAATGATGAATTTCTAAAGGAAAACGCTTTACTCAATCAGCGAATTCTCAACATCGAACGTAGATCAAAAAAATATAATTTCATCGTGTATGGTCTACAGGGTCCGGAGGAAAATACTAACAGTGAACTCTTGAATACCATAAATGATTGCTTGGGCATCCAATGTGATGTCAGTGACTTTCGCGACATTTACAGACTTGGTACCAAATCTGAGGGTGCTATCCGCCCAGTTGTCGCAGAAGTGGTGTGCTACGGCTTAAAGACTGATATTCTCAATAAATCTCGTTCTACGGTCAATGAACTTAGAAAACTGAAAATTATATTTTCGCAAGGGAGGATTATTTGAAACGAAAGTTTATGAATCAGCAGCTGAAACTAGCCAAAGTATCTCACCCTACTGCCATCATAAAAAATAATACCCTTGTGGTGGATGACATATCCTTCAGCTACGAGGAATTAAAGGATAGAGTAAATCAGAAAAATAGGACTCCTGAAGTCCTGCCCATCGTGCCGATTTTCTCTGTGAACGAGAATACCGACAAACAAAGGAAAATTGAAGTTTCTCCATTAGCCACTGATACAATCCTGAAGGCAAAGCTTAGGTCCTTTTCCAAATCCACCATCTGAATTGCTTCTGTTTTTGTGACCGATTATCATAGTCTTTTATACTTTCTGTTACTATTACATTTAATTTGCTGTCAATATACCTACTACATGGTAATAATTTTATATATTTGTTTTTTCTGTTAACATACGGAATGAACCAAAAAGTTAAATTTGCACACCTGAATATTAGGTCTCTCGTTCCTCATTATCAGGAGTTAAGAAATGTGGTATTGGATAAATATGAAATCATTGCGTTATGAGAAACATGGCTCTCTGACAATATTGCCAACAATGTTGTTTCACTTCAGGGCTACAATATTTCCAGAAAGGACCTCGAGGCTGGCCGAGGCGGTGTCGTGGCACTTTATATAAAGTATGGGTATAGAGCCAAACTGTTGAATATTTCTCGAAATAATACCGAACAACTTTGGATTTCGAAAGAATTCTCTAAAAAGAATTATGCTATTGGTGCTTTTTACAGACCACCCGCCTCTCCTATAGAAGTGCTCCTAGCTGATTTCGAGTCTTCTATTAGCGTGATTGCACTAGATTTTGATGAAATTTTGATTGTGGATGACATGAATATATACTCAAAAAGACTCGGAGATATATATTATTTCCGAACCCACCCGTTGTGGTCCATCCACTTCAAAAATCATCAACCTCATAATTTCATCGGAAACAATTCCACTCGAAAATACGTCTGTTGTTGATGTGTCACATGTTTCGGACCAATGTATGGCAACTTGCTCTCTCGGGCCTCTCAACATTACCCCCGCATTACACACTTATCGCGACTTCAAAATTTTGTACAAAAATAACTTCTTGATTGATTTTTCTCCTTTATTTCTTCTTGATAACATTTATTCTAAAGTTGAAATAATGAATGAAATTCTACTTGCGATTTTTGATGTTCATGCTCCAATGAGAACTGTAAGAATAAGCAGGCCGCATGCCCCGTGGATTACTGAGGTGATTAAAAAAATGATGTCGGTCAGAGATAAATCATTTAGTAGATATAAGCGCACAAGGCGTACAGAACACTGGAACTACTAAAAAGTCTTAAGAAATGAAACTAAATATGCCATCATTCGCGAGAAAAAAGCTTACTTTCAGTTTAGAGTCAATAACAACAGAAACAACCAGCAGTTCTGGAGGGAGCTCAAAAATCTTGGTATTCATATTAAAAACTCCTCTCATGATATTCCCGATCACCTGAATAATGTTTCCAACATTAACTTTTATTTCGTGAATTCCTCCCGTATAGTGATCTTTCTCTCGACCTCAATACTTTAAACTATTATTCCAACCGTTCACAACCAGGCATTAGCAACTTTTCTTCGTCTCCTACTACAGAATCTGAAATATTCAAAACACTCTTGTCCATCAAGTCAAATGCAACTGGTGTCGACCAAATAAATATAGCAATGCTATTGCATTGCTGTCCTGTTAATAATAAGCATTCTGTGCACGCTTTTCAAGGCATTTGAAAGAAAAATATTTCTCCAAATGCCAACGCACTTGGAAGAGTTCAATATCATACCTTCATGCCTATCCGGTTTTAGGCCTCAGATAGCTGCGTGACCGCTATGCTCAAAGTTACAGATGACATCTTCTCTGCTATGGACCAAAACTTGATTATACAAAAGCGTTCTACAGAATTAAACATCAGCTTTTATTTGCTATTTTACGTTTCATCGAATTTTCTACAGATGCAGTATCACTACTTCAGTCCTATTTATCGAATAGAATGCAAGCGGTTATGATGCAAAGGGGTGTCTCTGAGTTTTTGACTGTTGGGCCCGCTACTCTTCATTATTTATACTCATGAATTCCGTAATCATATATATTTCAGCAAGTGTCACTTTTATGCCGACGACACGCAAATTTCCATTTCCAGAGAGTTGTCTAATGGAAGCAAATTATCAATTGAACGCAGATTTAGAGTCGATTATATCAATTTCTGAGAAGTTTTGTCTCTCAATAAATCCTGGAAAGTCTGTGGTAATGTTGTTTGGTAGGAAAGTGGCCCGATCTCGTTGTCATGATGCGTTGAAGATCAAAATCAAAGATAACTCTATTTATTACTCCGATAGTGCTAAAAACCTAGAAAACATCTTGGATTCCTCTCTGAATTTCACTAATCATGTCAACTTGGTGATAAGACAAGCATTTTGCAATCTGAAATTGACATATGTCAACAGAAAATTTTTCGATTAGCCAGGAATCACACTGATCGACTAGGACCGACCGTCCGTGACCGTCCACCTACGTCCAAAATTTCCAACACGTATATTCTTATCGCACAACTCACACTGTATAATCGTCATTGACCGTCCTCGACCGGTTTTCAAAGACCGTGTTCGAAATTGTAGTCTGCTGGAAATTTTGGTCGGTGTCACACTATCCTGACGTAATGTCATTTTGACACACATTTATGATGAACTTTTGACTTCAACAAAACTCATGTAAATAGGTATATTTCCTACCGGAAAAATAAAATGGTCTTCTTCAGTATCACTACTTCTCATTATTTAAAGCAAAACTATTGATATTATGAATTTAACTTATTTTCAATAAATGAACAGACAATTCACATAACCTTTCGAATGTCAAATTAATGTCAGATTTACAAAATTATTCTAGTGGTCGGTCGTGGATGGTCGATCAGTGTGACTTTGAAAGTTTTCATTGATCTACTTCTACTTTTGGTCGTGTGATTCCTCACTTAACGTACTAAAATATCATTATGCGAATCCCTGGTTCTTTCGCACTTGAGCTATGGTGATATAGTCTATGGACCTGCCATTACAACAAGAGACTCGCAACGAATCGAGCTATAGTTCAGAATTCCTGTATTCGTCTGATCTGTGGATTAGGCAGACGAGCTCATTTATCTCAACCTCTACATGAATTGGGATGGCTAAATAAGGAGAAGAGAAGGATTCTGCATGCCTGTACCTTATTTCATTAGATAGTCACGACCCAAAAACCACTATATCTATACCGGAAGATCACTTTTCGGGCCGATATCCATAACGTTAATATACGATTTGAATCTCGGTTCACGCCACCCATCCACACCTCAGCTCAATATCGGTCCTCTTTCTCATACACAATTAGCAAGCTTTACAACTAGATTCCGGAAGCCCTGGAGGGAATGAACATACTGAGTTCCAAAAAACATTTGAAAAATATCCTTCGTACCTGTGATACGAATTTTTGATGGGTATTCTTCTGAACTGAGCAATCCTAATTAGTTTGTTATTATTACTAACTTAGGCGTTACTTCTTGTATTAATCTAGACTTAATTATTGAATTGGATTAGTATATTCTTGTAAATTCTTATTGTTGTATTTCTTTTCTTTTGTAGTATTTTTTTTCTTTGTTTATTTTTACTTCCAAGGTTGAGTGGTAGAAAGCACTTGCCCCTGTGGGCCAGTCAAAAGTTAACTTTGCCTTTTGGTAGATTTATATTTTTCAATGATAATGATTGTTATTTCTCTGCTTCTACCAATAAAAGCGTTTATTATTATCATTTATATTTATATTTATATGTAACTAATTCCACACACATCCACACACGCACAGATCATTCTACACATCACGTACAGGTTTATACATTTGTTCAATGTGAGAATGACTACATACATACCCACACACACACACCCACCCACACACACATTATATTTACTGTTAATATCCCCGCTCAAGTGTATACTTTTCGGGGTTCTTTTACTATTTATTTATTTTTAAAATGAATGATTCATATGTACATATTTTATTGCTTCTGAAATGAATATTATTATTATACATGAAAGAGTTTCTTTCAAAAATATCTTCATGATGCTAATTGAACACTTCATCTAAATTTGGAATCCTACTGGATAACAACTAAAAACATTGCAATAATGAATAAAATCATGATTTTGAGGAAATATCACCAGTGCTGAAAGAAACGTGAACCTTGATTAGAATGTGTTTGGAGCGGATAAGCGTGTCTGACCCATGCTCTACATTCATCTGTCAATCCTGGACTTTTTCCCATTTTAATTTCCATTAATACCACAAGCATAATTTGAAAAATCTACGTGAAATCGTTTCGTGTAACATCAAACATATAATTTTAGCGAGTTAATGGAGTGAATTAGAGCGTATAACGAACCATGTGCGAAATTCCTCGTAAATTATTAATCATAGTGTCCGGTTTGGCCCTGTTGATCACCATGACCAAGCGCTGATAGGATTTAGTAGACACACACTGAATATGAGTTTTGTCATGCCCGACTGCACTCTCCTTTTCGGATGCATAATAAATACATCATGAAATTGAACGAACTTGTAACATCACAGTCGTTTCATTTCAACTTTCGTGTTTTTCTATCAACTCCATGACAACTGGCCATAGTGGATTTTAGGTAGTTGAGCTGTGAGCAGGTCTTCCGCTGATTTTCGTCAAGTACATAATACAGAGTAGGATTGATAAAGCTTGATAATAAATGCCAATATGCTGGTACAGTCTTTCTAATATCAATTGCAGAGTATAACAAATCATTCGGAAAATGCCTATTATATACAGTGACCGGCAGAAAGTGTGCATCATATGGGAAATTTTTTTATTAATACATTTTGACAAACATCGATATATGCAATCGATTCTACATCAAAAGAAACCCCAAAAGACGTTGTACAGCGCCGATCATCTTTTCGTGTTTGGCAGGAAATTAAAAAAAATCAAAATTTATTTCTTAAAATACACTTGTTTGAGAAAAAATCGAAGAATGTTATTCGGAAAAGATGTTCAAAATGACATTTCAAAGCTATGTACAAATTTTGAAAGAGATCTAAGATAAAAAAAAATACAAATCGATTTTTTGTCAAAAAAAATTTTATTCGGAGGAAATTTGAAATCTATATACCCATGTGTTCAGCTTCTTCATAAGAAGTCACTGAAATATCTTCAGTACATTATAATCCAGATACTGTTTAATTTTAA
This sequence comes from Chrysolina haemoptera, assembly GCA_958298965.1. Classification (NCBI taxonomy): domain Eukaryota; kingdom Metazoa; phylum Arthropoda; class Insecta; order Coleoptera; family Chrysomelidae; genus Chrysolina; species Chrysolina haemoptera. Next base: position 32,623,708 of record OY282587.1, read on the forward strand.
TTTAAATTTTTCATTGGAACAAAAAATTAAATGATTTTTGGCAAATTGTTGGAATCATACATACCTACGATATTTTGTTGATTGTAGGTCCTTGCTATGTAAAAAATTGAATACATTTTTTGTTCTAATGAAGAATTCAAATTAGATGTGTGTAGTTACTTGGTCCTTCATCAATAATAAACAGTATCTGGATAACAATGTCCTAAAAATATTCCAGAGACCTCTTATGAAGCCTGAACACATGGCAAATTCACATAATTCAAATTTTCTCCGACTAAAATAGAAATAGCTTGCGAATCTTTACCAAACCAAATTTGAAATATTAGCTGTTAACTTTACTAATGTGTTTCTTCGTCAGAAATGTACTTTTCCAAACAGATTTTTTTTGTGGCAAAAAATCTATTATTATTTTTTACCCGAGATCTTCTTCAAAATTTTTACATAGCTATAAAATGTCATTCTAAACATCTTTTCCGAATAACATTTTTCGATATTTTCTCAAACAAGTGTATGTTGAAAATTTATTTTTTATTTTTTTTTATTTTCCCGCCGAAAAGATGAACGGCACTGTACAACGTCTTTTGAGGTTTTTTTTGATGAAGAAGTGATTAAGCAGATCGATGTTTGTCAAAATGTATCAATAAAAAAATCCCATTTGATGCGTACTTTCTGTCGGTCACTGTATACTTCCCCGCCTATGGCAGGTCAAACAAATTTGCCGCTGTAGGTTCGGAACGAGTTGTTATGTTCTGCCGAAAGAAAATCTTTCATTTGAAAAGTACCAGTTTTTCATGTATCGCCAACAACCACGACAAAGACTTGAAAAATTCGTCAAGGAACTAAAGAAACAATCTGAGAAATGTTAATTCGATAGTATTCAAGACAGTCTGATAAAATGCATAATGGTATGTGGTGAACAAAGCAATGAAATGAGGAAGAAGTTACTACAAAATGACCATTTCACATTGGATCAAGCAATATCATTATATGTATAAGAACAGAGCCAAGTGATTGAAAACGCTGCAACGATATCATTCTTCAATTGATACGGTGGAATTGATGAAAAATGGTTCAAAACAAGGTTAGAACAGTGTACTTTATGAAAATGATAAAGTTGGAAAATATTTTTATGTACGAAATGTGGTGAAAAACATGGAATTAATAGGTGCCCAGCTTACGGTAGATTTTGAACTGTATGTAAAAACAAGGATAATTTTTCTATACTATGTAAAAATAGATCTAGAAAAGTGAATGAGTTAGAGGCAGACGCAATTGATAATGATGAATCAGATACTTTTCATAGAATCATTGGATGATTTGAAGAATAATTTAAATTATTGGATGACAGATCTGAAAATAAATAATTTGAAGGTTGCTTTTAAAATTGATACGGGGGCTATGTGCAATGTTCTTTCACTAACTCAATTCAGAAAAATAAATGTACATGAAGGGCTATTGAATAAAACGGGCATTCTTCCACTAACTCAATTCAAAGAAATAAATGTACATGAAGGGCTATTGAATAAAACGGGCATCATACTGAAGTCTTATATAGGAGATAATCTAAATATACTTGGCATTTGTAAGCTAGTCTGTATTTAGTATTTACTCGATATTTTCGTCGTTGATTTTGATACGCAGGCCATTTTGGGTTTGGCATCTTGCAGAATAATTTAATTAAGTAGTTAGAGTTGCTTCAATAATTGAACAATCAGAATATATGATTTTATTGACACAATATAATGATATTTTTACAAGTAAAGGTTGTCTGGAAGGAACATATCATATAGAGTTACAAGAGAATGCCAAACAGGTAAACTGGTGAGGTTGAAAATTATTGAGGTTATTGGTAATTGAAGTTTGGATTATACAGGGTGGCCCACGAGATTTTGGCCAGATAATATCTCGGAATTCGAGAGTGGTTGAGAATTGAAATTTTGGTGTTGTGAATTAAAGCATTTGGTGCTGCTTTTTCTGATATTATGTTGAGCAATGAGCTTTTTGTTCTCTGTCACGTGACGAGATTCAAAATTATTAATGGAACAACCTGTACATTTTGGAATTTGTATCCCGATAAAACGATTCCAACAAACTATCACACTTGTGGTATAAAACGATTAGTTTAGGAACTACAGGTACTTAAATATGCTTTGTCCTACGACGTCTGAAACGAGCAATTGCCGAATTATTGAGGTTTAGGGTCAACCTATATAAATATTTGGGCAGTCCTATATTTTTTGTGATGATTAAAACAAGGCAAAATTATAACATTCATCAATATTCTATAAAAAAATGTCGTGGGACAAACGATACTGAAGTGCCTGTAGTTCTTAAATCGTTTCAGACCATAAGTTTGTTGGAATCGTTTTATCGGGAGGAACATAGATATTGTTTAAAAAAAATTGTTTAAAATTGTTTTTTCCGTCAACCAGCTGTCGTCCCCTTACGAACGGCAGCCGTCAAAAGTCGAAACTTGTACGAGCCAAGGATTACCGAGGTCTTACCTTTTAATGTGCGATTCCTAGCACTTTCTCGGGCCATCGGCTAAAAATCTGTAGTCGCTAAGGATTCGAACCAAGTCGACCAGCAGTCAATGGTTTTGAACGAGAAAGTCTCAACCACTGAGCTACTTGGCCCTCAAAGCTACTTGGCGAAGTATATAGGTTGTCCCATTAACGATTTTGAATCTGATATCTCGTGACCGAGAACAAAAAGCTCATTGGGTAACACAATATAAGAAAGAGCAGAACCAATTGCTTTAATTGCTTTAATTTCAATTCTCTACTACTTTCGAATTCCAAGATATTCCCTGGCCAAAACCTTAAAGAAAATGTTTTGTATGTGTAGATGTACTTACTTATTTAGATGTAATGAAAAATAATCTCTTAATGATTTCTTTTTTGAAAATAAAAAGAAGATCCATATTCTGTCAAGCATTTATCTGTAGATACTGACTTATACTTCAATGCTGATTTAAAAAAAATACCATTTCCTATTCACACTGTTCGAGAAAATTCAAGTGAAACAATGTCGTTCGAAAAAAATTACTGAAAGAAATCCTGATTTGCGATGAATCAAAATTTCTGCATGTTTCATCAAAAACTAATCAAAGTGATTCGTTTATCTGCTATTGTGTTGGGTTGCTTGACGAAAATAATTCGATCGATGACGTCACAGTACCGGTAAACCCGGAAGTGATATTGAATTGTTTTCTATTATGCAAAATATGGGTTCTGAGGAATGTATAATCTTTATTCTAAATGTCAAAAGTCTGTCTGAAAAAACAACTGAATGACGCTTTATTCAATGATGTTTTCACCCGGTTTATTCATCAATTTTGTTTTAATGACTGTTGTATCTATCATCCTTGCTCAGATATTGGTACGAACATTCAGTGTAATATTGGTTTTAGGTAAAGATCGAATATTAAATCTTATTGAAAAGGGGAACATTCTCCATGAAAATTGAAAAAATGAAAAATGTGATTTATTTGTAATATCTAACAGAAAACAACTACTTTTCCGGCATAAGCCACGCTGGACATTGAACAACATCTGATAGATATTGTGAAAAGACTCTAACTGAAAAGGAAAGAAAAAATCTGAAAATGAAAATTTGCATTTTCATTCAGATAGCTGACTTTTTAAATTATTTCTAGAAAATTAGTCTAGTTTCTAGTTTCTAGAAAACTCTAGTTTCTAGAAAACTAGAAACTAGACTAGTTTTTTATAAAGAATAAAAAAAGTCAGCTATCTGAATGAAAATGCAAATTTTCACTCTCAGATTTTGTCTTTCCTTTTCAGTTAGAGTCTTTCCACAATATCTATCAGATGTAGTTCAATGTCCAGCGTGGCTTGTGCCGGGGAAGTAGTTGTTTTCTGTTAGAAATTACAAATAAATCACAATTTTCATTTTTCAATTTTCATGGAGAATGTTCCCCTTTTCAACATGAATACCTCCCAAGAGGTTATCTTGAACGATGGAAAATAGCGACTAAAGTTTGTCTTTCAGTCGCAGATGATTCCACAATAGATTTTATGAATTTCCTGTTCATATTTTCGAACGAAAATTTGATCCTTGGGTTTATTGAAAACTAACGAACGTTTTCAACCGTCAACATCAAAACCATGAAGTACGGAAATATAAGTAATTCAATATTTTTGTGAGCTTTGAGGCAAAGGAAGATAACCGTTTGAAGTGGATTAATGAGGTGTCGACTCCGATCAAGTAACGCAGAGATATTTCAGAAATGCACTTGACTTTGATGGAAGATTAATGTTGTCAAATTGTGTCTATGACAAATGATGGAGAATATGCCTAAAAGGTGTTTTCACGGTTCTGAGAATAATATATTTAGTCGTTGACTACGGAGTATTTTCAATTTAAATCATTTAAAAATAACAATCACTATATTCAAATTCAATTAGGTGATGATGTTACTTCAGAACATTTTCTCGGTGACTTTAAATACTGGGAATTTTCCTCCCACTATGAATTATAATTATTAAAGAGAAAAATTATACTGCACATTTGTCATCATGACATCAATAGGCCAGTAGCGATAGACATGAAAATTCGAAAATTTAAAATCAATTCCAAACGTTTTCAAACTTTGGTCGAGTGAATGGTACATCGAGCAAGCAGAACATTTCATTTTGCAACCTCTTCCGAAGTCCGCAACACGGTCACAATGGCAGTTAATTAGAATTTTGCTGCAAACTCGTTGAGAAAATTACAAAAGTTCTGCAAACTTGGAGTAGTATTGAATATAATATTTCATACCACGAATCAAGCTTGTAGCCTATCCAAGTGTACGGAACATTTTTTTTCATCGACCTGTAATGTTTGTCTTTGATAAACGATAAGAGAAAATTACAAAAGTTCTGCAAACTTGACAGATACATCGGAAAAATAATCCAAACAGTTTTTGAAAAAAAAAAAAAAATTAGATTTTTGCAAATTGCATGAAGTTCTGGATCGTGTACGAGGAATTTCAAATTATTTCGAGACCTCCTTGACAACTGTTCGGAATATTTTTCCGATGTATCTGTCACGTTTGGAATTTTCTCTTATGGTATATGAAAGAAACACATTGCAAACTGAGATTTATTGCTTTCTTGATGAACCATCCACTTGACCAAAATTTGAAAATTCTTGGAATTATTTTAGATTCATTGTCTATTTCTAATGGCATTTTATTATGCTTTCCACAAGAATCAATGCACATGTTGAATGATCGAAATTGTAACTTGATTACTTTTCTTCATGAGGGAAAGCACCTCATATTGGCTGAATCTCCATACTTTTTATATCGTAGATATATTGTAAATATAGGAATTAAATGTTTAATCGATGTAGCCGTTACTTGACGAAGATCAAGGTTAACGTTTTAAATAAAATTTGTATATATTGACTTTAACAAATTTTTGGTTCATAAATCTGCAAAAATAGCTTCTTCGGGCAAAAATTTGAGCAAAGGAACATGAAAGTTTTTTTCATAAAAGTTGACTAATAAAGATCCTTATACTGAATTTTGAAAAAAAAAAAGAATCGATGATGTATTTGATCGCCCAATGGCTCTCGGCTAAAGGATATGAATTATGCTCGGTATGGCTTATACCATACCATATACCATATATCCAGATGATATAGTACTTACCAATATCGCTTTAAATTTTGAAGCCAATATTGCTTCGGGGATGTTCCAATATTATTTCAAAAATGTCCAAGTAATATTGGTTCATTATTGCAAATTGTTTTTCTCGCCAATATTACGTTCGAATAATTTGCCAATGTATGAAAGTCCTATAGCAATATTGTATTTATATCGCTGAACGTTCTGTGACCATTTTTGCTTCAAGGAAATTTCATTTATATTATTTTCAAAAAGTTTGAGTTATATTGGATCCACATTGCGAAAGGAGGGTATGCGCATATCTGGGCCAACTGCTCCCGGTCATAAGATCCTGCATAATTTTAGGTCTATAAAAAGAAACATTTTCTCAAAATTTAAACTTCCAAGTCATTCCGGAACACCTTTAGAGCAGAGTTTGTTTGAGAAGGCATAATACGTAAAATAAATAGAAAATGTCAGTTCTGACAATTAGTTATTGAATTAATTCTGGATCAGTGTTGCCACTTTGCATTTTTTGAAAATAATTATCAAGAACATATTATTGAAAAAACTAAAATGTACTACTACATAATACATTTCTAAGCATTTGAAAGATCTTAAATGCTTTTTCATGATTAGCCCAAATTTCCCTATCAAAAGCATATCCTCTTTTCCACGTTTTTTTTCTCGCCAATATTTCGTTTATTTTTTGCTTATATGTTCATAATATTGTACCAGTATTATCCCAATTCAACTTGGGGCAAGGCATGCCTTAGTGCAGTGGAATTAAATGTTCCAAGAACACTCGTCTCATGAAAGTCAATCGTCTTAATGGTTTTTAGTTTTTAATAGCTCTTTTCTGCAATCGTCATCAGGTGATTAAAAAGCACGCCCAGAATGAGAGTGATACCATTTGCATAATGGGGGTTCCTTTAAATGCGACGTTTGGTTCTCCTTGAGACTTATGAAAATTCACCAAACATAAAAGTATTTATTATTTTCATTGCGTGATTGAGTTTTGCTTCTGAAAAAATTTAATAGAAATGAGTTCAGCTGATTTTTGTTCGAAAATATGAATAGAATATTCATAAAATCTGTTGTGGAATCATCTGATGTGGTAATTTGTTTGTTTGTTATTTCTGTCAATCAGCTGCACCCTCATGAGCAACCGTCAAAAATCTTCAAGTGACTTCGGACCACCACGACGTGTATGAGCGCAATTTTGTTGCCTAATGCGGTGTTGTTTCCAATAAAATATGATAAATAAGGTTACTTGTATCATTCTAAAATATGGAATTAACAATAAAGCAACGGAACGTAATTAATTTTGAATTCTAATAAACTTACTCGAGTATTCGGTATACTTCGATTCTCTTACTTCGGAGTAATTCAAAAACAATATCAGTACAAGGAACCCACACAATCAAAAAAGATAAATAGATAGATAGATATAGTTCTTTATTTTCCAAAATACATTACATTGCAGAAAGTGTATACATATGTTCACGTCTATACCTTTACTGTGGGTATTTAGAATAACGCCGAGGATCAGATGACCCATGTACATAGTACCTGGATCCCTGTCATTATTCCCAAGCGGGTTATTAGAGGATTACAACAGCCATTCTGTGGAAGGATTTGCTAATGTTATTGCCCACTAAATAATCTGAAAAAATAGCACGTCAACTTCAACTGTTCCATCAGACGTGAAATGGTTTTCCACAAGTTGAAGGCAGCGCTCCGCACGAACTCAATTTGTGCTTTTCTATAACATTAAGGTCTCTTCATAGTCTTCATTTTGGACACAGATGAAAATAATACCATACCTAGGACAGAAGTCATTATCGCGCTGGCCTGGTTCGATTCCGGAGTGAGAGAGAATTTTTCTCAGTTGAATCGAAATCGATACGACTGCATATACTGTTGAGAAGCAAACGTGTTGTGAGTTGCATAGATGCCGCAATCCCGAAACCTAGTGCTATGGAGTGCGCATCGACTACCTGGATTGGTGCTGTATGTTTTCCAGGGTCTCCCACAAATAAAAAGTTAATACGGTACCAAAAATCAGTAAGTCGCCCCATAGCCGTCCTCTACCTGCACATACTTTGATCGGAAGGAATTATGGTGTCAGCAGAAAGGATCTTCTGCATTCGACAAGAAAAGGTCCTACCCACAAGTACTTGAATGGAATAAATTTCTAAACGGTACAGATTACACGGCCACAAAGTGGTTACTGATGGAGATAAAAAATAAGGGAATAACTGAAAAGCTAATCAAAATCGTCCAGCATGAATTAATTTTAATGCAGATGCATTATCTAACAGACCGTGTCCAAAAGCATGTGTAAGCACTATTAAAGGATTGAATGCCATGAAGGTATCCCGATATCAGACGAATGAGACTTTGCAAACCGAAGACGAATATTCAGAAACTAGTAGGCGTTACTATAAGGGTATAGGGGGCTCTCTGGGGCTCTCAAGCGAGTATGGTAGTCAGCTGAGGCGATGTTATCAATGTACCAATTGAATTCTTCTAAGAACCTGACAGTTGAAGTCTTGAACGGAGTTCATTGTGAACAATCTTGGATATTTGACTCATTGAGACTTTGAACTTTTGAACAAGTTTAGTCAGAGGTTCTACCAAGTTCAATGTTTAGAAGATATATAGAGTTAAAGCAGAAGTTGTCCGGAGTGCAGAGTAATAAAAGGCCCCAAAAGTAAAGAAATACAAAGTAGATAGTCCACTGAAGAAAATTGCCATTGATGCAGATAAATTCATGATGAAAATAAAAACATCAATATTTCCAAAGGCTATTAGCAAATGGACAGAAGCCTTCGCTAATCCAGGCCAAAATTCATCCACAGAAGCCAGCAATTCATTGGCGTACAACATGTTCCGATAACCATATGCAAGCTCCAGAGAAACAAATGTTCAGGATTACGCAGATGAACTGGAGACAGCTTCTACGAAAAGCTCTCAGAAAAGGTTGACGTTGACAAGTGACAGGATAAAAGCTTATTATGATCAGAAAGCTAATCAAGGAAGATTCAAGGAGGCGACCAGGTCTGGCTAAATAATCTATCTTCGTATAGAAAAATTGTTGTCTCCCAAACTACCTACTACCGTCTTTGAAAGGTCCAAACTGGGTAAGGAATTGAATCAATGACATGGTCCAAACCAACACAGCTCTAGGACTGGTTGACGTTGGAGATGCTGCAGAAGTACTTGTTGATAAGAAGAAAGTATTTATGAGGAGGGCGATTTTTGCGTAGGGGTGTGAGAGACAAATTGAAGGAGGTTTTGAGTTGAGTTGCAAATAAGAATCAAAACCATTTGAATAGTTAAAAAAGGAGAATATTTGAAAGTTATGAAGCACGGGCTGTGGTAGCCGTGATGTAGAGTGTTCGGTTCTCAATAAGTCAATCGAGGAGCGTGGGTTCAAATCCCAGAGCGGTCACCGGTTCCGTGCATACCATCACACGATAAAAGGTAGGGGCTACATTTTCCCTAGCTCGCAGGAGTCTCTCGAAGACTTATGAGGGTTGCTCGAGGGTGTGCCGCCGTTTGACGAGGATAACAAACAGAAACAATGATTCCTAAAATTTGCTTTGGTCAATGGCCGTAAACATATCATTCGGTAGCTCACTTCAGCAGGTAAATGAAAAATAAGTAAATGCACGTTGCTATCCAACCTTCAAACGACCTTCAAACCTTCAATTAGGTTAGCATAAAGTAATTTGAGGCCCCAATGAAGTTGAAAAAATCCACTGAAACCGAGAGTAGTATTCCTATATAATCACAAGCATCATAATTATTCAATTTGTCTTCATGAACCCTGGAAAGCATTTTAAGCTAAGAAAATACAACAAAATTTTATTCACTAACTAAATGTATCACGTAAGTTATCATGTGTATCGGCCTTATATTCCTGTTTGTAATGTGATATTCAAATACGGAATTTTCGACTAGCTCGAGGTTTTCATTATTCTTATATAATTGTTAAGATATTATGTAATCTCAGTCACTTCAAATATTGGCTCACTTGCCCGAGGATATTGAGGAATGGAAATTTAATCAGTCACGGAATTTGTGTTTCCCATACCTACGAGGGGGACTACCGTTCGCAGTAGCTTCAGGCTTTCCAAACTTCTGTTTATATTTCGTGAGTTTTGGATTATGTTCCGTACCTCTCGTTTATATTCATGGAACAAATTGGTTTTCTTTTGATTTTTACTCCTTTGTATGTATCCACTAAATATTTGAAGAGTTGCACCACAGCTTGTTAGTATCATGTTTCAAAAACCAGGACATGGTAGTAAACAAAAATCAAAGTGAATAGGGAAATATCACTGTATTCATCGGTGCGGTTTTTTAAGGATCAAGAACTTGCTCTAGAGTTATAAACTGTGAGAAAACTGTTTCACTTCCATCACACGTATTTGGATATGTTTCGAAGTTAATTAACTTTCTCACACTTTGTCAATTACAGACCAATAATGTCTACATACAGTGTGTCCCAGCTAAAACTTGTCACCCCCCTAATATCCGAACTCATGAAAAAAATTGAAAATCGCTCAGACCCGTCGATTTTTATTTCAAGGGGGAACACTTTCACCAAATACACCATCATTGTGTTGTCAACCCCCTCAACCCCAGCACCCCCTACTTCAGAATTTTCAATGGGACTATTATACTTGTGATACATCGTTTTGAAGGGAAATCAATCCCAAATACATCGGTGTACTGAAATTGAGGATCGATCAAGTGTTGTTGAAGTTTTAATGAAAACTAAGTTTTATCAAGATATTTTTATTTTTCATCACCTAAAATGTTATCATCGTAAGAAAGGTTCAAAATGTGAACCATTCAGTTCCATACAGAAGTATAAGCGATTTTCGAAATGTCTTCGCACATTGCTCAACATTTCTGGAGTCACTGCACGACACTCCACAACAATTCTCCTGCGTAGATCATCAAGAGAAGCTGGCTGTGTAATATAAACTTTGGATTTCAAATGACCCCATAAAAAGAAGTCTAATGGTGATAAATCAGGAGATCTAGCCGGCCATTCTATTGGTCCTCGCCTTCCAATCCATCTCCCTGTGAAATTGTCATCTAAAAATTGACGTACAGGTGCAACAAAATGTGGAGGAGCTCCATCTTGTTGAAAGGTGAGCTGACCTTCAAGTAACCTATCATCGTCTTCAAGTAACTGAGTGATTCTGGGGTTCACAGTTGTATCAAGAAGTTCAAGATACGTTTGTCCGTTGAGGTTACCATCAATAAAATATGGACCTACAATATGGTCTCCCAGAATACCAGCCCAAACATTCAATTTCTGGGGAGTTTGTGAATGAGTTTCCCTGTACCAATGGGGATTTACGTCACTCCAGTATCTGCAGTTGTGCCTGTTCACATGTCCATTTAAATAAAAAGAAGATTCGTCAGAAAAGCACACATTGTAGAGGTAATTATTATCACCAATCAATAATTGACTCATGATTTCACAAAACTCTGTACGTCTGTCAGGATCATCTTCATTTAATTCTTGTACATTCTGCATTTTATAAGGATGGAATTTTGCTTCTTTCAGAATTCGATGTACGCTGCTTTTAGAAACTCCAGAAATAGTCTCAAGTTGTCTTAAAGATTGAATGTTGTCCATCACTGCATGTCCTACAACTGCAACAGCGACCCCTTCATTTCTCATAGGCTTCTCTCGTTCATGTTTTGTATTCAGCACTGATCCCGACTCCAAGAACTCATTCATCAATTGAAGGACGTACTGATATGATGTGGTTTTTTCTGGATGAATTTCATTGAAAATTCGAGCCGTAGCTCTAGCACATCGTCCATTTTCAAATTACGCAGCTACAATGGATATTCTCTCTTGTACAGTATAAACCATTTTCGAATGTTTTCAAATTGTTGAATGAAGTGACTCGAATACATCAATTACCAAGGCGTAAGCAAAGATATGCGTATACAAAAACACATGAGGACAATTTTTTTTTCATAAAAACGTCTGTCTCACCTTTTAAACTATTATTTCTGACACCATATTATTTTTCAATACAGTGGCATACCCACAGTGAACCTTTCTTACGATGATAACATTTTAGGTGATGAAAAATAAAAATATCTTGATAAAACTTAGTTTTCATTAAAACTTCAACAACACTTGATCGATCCTCAATTTCAGTACACCGATGTATTTGGGATTGAATTCCCTTCAAAATGATGTATCACAAGTATAGTAGTCCCATTGAAAATTCTGAAGTAGGGGGTGCTGGGGTTGAGGGGGTTGACAATACAATGATGGTGTATTTGGTGAAAGTGTTCCCCCTTGAAATAAAAATCGACGGGTCTGAGCGATTTTCAATTTTTTTCATGAGTTCGGATATTAGGGGGGTGACAAGTTTTAGCTGGGACACACTGTATAGTATATTCACATTGCAAATACGGATGATGTCAACAAAAGCACCTGAACGCAAAATTTGAACAGAGTCGTATTATGCTCGTTAACCTTGTGAAATGAATTTGAAAATGTATACATCTTTCATAACCTTCTTGAAATGTGAACTAAACAAGATCAAGACAACTATTTGAAATAAATAGTCAATAATTTAAATGAAAAAACAAATCACGCAGCTTTATTAATTGTAACGAAACCAAGCTGAATACAACTCTGCGAAAACATTTCGTTTCGTGTTGTCAGTTGATGTTCTAACAACCGATAGCGTTACGAGAATTGGCGATCACGTGGTGAATAAGCTGCAAGCATGCATCGATCATTATTTACATCGTCCATATTTGCAATATGAATATCTTATAGGTGTTCATATTTGACACTACATATTCACTTTGCCCATAATAGGAGAAATGATTTTGGCTTTGCTTGCATTTTGAAAAGGCGGATATCAAATAATTTCATTTTTCTACGCCCATGTCTGTAAACGTCAAAAATCGCACTGTCAACATTCCTTGTAAATGACATTTAACAATAACATGCACGTAATGAGATCTCATAACATACACGTGCGTTTTGAGAAGAAAACTTAAACTTCTTGGTTTAATTAAATTACAATCAAATTTTTATTTACGTAAGACTTTATTTGGTCTATTTACACAAATTTAGTCAATTAAGAAACATAAAAACTTTTAGCATTAGCAAGATATATTTAGGATTGAAAGAGTGATGCCCCTAAATATAGGCAGCACGTTATGCAATTTCAAATAGGACACGTTTTCTTAAGTAGCATGCTATGAAAATAAATGTCATGTCATTTATATTGTCAATTTCTTGAACAAAATATAATTGTATCCGAACATTTTCCCAACTTTATCTACGAATATGTCTGATAGTAGTGAAAGTGATGAAATTATGAGCACTCCACCGGAGATTTTAGAAAAAGCTCAAGCTGCCACACATAATTTGCTACCGCTAAAATCCAAAGAAAGGTACGAAATTACCTATCAAAAATTTATGGATTGGCGACACAAGCATAACGTTAAATCCTTTTCGGAGAATGTTTTGCTTGCGTATTTTGAAGAAATATCAAAAACTATGAAGCCATCTTCTCTCTGGGCCATTTATTCCATGCTAAGAACTACACTAAATATTAATAATAACATTAATATAGCAAATTATCCAAAACTAATCGCCCTACTGAAGCGGAAATCGGATGGTTTTAGAAGTAAAAAATCGAAAATCCTTTCGACAGAACAAATTAATAAGTTTCTGAAAGATGCTCCAGACGAAAAACATTTGTTGTCAAAGGTAATAGCTATTTGTATAACTAGGGAGGACACTTTTCCTCCCGCTTTTCCAAGGGAGGAAAAGACACTTTACTCCCATGTAATACATATGATTTTTCCTCCTACCCACTTAATAAACCTTTTTTTGTAAATTTAAAACGCATCTCAACTGCTTATGTTTAAAACGGACCTATTCTTGCATAATAGAAACTATAGATAATACAGTCACATATATCTAATAATCTGTTGTGGTCCAACTGCTAGCGCATTGGGCTTGTAATTCGAAGGTCCCGGGTTCAGCTTCTGACAAGGGTAACTTTTTTTTTTTTTTTTTTCAAGAACGTTATTTTACTTTTTTCTTGTTAGTGATTTGAATTATTGGACATTTAAATAGCTTATACATTTCGGATTGCTATTGAGGGATTTTCTCATAAGTAATGTTATATGTGCCTATTTGAATGAAGTTTCGATCATTTTTTTTCTAAGAGCTGTGCTTTGATTTTTACCAGAATACAGGATATAAAAGATGTTCCAGATATTACGGAAACAATTTGATTTTAATAGATTCTCAAGTTTCAACGTTTACAACTTACCTACTTGAAATGACGGGGAGGAAAAGTACTTTCCTCCCTAGGGAGGAAAAGTATGACTTTTCTCCCTGATTTGAGGGAGGAAAGTGAGTACTTTCTATAGGGGTAGGAGGAAAACAATTAAAATGTATAATTATCATTAAGCGGGGCTTGCCGTAAACAAGAACTTAGAAATATAAAAATGGAACACATTCAGGACACAGGAAAATCCTTGATAATTGATATTCCAGATACTAAAACTAAAACGAGACGTTCATTTGTAGTACCAGAAACGTTTTATATCACATGTCAAAAATACATGAATTTGCGTCCTGCTGAAATGGAACTTCCTTTATTTGTTAATTACAGAAATGGAAAATGCATAAAACAGGTTGTGGGGATAAACACAATCGGTAATACACCACGTAAAATTGCTGAATATCTTGAGCTGCCGGAACCAAAGCAATATACTGGCCATTGTTTCAGGAGATCATCAGCCACTATGTTAGTTGATGCAGGAGATGATATGCTATCATTAAAACGACTTGGTGGCTGGCAATCTTCTACAGTAGCGGAAGGCTATGTGAACTAATCTCTTAAAAATAAAAATGACAACGCATTACGAATATCGGAGGCAATTACCAATTATCAATCTTCGTCTTCTGATGTACCGAGCAGTACTACAATTATAAATAACCGGTCATCACCATTAAATAATAAGGCACAATCGATTTACAATAATTGTTCAATTGTTATCAACAACTATTATAATAAAGTTTAAATGATTGCGATGATTTTTATTTAATGGAAGAAAATGAATGGGCGTAGAAAAAGTATAGTACGTTACACGAGGTGTAAGCCCATTACGCACTCATGAAATTTATGCACTCGCCGCTGCGCGGCTTCGTGCATAAACTTTTTCATTTCGTGCGTAATGGGTTACTTACAACTCTTGTTACGTAATATACTATTTCCCGCTGCCGACACTGTAAATAGTCCATACATGCTTAGTAACAAAACAGGTAAATAAATGGATTATATCATTCGTTTACTAATTCATCTCGACAATGGAATGTAAATAGTGTCATTTACATGTCTAGGGTAATAATGACTTTGACAAGTAATACCTTCAGCTTCATTTATATAAATTTTCAGGTTATGAGACTTTTTGAATATTATTGTTGTCTGTTCGGTAACTCAGTTATGCGCACAAGCAACTCAGAATGAAATAGCGGAACAAACAATCATGAAGGAAGGGTAAGAAAACAAACTTCAATCCAGGCAAATTTTGAGAAATGATAACAAGCAGCGGGAAAAACGTAATCATAGTAATATGGAATGTATCGACTGTTAACATATTCGGCAAGCGACAAGCATCGGCTTTGCCTCGGCTCGTAAAACTCGAATGTTATCACGTTTTTACATTCCTTGTTACTTAAATAACTATTATATTACTTATTTATAGGTATTAATATAACGAGATTATTGTTATGCCATTTATTTAAATTTAATAATGTTCAAGTTACTTTGATTTTTGTTTGAAAATATGAACAGAATGTTCATAAAATCAGTTGTGTTACATTGGAAGCTTTATCGTATCAATGACAACGATGATGCGAAAATAAAACTTTGATTATGTCATGTTATTGCCATTTTAGCATGCCATTTGGTATCTGGGGTATTATAATAGTTATTTATGGTACTAGTGTTATGTTGAAAATAAGTCACTCGAGAAATATTTAAATTCTCAAGTGACTTGGGAAACATAACACACGAGTGACATACAATGTTTTCTGCAAGTGGAAGAAATCGTTTTTTTATGAGATAATAATCAATAAGTTTCCAAAATGAACGTGAGTTACAACTCACTAGTGAGTTATGGATTATAACAAACTAGTGTGTTATTTAATAGTTTGTTATTCAATAATTTACGTGGGTAATAATAACTCACTAGTGAGTTATGGATTAAAACACACTAGTGCGTTACTTGTCTAAAATGACATTAATAATGACAGTTATAACTGTCATGTGTTGGATAAAGTAACTAAGTAAAGTAACTATAACATTATTGTAACTAATATATTATGTTAATAATTTTTAATGAAGATTTAACTAAAAAGAAGCTTGATATTCAATAATGCGATAATAGTTATTTTTGTATCTAGTGCGCGAAATGCTACTTTGGTGATCGAGAACTGATTTTTTTTAACGAGGCGCAGCCGAGTTAAAAAAAATAGTCGAGATTACCAAAGTATTTCGCGCATGAGATGCAAACAAAATTTTTTCTACAAACGTCAAAAATATTGTTCTAAAATAAATAATAACTATGAAAAATAGTATTGAACTGGCTTAAATAATTTTTCCAAATCAAGTAATTACTGTAGGGTTTCTATGCATCTTGACTGTAACTATGGAAATAAAATGGCATTTGTTGACAATTATTTCAAAGTGACAGTTCTCGATAATTATTTTTTGACTTTTTATTCGCGTCAATTTCGTGCGTGATATTTATTATTGTAAAAGAATGGAAATTTCGAGCGACGATGAACTAAGCAGTACCCCACCTAACTTGATCGATGCGGCCAATTCCGTTATTTCCAACCTTTTACCGGAGAAATCGAGGCGCCAGTATGAAAATGCATATCAGCAATTTAAAGAGTGGTGTGAAGCAAATAAAGCCAGAAAAATATCCGAAAATGTGCTGTTGGCATATTTTGCACAGAAGTCTAAGAAGCTGAAGTCTTCCACGTTATGGGCAATGTATTCTATGTTGAAGGCAACACTCAATGTTAAAGAAAACGTGGATTTTAAGAAATTTACCAAGTTGGTTCCATATTTGAAAAAATTGTCAGTTGCAAACCATCCTAAGAAATCTAAGGTATTGACTAGAGAGGAAGTTGATCAATTCATAAGAGAGGCAGATGATGAAACCTATTTGTTGGTTAAGGTAGATTTTTGATGATTGTTTTATATGTTTTTTGAATTACTGATTTCCTTTTAGGTCGTTTTAATACTGGGTATTTCGGGTGCTTGCCGCCGTGACGAACTCACTAAAATGACGGTCGATGACATAGAAGATAAAAATTCCATTTTGATTGTTAAAGTACCCGATACAAAAACGAATATACAACGAATTTTTACAGTTTCAAATTTATATTATACTGACTTTTACCGAAAATATGCGGCTCTTCGTCCAAGTTATGCTACCAGTCGCCGATTGTTTTTGAAGTATCAAAATAAGAGATGTTTTAACCAAGTTGTTGGAATAAATAGTATTGGAAAGATGCCTAGCTTAATAGCAAAACACCTAAAATTACCAAATCCTGATGCCTACACTGGTCATTGTTTTCGGAGAACATCAGCCACACTCCTTGCTAATACGGGGGCCGATATATGTGTTTTGAAGCGACATGGAGGATGGAAATCTTCGACTGTGGCCGAAGGATACGTGTAGGATTCTATCAATAACAAAATTCAAATATCAAATAAAATTTTAGACTGTGAAATTTCAAGATCAAGTGCTGTCACCTCTACGGCAGTTGCTTGCAAGTCAAAAATGGATAGTCTTCCAACCCCCGAAACTACGATATCACGAGCTGAATCTGAGTTATCTGGTTTAGGAATAAATATTGGTTCGTGCACTGGCTGCACCATTAATGTTAACATTGTAAATAACAAATAAAATTAGGTAGTGTAAAATTTTCTCACAATTTGAAAACCTTAATTATTGTTCTACATTAATAAATAAACGATTTCTTGTTTTTTGCTTGATTGAGGACCATATATATAGGTTAGAATTTGAAAATCCCATATAGTTTACATGCAGTGTGCGAAATATATTTCGCACATTACTTCGCGCACGGTGTCATGGTAACGAAGGAAAATGAAAAAAAGTGCCACTTCGCATACTGTTGTCAATGTGCGAACCTTGTCATTTTTTGACGTTTGTAGAAAAAGTAAATAATTGCACTCATCATTTTGTAATTTACATGCTATACTACCCATTCCGGCCTACCTCAAGTTGTCGGACATAGGTTTCTTCGACACCAAATACCTGCCACAGATGGCTATATTTTTAGGATTAAGAAAATTGGAGAAATTGAATATTCATTCAAGTTTATGTACCCACATATCCTTACATACTATAAATATTCATTCAAGTTTATGTGCATATGAGTGCGTGAAAATTGAATACATACATTTTGCGAACAGTAATTATTTAGTATAGTTAAACCAGAACCAACTAACCTCACGTAAAAACATTTGAGTGCGTAGAAATTCAAATTTGGTGTACGAGACAAGAAGGCAAATCATGAATTATTGTCATTAGAATATCCATAGGAATAGAATTAATAATTATAATTATTTTATGGTTACCTACATGATAACAGTTCTTAAGGCATGGTGTCAAAAAAGCCTGTCGGATTAGAGAGGTGCTTCTACAGAGTTTGGTACCTGTCAAGTTTGCTTTAGATTAGAATTTACGTGGTCCATCTAACTGAGTTGGATTTGAAGACCACGTTTCCGGAAATTAATTACTGATGCATTATAATAAAATATTAATCTACACATCAATGATTCAAAAACATAATAAACAATTGATTTCAAACTTGTGTCATCAAATCGCTGGTAGTGATTCGAAGCATGTTGGGCAATGCTTGATTTTTATAATCTCGAAAAACGTATATTAGCAGACCAGAAAAATGTAATGACCATAAAAAATCTTATTAAAAACAAACTTTCATTTATAAACTATTAACATGAAGAGTAAAAAATAATATTCCGTATATAAAAACAAAAAATTATTTTTTTTTAATAATTTCTCAAAAGCTTGACACGTGAAGTGTCATTACACTTGAATGAATTACAACACGATAATTTCGAAATGTTCGTTGGTCTCGGAAAAATTGCAAAAGAAACTAATGAACGAACGAAAGTATCGAATAATTAAATTTAAAAAAAATCCCCTTCCACCACTGTAGTGTTTTCTATTCTTTGTAAATCTCACTAGAGTCTACAACTAGGGATTGAGGGTTGTAAAAATACTCAATGTAGAACAATAAATAAACACTCGTTACTTTAATAAGTACCGCTTTATTCAAAAGTCTGTACAGAACTGAGCTCTCTCTTCTTTAGAGTTAGGTTACAAATTATTCAAAATTCTGGATGCGACGTCATTCACCGATACCGTAATTCCTAATGGTATGCATACCCTACATCCCTTCCTTACTTATATATTTTTTCAAGTACAATAAGTATATATGTAAATATATAGGGTATAAAACAAATAAGGAATTGTACGAAAAAAGTAATATCATAAGGTTAATAATAATAATAATAATAATAATAATAATAATAATAATAATAATAATAATAATAATAATAATATGGATGACCTCAAACTGTATGCCTCTGGAGAAAGGGACCTACATCAGTCCTTAAGGGTGGTGCAAGAGTACACGCGTGCTATCGGAATGTAGTTCGGGATTGACAAATGTGCCACGGTTCATCTCAAAAGAGGACGATGTGAGGGATACGGAGAGGATGTCCAGCTCGTAGACGGAAGCATCCTACATCATCTTGATGCTGGAGAGACATATACCTACTTGGGAGTGGAGCAACGCCGCTCCCAAGAGGTGAACACAGTTAAAAACTCTCTCCGCGGCAAGTATCAGCACAAACTCCGACAGATCTGGTCGTCAGTCAGAACTGTCGGGGAAGAACAAAGTTGCTGCAACTAATATGCTTGCCGTTCCGATCTTACTCTACTCCTTTGGAGTGGTGAAATGGACTCAAGAGGAGCTGCGACAACTCGATGTGAAAACTCGTAAGATGATGCATCTTAATAGGAGCTTGCATCCTAAATCGTCCGTTCCCCAGACAACAGGGAGGCCGGGGACTTTTGAGTTTGGAGTGTCTACATAACAGAATGGTGCTGGATGGAGCCTGTAAAGTCATGAGGAGTTCAGATCCCCTTCTCTGCATGGTCCACGACCATGAAAAAGCAGGGATTGGAGCATTTCTTTTCAAGGTAGCAATCCGGGCAGCTGATGAACTTGGTCTCGTATTCGACACTGAACGGGCAAACCCAAACTCTGTCACTGAGTTGGAACCCGTTCAGCAAAAAGCTCACAACAAAGCTGCGGAGACTGAGGTCCTCCTGCAGCTGCACAAGGATAAGCCAATGCATGGGGTCTTCTTCAAGAACATTGAAGACATTGGCTTATCCAAAAACTTGACCTTTGTTTCCTCAGGATTCATAATGGCTTGCCAGGATGGTGTCTTCAACACTCTGGTCTACCGTAGCCGCATGATGGGTATATAGATCCCCGACACTAGATGCAGAGCGTGTCGTGGGGCGCCTGAGACCCTTATGCATTTGCTTTCAGCATGTCCAGCATATGCGGTCTCAGCCTATATCCACAGGCATAACGCGGCTCTACGAGTGTTGTACTACCATCTACGACACTCGTACGATATAGACGAGGCACCGGTGTTGCCTTATGCTCCGGGGGATATTGAGTCCGTTGTGGAGAATGAGAAGTGCCGAATATATTGGAACTGCTCATTTCCCACCCTCAGGCAAATACAAGCCAATAAGCCTGATGCAGTCCTCCTCGACCATCAGAGTAAGACGATTTTCGTCATGGAGTTTTCGGCTCCTAGTGAAACGAACATCATCCGAAAAGAGGAGGAGAAACGGACTAAATATCGAGCCTTACTCTTTGAACTCCGCAGGCTCTACCCAAACCATTCTGTTAAAATGGTGGTTCTGATTATAGGGGTCCTTGGTGGAATGATGGACACACTGCTCTCAAACTTGAAAATCATACCGGCTTGCCGTAATATGGCAGAAATCTTAGCAGGACGAATGCAGAAGGCCGTTATCCTTGGTTCACTGCGTCTGCTCAGGGCACATGATTCTCGGACCCAGTAATCGCTTACCCCACGGACGTGGGTTAAACGATCCAGCGCGCCCTCCGGATATGTCGGAGCTCCGGAGACAGGGCCTGACTGGAACAATTATTGCGGATAGAAAAGAAGTAACTTAATCCAGCCCGCCAATTGTCAGACTCCGTAAACGGGGCTTGACTGGGATATTCAAAACTGAACTTCATCTCCTGGATCTGAATCGTATTGTTGTGATCTCACTTCCTCTATCATAGTATTGCTATCCTTTTCCTTTATTCGTTTCATCCCGAACATCACGAACTGTCGACCGTTTTCAGCAGAAGTGGTTGATGGATATCCAATTCTCGTAAATAGCTCCTGATTTGCTGAAAACCATATAGGCTTGATGCACGAATTCATGCATTAACCCTTCCCGGAGTGACTCAAACCATCAACTAATTCCGAAGTAGACAAATAACAATTAAATGTACTTTCATTTCCGAATTAGATATTGTGTAATTGTACAAAACCCCAACATATGCTGATGATCTGGCTGTGATGACAGGGAACAGCTGATATTCAAGATTAATGACTCACAAATGAGAATAACTAATTTGATAAAAAGCTTCAAATGACACCGAATGGATCAACGGTAGTGAAAATGGCAAGCCCAAGATAAACTGAAAATGCCCAATCATAGACGGCATATATTTGAATAATGTAAAGTACCAAATATCAGAGAGTGTATTTGATAATGAGTATAAAAGAACTCTTTCACATTGCTGATAAATACATGATGTGCACACACCATCCTGGATTTAAACACTACCAGTGAGAGGTAGAATGGTAGCTCCACGCAAAAAAAGTTGGTGTTTTGGAAAAGGAGCTCGCCTTTTTAAATAAGAGCAGTAGCCTGGAATATAACCCAGCTACTACCAACAATAATGGAAATACTGGGACTGGTGTCAACTCAGCTCAGGGGCCCTCGACTGTCGCAGTCTTAGCAGGGTCGTATACTTACTGTCTTTTGAAAGTGGTCATTGATCACAGCCTAGACCAAGTTAGTGATCAAAACAAAACCACTGTCAAAGAAGATGTAAAATAATCGCAATAAATCATGGAACCAAAGAAACAAATTAAAATCAGAATAAGCTTGCTGCCTTCGGTAGCACATGCCGTCGTAAAAACCGAATAAGTCAGCGCACTTCAACTGTTGCCACAAAACATTTGATTACGCCTACTGCAGTTTTAAGGAAGGAAACTTTGGGCAATCATACTGCTGGCCACTTCGTCTGGTAAGCATACTCTTTAGATACGGATTGTTAAACACTATAGCGAGGTGGACGGTAATACCCTGGGGTGCCCTTATTATTTTCCTTTTCTCCAGTTGAAATATAATTCAAACGAAAAAATATCGAAAGATAAAATAAACCGGTTGAACAAATCATAATGAAGAGAATGCCCAGAAGTGTGGTTGAATATGTGTTGAATGGGGAACTTGCACAAAAATTAAATTTGAAAAGAAAACCACAATCGTAAGTTTATTCCATTAAAGAACCACTGTTCAAAACAAAAGTAATCATTCATTTTTATTTGGTAAATATAAGAAATTCAATACTGCATAATTTGAATCATTATAGTAACCGCCAAACTTGGCTGGGACCGGTTATGACGTCATACAGCTCGTTGAGACATGGCGCATGAACTGTTTTAGTCTTCTCAGTCTCAGTTTGTGGGTGGTTTGTATAGTGTGTGTTCTTTATTATATAAAACCAAACATTCAAAATTACCCCGAAATAAACGTAAATACTTATGGCCGCCCTACCACCTTCCGATCGAACGAGCAGCGTGACGTCACGACCATTCCCGCGCGTTTCGTGTCCTTTGAAATGAATAACTGGCAGTCATAACTTTAATTGTTTATTGCAAATTAAATATTGCGAATTGAGGGCTGAAATTTTGTATGTGCTGATTCTATAGATAGACAAATATATTGAAATGTATACGTGGAGTTGGTTCGTTATACAGGATATATACACTGGATATTATATCGGAGGATATTCTGACACAGGATATTTTGGCGCAGGATATTTCGTGGCCAGATATTTTCTCTGCATGTGAACGCGATACCCTCTATAAGGTAATAGAAATCTTCATAGCTGAAGCTATCACATATTTTGTAAGTCTGAATGTACTTGCATACATACAGGTGCTTATCAAATCGATTTGATCAATATTTTATCCATAAGGATGATGAAAGCTGGATTATTATATTCAATTTTACTGTTCTGTTTCAGTGCCATTCAAAGGGTGGATTCGCACTTAGATAATCCAGGTCGTGAATAATTCTCCAGAATTTCGAATAAACATGGGTTGAATATTATCCTACTCGAAGCTTATAACAATTGAATGCAACTTTCATTAACAGATCTAGCATGGTATTACCATTTTAATCTGTTCTCCTGCCAACTTAAAGCCGCCACTTGAAATTAATTTATATATTTGAATTTGAATACTTCAAGATATCATTTATCATCATTGAACCAAAAATTTTATGATGGTGACTACCAAGAACACTAATACCAATTTTACGATCATTATAGAAAGAATTTTTGAATTTTCAACCCAAAATAAAGCATCAAAGGAACTAGAGGTACACCCAAAACAAAAGTTAATAGAGGAACCGTCCAAGGAACCCCTGAAACCACCCACTGAGAACCTCCATAGGTACGGTCTGCATGTCGCAAGGGGCGACTAAAAGACCACAACTACAACGGGAAAAGGAACCCATTCTAGGGTAGACTTTACCAAAAGCAAAGGTGAGCCCCCAACTTTGGTTTGCAAGTGTACCGGTTGAGTTTCCATTAGACTTTTTTTCATTTTCGTAGCATTCCCTGGTTGTGGTTGATATGTGGTTGATATGTGTGCAGATATGCTTCTGCATTGATTAATAATTTGAAAAATTTCTCAAAAACTTAATTCTGGTTTCTCGAAACAGAAAAAACTCGATGGTTCACTTCTAGGGTTAGGCATGACCCTAAATCTGGCTTGCAAATAATTGGGTTAAGCTATCATTAGACTTCTCAAATTCTTAGCATTTCCTGGATGAGGTTAGGCAAAACTGCAGAGAGGCTTCTGTATTGATTACTAATGGCCGATTTATGCACCTCTACCTAAGAACTAACTTAGGACTATGAACTAAGAACTAAGAGTTTATCAATAGGGAAACAACGTGAACGTTTATGGAACTTTAACTAGTACTGAGAACTTTTGCATTGTTTCCCTATCAGTTCTAGTTCTTAAGTCTTAGGTTTAGTTCTTAGGTGAGTGTGCATGAATCGGCCATTACTTGGAACATTTCATCTCTACTGATGCTTTTTTTTGCTACTCAAATCGCTTTCTTTTGGAATGAGGAAGTTCTCATCAATTTTGATAGAGTTTCTTTGGTAAAAATATTTCGTCATACCTCTGATAATGAAAGGTTCTCACTAGACTAATTTTTTTCAGATCTACTCAAATCATTTGAAAAAAAAATGTTTGATATTACTTCACATAATTCACTTGTCATTGTTTATTTGTCACTAGTGTCATTGTCACACATTGTCAATTTTCATTTCCACTAGAACATTCAATCAGATATGATGGAGTCTCCCATAATGTATTTTAGAATAATACTAATCCAGGAAAAAAATCTTTATTTTCGAAAATTTCTCAATATGTAACTTTTCAACCTTCAATTTGTTCCATGATGTACGATTTATATGGCTTATTGTACACCTGACGAGTAAGTTCACTTTTTCAAATATTTATATTCATCAAATTCATTTTCAGGTACGTACTGATGATTACTTAACAGTTAAAAGCGCTTTGCTACGAATTTAAGAATTACATTTTTTGCACGAAACACAAAGTTTCTTTCGTCGAGTATATTGAGGCGTGCACATACAGCTTGAAAATTCCACTTGACCATTAATGAGTAAAAGATTGAAAATAACTTATTTTGATTTCAGTAGAATCTAAAACGCGAAACTGTATGTTCCTGATTGATATCTACTACTCGGAACAAATTGTTCTTAAACTTGGAAACCTACAAGAAATGGTATTTGCTAAAGGAATCAATTTTCATTACTATTGCAGTCATCGCCTGTCTATCCATTCCAGTCTATAACTTTTTCCGCGAATGGAATAAGCTTTCAATTATGAGTCAAAGTTGTCGATTGCCTTTCCACTGTCGAATTTAATACACTTTAATTCGATTGAATATCGTTTTGTTGTTTCTCGAACAAAAATTCCCCGATGTATTTCATTGGGTTTCTGAAAAACTCCGTTTTGTTTGAAAGTGGGTCATGCTTTTCCTGAGAATGTATCCAAGTATTATTTGCGCTAATGGTGCAGAAATACGTGAGGAAAACTAGACAAAAGCCTTTAACAATACAACACAGTATTTGTTACGAATGACTGGCGTTCAGGTTTCGTGAAAAGAACCGATTTGTTCTTATATCAGCGTTGGCAGCTTTTATCTGTGAATTTTCGAAGCGACGTGAAAATTCTGCAGTGAATATCGAGCCAGATAACAAAAAATAAGGTACAATATTCATGAGCTGAAATTTTCAGTTAGCATGTATAGTCAACAACAATCATTATTTTTCGCAGTAATAGTTATTATCACAAAAGCGAGTTAGTTGTATGACACATGAGTTACGTAAGAAAATATCCAGACCACAATCCTGGTTGGGCTTCCATGGTGATAACAGTAAGACCGGTTCCGTAATGAGAAGAGCCAAAGCAAGGGTGCCACGAATTCCCAATGCCCAATGATGCGAGCATGCCGCGGAAAAAAAACCCTGTGTTTAATTTTTGTTCAAGAATGTTGAAAAAATGTCTAACTGTTGAATTAGTACACCTGGTTGTAATTTTACCAATGATTGTTTATTTAGGTTTGTGGTGAAACTTTCCCCAGTTTTGTAACTCTTACTCATTTTTTATTCAAAAGGCACACGAAATGTGTAATACATTGAGGTTCAGGTAGCCGAGTGGTTAGGATCACCGCTTTCCAATCATTCTGGGTGCCGGTCGAGAGGTTGGTTCAAAGCCTCGCGACTGCAGAATCTTTTTTCTGATGGCCAGAGAAAGTGCTAAGAATCGCACGTTACGGGTAATTCTTGGCTTGCTATAGAGTTTCGATTTCTCAAAGCTGCCTTTAGTAGAGGGATGACAACTTGTTAACGGAAAAAACAATTTCAACAACAACAATCACAAATACGACTAACTGCCGATAAAGGGCACAACCCAGCTATATTAAAATTCACTAAGGCCGAGGCTTATTAGCAAGACCAAAGCAATCTTTAACTTCATCAGCTGCATTCAGCCCCTGACCGGTTAAGAACGAAGGGATAGCTAGAGAACAAGAAAGCAATGGTGAGATATTTGAAAAACTAATTGTGTGAATGTCTCACGCGTTAGTCTTAGGGAGTATGTCTTAGGGGGGATTTTGAATTCATATTCTCTAACAGATAAATTCTTATACAGTATTGTGCATTCCGAATTTCAGTTTTGTCCACAGAACTGTAATAAAAACAAAATGCTGTGTAGAATACTAACAAAATATTGATTGAAACTTTGATTTTGTGGAGGAAATTCGATTCTTGACATGATTTTTTGGGTTTGTAACGTTCCAAATTCAGTATCGGGCAAATTAATTAATTTGCCCTTCTACATTTGTAGAGATTTCTTTGGATTAACATTTTTTTCATTTTCAGATTGTGAAAGGTTAGAAACCCAAAAATCATGTCAAGAATTAACACAATATTGGGAATTTTTCAATTATATA
The DNA here is from genome assembly GCA_958298965.1 of Chrysolina haemoptera. NCBI lineage: Eukaryota > Metazoa > Arthropoda > Insecta > Coleoptera > Chrysomelidae > Chrysolina > Chrysolina haemoptera. The sequence goes on from OY282587.1 coordinate 32,650,370, forward strand.
GTCCACAGAATTGTACAAAAAAGAACTGAAAATTGTATACATTAAACATTTAAACAATGGTGTTGTTAACCATTTTGAACAATGTTGTGTAAAAATTGGATTCAAAGAAATAGTGTGCGGAATTTCTAAACAAAATTATTTCTGCAACCATTTCAGACACGATTTGTTTAAACATTTCAAATAACTACGCATTTTTCCGTGTAGTAGTGCAACCCGACGATACTTCGATTTACTCCCAATCGGGAGATACAGTTCTACTTACAAAGCTGAAACTGTAAAAATATGCACGTCCACGATGCGCATTCGCAGTACAACGGATTCTAGTAATAGTGGTAACAGCAGACGTCCTGTATATCGATGTGTATATTTCTGTTTCACCGACTAAACCGTTGTCAATGTTATTTATTTTATGGTAAAATGCAGTTCCACTAACAAAGATGAAATTTAGAAAATATACACGCCCATGACGCGCATTCGTAGTACAACGGACTATAGTAATATAGTAATACTAGCGGTTCCAGCAGACGTTGTCCTGCATATCGATTTATATATTTCTGTTTCAGCGACTAAGTTGTTGGTCGATTTTATGGCGAAGTTACTTATTTTATGGCGAAGTCACACAAACAACAACAACAAAAACAACAGATCATTCTCATCAGACCTATCTCAAGATCCTATGTTCTAATCTGGTTTCCAAGGATGTTGAACCAATAATAGTAATATGAAGTAATTATGTGTGTTTCCTTGGTAATCCTAGAGCTGACGGTTTGAAGAATTTTTAGTTCTCATTAGACTATAAAAGTTTCTTTAACTTTGGTTCTGTCACCTTGAAACATTTTCATGATTAAATCACAAAATTTGACTAACTTGTCATTTTTTATCAATTTCAAAAGCTCATATCATTATATTTATAGGTAATTTTTTATGCTATAACTTCATTGTCATTGTTAACCTTTGATACAATGTCAATTTTTATTCATTTAGTTAGACAATAGACTAAGCTTCAACAGACATGTGTTACTCTGCCTGTTGAAACTTTCTTAAATCATTTCTGTTTATGGTACCTCTTGGTTTTGGGATACCCTTTTGTCGCTTTGGGGAGTGTGAAGGTTCTCATTAGACCTATCTCATGATCCTGAGCATGGAATTGGTTTCACAAATTACCAAGGGACTGTGTCTTAAGCCTGGTTTTATGCACTTCGGGTGGAGGTTCTCATTAGACCTTTCCCGGTTTGTTATATTTCCTTGGGTTTGGATGAACAGAACTATAAATAGACTTACAGATCAATTTGACTAATTGGTCATTCAACAATTTTCAAAACATAGATCAGTGTTTCCAGAAGTTCATGTTCGAAGCCAATTGTCATTGTCAACTTTTGACACAATGTCAATTTCATTCATATTTCATTTAGTTTGACAGTATACTAAGTTCAGCAGACATGTGTTACTCTGTCTGTTGAAACTTTTATCAAACTCAATCCTGGAATAAGGATTTTTTAAAATGTTAATCATATGATGTCCCGTTTTAACTTGTTACATGGTCCTATGGACACATGATATTTTTATGGTATGGCTCTTGTACACCTGACGAGTAAGTAATTTTTTCAATTTTTCAAAATTCATATTATCAAAATTTCTTAAATTCATTTCGATGTCACTTACTTACAGGTACGCACTGATGATGACTTGATAGTCGAAAGCGCTTTGCTATGATTTTATAAATAAATTTCTGCACGAAATACAAACTTTTTTCATCCAATTACATTGGAACGTGCACACAGCTTGACAATTTTCATTTTAATTATACACTTTTCACACTTGTGTATCATAAATTGGATGAGGTTTTGGGCCGGTAGGCACCCAAGTCACCATACCGTTATTAATTATTTGTGCGGTTCATCACCCTCCCAATCTAACATTCTGACTGCGCCACTGATACCCACTGGTATACTATACAGTATCGAAAACTTTTCATCTGGGGTATACACCATCGGAAACTTTTCATCTGGGATATAGACAGAAATCTACGCGAGCAACAAGGAACGCAATACCACATAAATAAGAGAGACGCACTACTGTACGCCTATCCTGTTACTCCACCCGACGAATCAACTGCCCACGTCGATATCCCTTTCTCGAACGGGTAGAGGAGAAATTGTAATGCTCTCTCAACATAAGTGTAACATAAGTACGTTAAAATATTCAAGTGACGTATTCCTGAGACAATTTTAAGAAAAAAAGTCTATATAAACTTGTGTCCGGAAATGCTTCGTTTCGGACATACAGGGTGTTGAAATTGAATTTTTTCGTACGCTTTTTGAAAATAACTTTTGCAAGGAATGAGTTATTTGCACGAAATTTGGTACCCGGGATTTTTTTTGGCGTGGGAAATCATAATTTTGTATTAATTTTCATGTAACGTCATTTCAAATTGCTCTAACATTTTTGACAGTAAATTTTTGGTACTTTTCATGAAAAAACCTTATTCCCACACCTTTTCCAAGTAAAAAAGGTACACTTCCCCAACAACGCTGCAGGTGATCGTTTTCGAGATATTTACAATTTTCTATATCGATGCATGTTACTTAGCTCCTAGGGCGCTAAGTGAAGTTGCTGAGAACATTACAAAAACTAAGTATGTGGTAGATCTCATCAAAATAAACAACTTTTTTCCTTTAAAATTTTTATCGAAAAATGATTCGTTTTCGAGATACAGAGTGTTTAAATTTTTCTAAGCAACTTCACTTAGCGCCCTAGGAGTTAAGTAACATGCATCGATATAGAAAATTGTAAATATTTCGAAAAAGATCATCTCTAGCGTTGTTGAGGAAGTATACCTTTTTAAATTGAAAAAGGTGTGGGAAAAACATTTTTTCATGAAAAATACCAAAAGTTCACTGTCAAAAATGTTAAGGCAATTTGAAATAAATAATGACAGCGTACGCAGCGCCCTCTAGATGTTACATGAAAAATAAAACGAAATTATGATTTCCCACGTCGAAGAAACCCTGGGTACCAAATTTCGTGCAAATAACTTATTTTTTGAAGAAGTTGTTTTCAAAAAGCGTACAAAAAAATTCAATTTCAACACACTGTATGTTCGAAACAAAGCATTTCCGGACACAAGTTTATTTAGACTTCTTTCTTAAAATTGTCTCAGGAATACGTCACTGGAATATTTTAACGTACTTATGTTACACCCTGTATAGTAAGCTATTCTTTACGCTCTCATGAAACCACCATATCCAAGATGAAAACTTTCTGATACTGTATTTGTTTCAAACAGTCCCATTCTGTGATGCTGTGTTCGTTCTTTGCAGGGTTCTGCAATGAATAGTTAACTGTACCTACTTTTGCCAGGTGCCATTTTATAGTATAGTGAATAACGAGTACGGAATAAATATAATATTCTGTGTAAGTTATACACTGTACTTTTTCTACAGCTGTAACTCATAACAGCGAGATGAAAAAAATTATATACTTAATAAATAAAAATGTAGTTATGGCGTGGGACTAAACCATCAATCTACAAACCATAACACACGACGAGACCTCTGTACAAATAATCTAATGTACAATTATTATACTAATAAATTCTGGATTAACATGTTTTTTCTATAAAGAGTTTGTAGCCTTCTAGATATTTTTCATCACATAGTTCTAAGATTACCTTGACAGATGCCTGTTTTGCGACTTTTGTAGTTTCTGAGGGAGTAAGTTCTAACTTACCTTCACTGCTCTGCATAGGATTCAAGTTTCAGAATTCAGCTAAACAAAGATGAAAATATTGGTTGTTCGAATTTTGACATTTTATTGTATAATGAATACACAAAGACTTGTGTCAGGTAAGGAAATGAAATGAACGCTTACAATGTACCTTATTGTTCAATAAAAAACCGTAAGGAAACAGCAATATTGTGATATGGCCGTAGAAAATAGTATTTTTTGTTGTTTAATGAAATTCCGACTTCAAAGTCGGAAAATAATAAAATTTCGACTTCGAAGTCGGAAAATAATTGAATTCCGACATCAAAGTCGGAATTTCACTATTTTCCACGCTTGGCATTGAACAACATCTGATAGATTTTGAAAAAAAAACCTACTTAACTAAAAAAAAAAAAATCTGAAGGTGAAAATTCGTATTTTCATACAGATAGTTGATTGACAGTTCATAGAATCACCCACAGAAAACGTTAATTTCATTGATGTAAGGACTCTCTCTCCATCAGGGAGATCGGAAGAATTTGGAACCAGACTCTTCAGAAGCAGTTTCACACAGCAAGAATGGAAATGATGGAAATATTTCTTCTGTGTTACCGACGTTACCGCAGAAGAAATATTCAGATATTTCATTAGATTTGGTCCCATGTCCAACGTGGCTTTAGCCAGGAAAGTAGTTGTTTTCGGTTAGATATTACAGATAAATCACATTTTCTAAGTTCAATGAAGAATGTTTCTATTTCTAACATGAATACCTCCCAAGAGGTTATTTTGAACGAAGGAGAATAGCGACTGAAGTTTGTCTTTCAGTCGTGGATAATTCCACAACATCCTGTTCATATTTCCGAACAAAAATCAAAATGCAATACCCATGACAGGTTTATGTTAAAAAACAATTTTCAACGTGTTATTGCAGAAGAAATATATCCATCATTTCCATATTTTCCATTCTTGCTGTGTGTAATTACTACTGAAGAGCCTGCTTCCCAATTCTTCCGATTTCCCCGATAAGCTTGGAAGAGCGAAATAGATTCTCGTCAACAAAAATGTATTGGAGATCTAATTTAAGACGTGCGTTTCTTGCATCAATGAAATGAACGATTTCTGTGAGTGATACTTTTGAAAAACATTCTCCCTTTCTCATACATTTATATGAATTTTCAATGATAACTATTGATACTTGAAAAATCAACTATCTCATAAAATGCAAATTATCATCCTCAGATTTTTATTTCAGTTAGGGTCTTTTCACAATATCTATCAGATTTGGTTCAATGTCCAACGTGGTTCTAGCCGAGGAAGTAGTTGTTTTCCGTTAGATATTAAATGTCACATTTTTCAATTGTATTGAGTACTTTATTTAATTTTTGTGATATATTCAGATCTTAATATTTAATCACTCAGTATATCATTTATCAATACGATTGTCCAGTCTCTGTACTCTATTTCAGATAGAAATAGCTACGAATGTTTTTCATTTATGTCTACTTGGTTTTTATGTTACCACTTTTTTATATCTCTTGGAACTCGATAAGAATATATATTTTTACGACGATTATTATCGGATTTTGGGAAAGTGAATAGAATAGTTGATTATTTGCAAGTCTCGTTATTTTTACCCAAATTACCCCAGTACGCAACAAATTGGCGACGAGGAGTTTTAACACTGTATAATAAGTGTAGAACCTACTGGTACATAGTGTTAGTTGAAACGTAAATTTTTTTTTGTTTGCCACATAATTCGGAACAAAAATGGCAGTTGCAAATCCATCATATTATGGACAAGTACGGGAATTTAGTGCTCAGGATAGTGATTGGGTGATTAACAAGCGTAGACTTGATAATTACTTTCAAGTAAACGAGATTGCCGATGAAAAGAAGAAAGCGATTTTATTAAATGTTTTGGACGAAGATGCTTACAAGCTAATGTACAATCTGTGTCTTCCGAGGTTAGCGGAGAAAAAAAGTTACCAACAGCTCACGTTACTGTTTGACCAATACTTCAAAGTGTCGGAGTCTTTGTTTGTGGCAAGTTTTTTGCTGCCTTCAAGAATCATCATGAAAGTGCCAATGAGTGGGCGGCAAGAGTGAGAAATTTAGCTCTCAACTGTGAATTTGAGGAAGCAGTTATAGATATGATGCTGCGTGATCAATTCATCGTGGGATTTGGTAAAGGATCAATTCAGTCTAGACTTTTCAAAGAAAAGTCTACCTCCAAATTCGCTGATGTGATTGAAACTGCAATGGCAGAAATGGCATCGGAGGAAAATTTGAATAGCAAACAACACCTGGAGTGCATCAGGTTTCGTCAAGAAGAGATCGTCAGACTCCATCTTCATCATCTCAGCATTCACAGAGTATTTTTGTTTGAAAATATGAAGAGGATGCTCATAAAATCAGTTTTGGAATCATCTGCGGCTGAAAGACAAGCTTTAGTGGCTATTTTTCCATCGTTCAAAGTAACTTCCTGGAAAGTATTCATGTTGCAAAGGGAAATATTCTCCATTGAAATATTTTTCTGACTTTCCGAATTCCGAAGCTGGAAATTAGTGAAAAATATTTTATAAAAATTATATGGCCCTTCTACGCCTTCGTACATTTTTCTTCAACTTGAAACAAAAATTTTAGAAAGAGACTCTTCCTCGAGCAAAGAGGTGGATTTTTCAGATTCTGGAGGCAATTTTTCAATTCATTCCTCCATAATAATTATTAAATTTGTAATTATTTACATTGTTACATTAAGTCGCACCCTTTCAGATCTGCCATAAATGTAGCCAATAAAGTTTTAGTTCAACACTTTAAATTTTTTTCATCCATGAATAATTCCTCTGTTTATATTCCTCGAAGCCGAAGCTCTTTAAGCTGTGACAAAAACGTATTTGTCATCACCACAAAGACCCTAAGACGAGCACCGACGACTTTGAAATAGTTAATTAAAAGAGACTATTAATAGTCTTGGCTCCTAATAACTTCGGAAAACATTCTGAACAATACAATTCATTAAAGTAATGTCATTGTTCGCAGTTTCTCTTTTGTTTCCGAATGAAAAGGTTTTTCTGACAAGGTTGGTTCATCACGGAGTTGTTGAAATATTCACTGTATTCAAAAAATCTCATTGGCAAAAGAATTGAAGCTGGTATTTGGACAATGTCCGACAAGCGTAGCAAAAAAATTGTACGAATAAACTCGACGATGTCGAAAAACTCTTTTCTGAAAATATGCCGAAATAGTGGAAAATGAAAGGTGAATGTCTGATAGTAAACAACTATGTCCCAGTCTAATACCACGGCGGATATTGAAATACATCTGACGGATATGTTTGCAACGTTCAAATGCTCCTTTTAATCGAAAAGAAAAACTCATCCTTTATTTTGGTTCGGAATGCAAATACAAATAGGTACTTCATATCCTCAGACTACACAGGCCTGGAAAGCGTCAGTTATGAGATTAATATGGCAAACACAAAAAAAAAGTACTGATTCGTAGAAATAACAAATTGAATGAGCTATTCGCAGTATTGATATTCCTAGCTCCGCTTGGAAATAATCATCAGGAATAAAACGTCATCTCAAGACACAACTTTGTCAAATTATTTTCAAAAGAATTCGAGTTATTTTTCAATCAGTATTCGGAGCTCATTATATTGAACGAAAGATAAGGTAACAACTTCTTGATAAATTCAATTCAATTCAAATAAATGATTTTGAAAAATAATTAATTTGAATTTAATTTATCAAAGTTTTTCTGAAACTTTGTTTGATCGATAGTAACAATTAACCCCATATATCACAACACCGTAGTCTTCAAAAATTAATATCCTAGAATCAAAACATACAAAACTTCTATATATAATAAACGTCAACATTTTCAAAATAGTGTGAGTAAATTTAGGTACAAATTAAAGAAACAGTCTTTGGGATATTCACTGATAACATTCTAAATCACCTAAAAGAAAAATGTAACGCACCCTGTATCTAAATGACAGGCAATATTGAGCAATCACATATTCATCAAACCAACAGTAGCAATACATTCTTCTTTTGGTAGTCAGAAATGATCTGTCAAAATATCATATTATAGACAGCGAAACAGGTTTTTACCGCCTAGAATAGACTGAAACTATGATTCCTTACCAAAACATGATTTATTGGTTCTAAAAGTAACTTTTCCGTATAATTTTTCGTATTGAAAGTTGTACTTTTCCGCACCATTTTTACTTTTCCGTACGATTTTTACTTTTCCGTACGATTATTACTTTTCCGCACGATTTTTGTATTATTGAAAATGAGGATATTTAGGACTATCTAAATGATCAATGTAAATATTCTGTCATTATTATAAAAGCATGTTTATTAAAAACCTTTTTTGTCATAAATAAGATGGACAAAAACACTCCACCCTTAACTACTTGCCCGAACTCCGCTCCGCGTCGTTCGTGCAACTGCCGTCGCATGCGGAAAAATACTACTTTCCACACTTGTTAGGTAAATAACTGTTCCATCTTGAATTGTCTCATAACAGTAACGAAACATGTTTTTTCTATGTCAATCCTACCCAACTACGACGTTTTTACGAACATATATCTCAGAAACGACACGTACAAAAAATTACCCACCCACAATAACATAAAAGAATTCCAGCCAATTTGACCAGGAGCCAATGTTTGTGCGGGTCCTTTCACTTCTTGTTTTCCTGAAAGAACACGTTGGAATTCGGAAAAATTTGGACAGAAAAATTATAGCAAGTAAAAAAAAAGTCGGTGTTGGAATAATCAGACCCCCCTCATCCTCGAAGAAAACTGAGACTATTCGTGAAAATGAAATGGAAAATATCCGTAAAAATAGTGGAACCGTCGAATAATGCGTGTATTTTTTAAGTATATTATATCCATCAAGGTGGATACCGAGAACCTGAAGTGCTCTACCTACCAAAATAATTGTTATTCTTCACTCCAAAAAAACAAAAAAATTATCATCAAGCTTTCATTTTTCAAATATTAAACTCAACAATAAATTATTATAATAATAATTGTATTTTCAAAAAAATATTTAAATTTAAAAAATACCATGTGTTTCATACACTATAAATGCCATTTTTCTGTTTATATAGGAGCTTGTTTTCAAACATGTATTTCAAGTTAATTTATTGTTTCTACATTCATGCGAAAAGCAAAACTTCATTGAACTATATTTAGTAGAAAAAGAAGTTCTTTAGTGCAATAAAGTTTTTATTGCACTCATCTGTCATTCTACTTCAACGTGCTGTCATCATGACAAACATGAACGTTCAAACCCACTACATATATTTAGCAGATATTCTGTGAGATTGGCAATACGTTTTAAACAGTTAAATATCAGTGAGTACTATGACCACACCTCGTGATAACATACGCGCTCACGGCTACTATGATTTTGATTTTTATAATGCAACTGTGGTTAAAGAAACGTCAGTCAAAAATTATTTCTGACAATTACATAATTGAAAGTTTTGAAATGAGTATTATTAATGGAAAAATAGATGATAGTGATCTGTTTTAATGCAAATCGATAGTAATAATTGATTATTTAAGTTGCGCTTTTCATTTTCTTAACCTAGTGCCGGACCTTAAAAAATATTTTCTTTGCTTTTTGCACGAACGTAGAAAAAATGTTGTATGCAATTCGTGCAAAAATTGTTCATTGTACTCGACAATTTTAGGTCGAGTGCAATAAACACTTACTTTTTGCACTTTTGCACTTGTAACCATTATTATTGAAAGTTTAATTCTGGAGAATAGCAATTATTTCATCATTTTGAAAATTCCATGTTGTTGATACTATTTAGTAATCAGTAAATATCCCAATATTATACCGCTTGGTAATGGCATAAAATTACAATATTGACAATATTCATTACTACACCAAAGGTTCTGAACAGTGCAGTGCAAGTATCATTATCAATCAATCACTCAATATCACTAGGTATTCAAAATATGATATTTTCAAATATATTACGGTGGCCAAGCTGTGGATTTGTCAACCCCCTGTGTTGAAATTGAAACATATTAAAACACTTCAGCAGCTGCTTTCCTCACTTCACTGTTCCATCATTTTAGATTATATGCGAATGAAGTTATATAAATGGTACTTTCTTACACTTAATTATGCCCTTTGGGCTTCTTATGATTATTCATTTGTTCTCAGACCCCATGAAAAGTTTCTGCGATCGTTCCTTCAGAGATTTAAAATTCCATTTCAACTTGAAGGCATCCGCCCTTGAATATTATACTGCTTTCAAAAATCCTCGAATATAAAGCTCATGAACGTATTTTATGGTAATATGCATACATACACCCTATAAAATGTCTTATCCTGACAGTGGAAGCTGTAATAGTATTTCTAAGATACGAGTGAAGTACAAATTTATAACAGTGGTATAATATTAATATATCAGCATGATTTATCACTAGAAAACGGAATATATAAATTCAACGCAATGAATGGTTCATTTAGTTTTTATATTTCAGGAAATGGTAAATTTTTAGGTTCTTTGATGAATATTAAAAGTCAATAACGATGGAAAGACATTTCATAATAGTTATTTACGTATCAAGGGCGTAAAGTAGGCGTTTATGGCCCGCGGTGTGGATGATGGCCCGATGCCGTCAGCCGAGCGCCATCACACGCCGAAGGCAAAAAAAGCATTTTACGCACGTGATACATACAAAATTGTATGCATTAGCGGTTTAATAGCGTGAATCACAAATACTGACTTGAATTCCAATGGTCTATACGTTCAATAGTTTATGTGTACAATTTAATTCAGAGTCAAAACATAGTGTGGCGAATTTCAAACTATAATAGCTGAGGGCTTTTATATTGAAGAATCTATTTCAAATAAATTGACCATTACTGAAAAAATTGACAACGATTGTGCCGGAATGATACGAGACAGTTATTTGAACCAACCATCCACTTCTAAAATAAATACTTGTTCTTGTATCGATGCAGATGCTGCAACGACGCTTTCAATATGTAATGCATATGTTCAAGAGAATATTCCATCTTCAACATCAGTAACTAAACCAAATTCATTTTCAATTTTCAGGCTAATGACTCAATTACATGTTGAAAATATGTCGATTATGAAGAAACGTTAGGAAGAGTCTTTCTCTAAATATATGTGATTCGTGTTAGGACGTGCATGAAATGATATGTAAATACAGATAATTTGAGAATTTTGTCTACTTTACGACCGGCGGGCCATAATGCGCACGCTCGCTGAACCGGCCGATAAAGTGTACTTTACCGCCCGCTAGTGCATATATGAATTTTTCCGCATTATGTGTGAAGCTGTATGTCACCTCTCTTTAGTTGTGAAATGATATCGGGCAACTACGAAGTAGTGTACGTCGAAAGAGCTTTCATAATATACCTGATAACAATCATTCTGTTACGCCAACCTATTCGGTTTTTCAAAGGAGCAATTCTGAATATTAGATTCCCACAAGGTCGCTAACGAAGAGCTTTCATTAGGCGTGTTTGAAGATTGAAATTTTTAAACCAATTGAACTATTGAAATTTAATTAGGTTGTTTTCGGGTGATTCCATATCAACTTAAATATTGTTACCTTCCGGTGACTTTTTGTTGTGCCGGAAGTAGATGTAATTTACCTCATTCCAAACGGAGAACTCTGTGTTGATTTCATTTTTGAATATGTAGGTACTTAGGTATGTCTTAGATCAGCGGTTGACAAAATATTATTTTTTTTTTCAAAAAATAGATGGAAATGTGATATTTTTGCGAAAGGGGTAGATAGCTCTTGTGGTCGGCAGAAGCCATATACGGATGGTCAAAAACTCCAAGGTCAAAATTAATAAGGAAAAATTTCTAAAAGAGGAATGTTTGAAATGAAACCAATATGATATTCAATTATATCCATATTCTAAAGAAAAACTATTTAAACTCTGTGTAGATCAACACCTGAAATGCGCCATTAGCATGTAATATCACATTTTGGAAGATCGATATACCTGTAAGTCAAACAATTTGAGACATAGAATTCAATCAGTACACACAGTATAGAATCTAAATGAAATCAATTTCTACCCGCAAGTGCTCGAAAATACATTTTGTTTGAACAAAAGCTAATTCTCTTCGGCGTTTGTTCCTTTTTCAAATAAGTACTATTTCTTCATTGCATGTTTCTCTTGTCTTCATCCTAATCTACATAAACTATGGCCTTCATACATTTCCATTTGAATAAAATTCCAGCGTGGTCAGGTCCGGAGAGTAAGGTGAAAAGTTGTGTGATCCATTGTACTAATGCCACGAATTTTCGAAACTTCCATATCAAAAATATGAAATTGTGGCAGTAACATGTAACGAACCTCAATTTTTTTGAATTTTTTTGTTCAGGAACATGTCTTATGGCTTTGCCAAAAAGGTTTCTCAATATATTGAAATATCTATAGCTATTCCAATTTTTATCTTGAGTATATAGGTACGCATGTAATGTTATTCTTGATGGTACAAAAAATATTTAAACTCAACGACTTCTGAAAGTTGCCTTCACGAACAAGATTTTGACCTTTTGCTCACCAAAAGTGGCTATTATGATGAAAAAACAGCCCATTTTTAGAGAATTTTGCTTCATTCGTGCACTTCACCTTTTTCGAACATTAGGAATTCTCCTGTGTCTTTATCAGATGTAATACATCATTTATATTTCTGGTACTATTTCAAACTTACATGGCACTAAACAACCACTTACAAGTCGCCCACCATAGGAATATTTTTTTATTGAAATAAAAATTTTCAATTGAAGGCAGTATAATGATATGATGTTGACAAGTGTATAGTGTTGAGTTCGCTCTGAATCGTATGAATTTAAGCTCACCCTCAAGCCTCCCCAGGAGCCAGAATAGTTAACTCTAGATTTCACCATCATCCCGAAAGACTAGTTTTAGATTTACAGGTTTGCCTACCGCTAAATAAATGCTTGAGTGGTTGGAAGGGTAAATAATGGTCAGCAAGGTTTCAAGAATCTGCTTAACAAAAGCAAAATGATGGTGGACAACATTTGAACGATGAATATCATGCTTGTGTAAAAATTTAACATAAAAATAACTCAATACGAAAAGAATGTCACCATAATATAAATTCCAACGATTGAATTCATACACAAATAAGCAAATATATTATAAAATTGCCGAATAAGATGGCAAAACCAAATGGTCGCCGTCTATTGAAAATTAATAAAAGCTTGTTCTAATGTTATATCAATGTGTCCACTGCCAGCACTCAGCAACATAAAATTTCGATAACTTTGTCTACCAGGTTTCTCTTCAAGATGGAATCTCGATTCGTAATTTAATTCTTGGTAATCCTAGGTACATTTTGAAACGCACTTCTATAGTGAAACACAAAAACAGCCCAACTATTGAAATAGGAAATATAGAAAGTATAAGTGCATATCTAAACTATGATAGTAACTCATATTGAAATACGTTACGCCCTCAAGCTCATCTAGTATTGAAAATAACAAAAGGCCCCTAAATCTCTGTTAGAACAATTTTATCATTAATATTCTTGAGAAGTCACCCAAATCCTAATTTTCTGCGCAAACCATCATCGCTTTGAAACAGACAAGAATTCTAAATTAATATTCAGACTAATATTATCATCACTATTTTTATTGAAAGAAGACAAAAGGCTCTTTAGGATAATTTATCGGTGATACAGCTTATTAACCCCTAGGCCCCACGCCCCTCAAAGGTGGCGCAAGGCAAAGCAAAAGCAAAAAGCAAAAAGCAAAAATGTATATTTTAAAAATCTTACAATAAAATAGGGCCGCGCACAATACAGAGAAATATATAAAAACAATCTAAAACTATCACGATACCTTAACCACAGGGTTGGGTAAAGGAGGGAATCTTAGGATTGCTTTCCCCGGAGCGGGGGTTCCTACCTGCCCTTCTGGCTTCCAGCGGGCGGGTGGAACCTTACTCGCCTGCCCTGAGGCAGACCCCACGGTGTTTGTGGGCCACTTCTCGAATATCGGGCTTTGTCATCTCCCTGGGGTGTTGTCCCCGCCTCCTGCTAGTTATGCGGGGGAGATCGTGTGTATATATGTGAAATACATCAGGCGATTGGATCCATCATATTTTGAAGTTATGGTTAGGTCCCGGAAAAACAACGAAAAAACCGGTTTAGTGCATGTTGCATCGGTTTAAGAGCTAATGCTCGTCCTCTGGAATCTCCTGGAAAATATCCAAACCTTGGTAGATATAGCCCCCATGCTTCCATGGCATGTTGTGGTGCTCCCTCATCGCTGTTATGTCCCTGGTCAGAGGGCTCCCCCGGATGAAGTGCCGATAAAACTTATCGGCTTGTCTCTTGATGAAGTCTTGGATTGGCTCGGTTTTGGCTAGCTCACGCAAGTCAACCAGCCGAATATATCGGTCACTGTCCGTGACGATACGGAGTACCTTGTTCTGCATTACCTCCAATCTGCCCAGTTCGGTCTTGGAAGCGCTGCAGAACACTGGACAGGCGTAAGTCATCGCTGGCCTGATAACCTGTTTATACAGGAGTACCTTGTTCTCCGCACTCAGCCTGGAGGTCCTCGCGATGAGCGGATACACTCTTTTGAGCGCGGCCGCCCCTCGCTGAACCCCCAAGCTGACGTGCTTGTGAAAGAACAGACGCCTGTCCAGCTGCACCCCCAGGTACCGCACGGCGTCGGACTCGTCTATCCGGTTTCCCAGAACCCTGAACTCCCCGGGGAGGCTGATGTTCGTATTCAATTTTCTCCTCGAGAAGATCATAAGCTCTGTTTTTTCCGGATTCAACTCAATTTTGTTTCTCGCCATATACGGCACGACCGCCCTTTCCAAGTGTGTCTTCAACCTGGACGCGGCCACCGCGCTGTACCTCGAATCCGTGTATATCGCTGTGTCGTCAGCGTAGATGGCCGTGTCCACTAGGTTGGACATGGGGAAGTCGTATGTATATAGCGAGTACAAGAGTGGAGACAAGCTCGACCCCTGCGGTAAATCCGCTTCGATTGGTTTCATCGATGAGCCAGTGCCATTGACCCTCACCCGGAAGGACCTACCGACCAGGTAGGAGTCTAACAACCTCACTACATGCATTGGCATACCTGCCCTCGACATCTTCGTTATCATGCCCTCCGTCCAAACTGTGTCGAAGGCTTTCTTGATGTCCAGCAGAACCATAAGCGTGTTGTGGCCTTGCTGAAAGGCCCCTCTCACCCCGTGTACAATCCTGGCCACCTGGGAGGACGTGGAGTGTCCTCCCCGGAAGCCGAACTGCTCCTCCGGGACGAGCCTAAGCCCTTCCTCAATTGCGACAACTCTCTTCAGAAGGATCTTGTCCACCAGCTTCGCGAGCGTACTCAACAGCGAAATGGGGCGGTAACTCTCCACCCTCGCGTCGGATTTACCTGGTTTCAGGATCAGGACAATCTCCGCTTGCTTTAGGCATTTTGGGTAGTGCTGCCATTTTATTATCGCATTAATGATATATATCAGCTGTACCAGAGACTTCTTTGAGAGGTTCCTCAGAAGAATCGCATCAATGCCATCCATGCCAGGTGCCTTGTTCCTAGGGAGCCTTTTTATCGCAGTTTGGACCTCCTCGAAGTTAGTCATCAACTTCGAGGGTGGCGCAAGGCACCTAGGCTAAAGTAGTACGCGCACTGAATCCGCTCGACTCGGATCGGCACGGAACGGGTCGGATCGGCACGACGGTTACTGATTCGACTAGCAACTAGTTCTCTCGGCCATAGTCGAGTCGAGTCGAACAATCTCTGCCGTTCCGATCTGAATGAGTGCGTGGAGGTAATTGAAATAGGAACAATGCAAAACGTTCGACAATGCCGTGCCGTGCCGATCCGAGTGGAGCAGATTCAATGCGCGTTCTGCTTAACTCGACGTTCGTCACACGACTCCGAATCCTAACTGCATATTCAACTCGAGGAAGATGATCAAAAAACTCTCTCGTCTCTTTTCAATCCACAAAGGATTAATTTTGAAAAATTCAAGTTTATTCAATATGTCTCGTACACATTCGTACGTCCACCTATGTATCACCAGAGTATAGATACGAATATCACGGCCGGTCGGTCTCAAACACAAAAAAACAATTCATCATTAACGCTATTCGTGTTTTGTCTCCCATTTTTTTGTGAGTTAACACAAAGTGCATACCAAAGGTACATCAAAGCGATTTATCCAGTCCATTGGGTTATAAGTAGGAGGATCATCCAAGAAGATTCCAGGAAGGCAGTAAGGTAGGTGCCGTTACCACATGTTTTTGGGCAACTTGCACCTATTTGATTGCAGGAAATTCTTTTCTGCTCCGAAATCAATATCAAATCTTTATTATACAGTCCGCGAGAATTCCTTTAAAACTCATATAATACTATAGTAGACTAAAGAATGTGTATCATCAATTTCGCTGAACAGACCATGCATTTATTCGAAAAATGAGACCGTGATATCAGAAACTGTGTGAGGTCAGGACAGAAAAATCAAACTGTTACAAGAAATCTCCCAAAGGGATACATCCTACGTGGAAATTCCAGAAGCAGAAACAACCCCCCCCCTACCTTCTTTCGCCATAGAGGAGCTGAAAGTCGCTATAGGAAAGTTGAAATGCAATAAATGCCCAGGGCTGGACAGAATGCTCTCAGAATCAATGAAACTGGCAGCAAAGTTGATACTTGAAGCACTAAGTAGCTAGGATACGGAACAAACAACTATCATCATCACACAAAAATCATATTCCATACTTCAGCCACATTGATCTGTTCAATAGCATAAAATTAGGAGTTGAGATAGACATGTATTCGATTTAGCTTAATACACGTATCCAATCACCTATCTTTAGTACTGCTACCCGTTTTCCTAGGAAAGAGGGCAGCTTAATACTGTTTCGCACGAAATGCCTGGCTAAACGGGGTGGGTAAATAACTAAAAAGGTTATTCGTTGGAGTCTAGAGAGAAGTAGAAAAGTGGAGAAGCAGAAGAGAGAGTTTGAAGAACAAGAAGGAATAGAAGGCGGAGCTTCGATTTCCACTTGATCACATAATCACCTATCCTTAGTATTGCTACCCGCTTTCCTAGGAAAGAGGGCAGCTTAATACTGTTTCGCACGAAATGCTTGGCTAAACGGGGTGGGTAAATAACTAAAAAGGTTATGCGTTGGAGTCTAGAGAGAAGTAGAAAAGTGGAGAAGCAGAAGAGAGAGTTTGAAGAACAAGAAGGAATAGAAGGCGGAGCTTCGATTGCCACTTGATCACATAACACCTTTTCTTAGTACTGCTACCCGCTTTCCTAGGAAAGAGGGCAGCTTAATATTGTTTCGTACGAAATGCCCGGCTAAACGGGGTGGGTAAATAACTAAAAAGGCTATGCGTTGGAGTCTAGAGAGAAGTAGAAAAGTGGAGAAGCAGAAGAGAGTTTGAAGAACAGGAAGGAATAGAAGGCGGAGCTTCGATTGACACTTGATCGATACAATGACAATGACAACTCTTGCTTTGCGGTTATTTTATGGAAATCGAAATCACTATCTTCAATTCAGATATTTATAACATGGAAATTAATATAAATACCTGTTGTATGATCATAATGTCACCTCGGTAAGTTTGCTTATTTTAGCAAGGTGTAGGTTCATAAATAATCTGAGAAAGAAAATTCGCAAATTTGCGATTTGATCCAATCAGATGGACCTCTAATTAACCTTTCCAGCTGAAAGCCAGTGCAGAAAAGACCAAAGCAGGTGACAGTCTTACCAGCCACCTGACAGATGATGGATAGGTGGGCATTACCTGACAGGTGACATGTTTACCTTTGGGAGCCAAGAATATAACAACAATCTGGAATCGAAATTATACAGAATACTTCTTTCTATTGAATCAAAAGTAATTGGAGATAATAAGATCGTGATATTAGTAGCTAGCAGTTACCGTCGCTTGTTGTCGATGGGGATCAAGAAACTGTTGGTCATAAAGCTGTCGTTGAAGTCGGTTCAGGTAAATCTTAAATTGTTGTGTTTAATTGGGAATTGACTGAATGTAATTTATAGGAAATGATAGATGATTGAAGAAGATAGCAGAAAATAGAAAATTGAACAAGAAAATATGATGAATACTTGAGATGAGGTGGGCTATTTTATACAAACTCTAGACTCTGAAAATTGACCCGTAACAGTACTTACTTAGTGTTTTATAGTTATAGAATATTATTTTTGTTTATTCTTGTGTTCACACTAAAATACACATACATTCATGTGAAAGCAAAATAAACGTTTCACATACTGCGAGGCGTAAGTCGCATCCTACTCCTCATGTGAAACGGCACTTATAATATGATTATAAACTAAGATTATTTGTATGTTTCATAAAAAATTAGTCACTCTGTAAAGCACTTTATATCGAACCAAATATGTCGATAGCGATTGTATCCAGAATTGGTAGTGTACCGAATTTTATAGCAAATATTGCGAGTTTTGTAGCGGAGTGTGCAATATCTAAGAGGGTCTTGACTAAGGAACGTAATGACTGAAGCGTCTCGTTCGTGGAAATTCTTCCTAATTCTACCCGACTGGAAATGGCACTACGTGGTCGGAATACTTTATAAAACATACGCTTTTAAGTAAAAAAATATTATAGTAGTTATCACTCTAGCAATCTTTCGTAATCTTTAGCAAACTTTATTTACCATTGAAAAATAGTATCGTGTATCGTGTGTTAGGGTGATCTTGAAAAGGGACAAGAGACTAATTGTATGAGTAGTAACTAGTGGATTATGAACTTTTTTTTAATAGGGTGGAAATGCAATCATGCACGCAGGCTACTTGGTTTTTATCGCGTGTCAACAGTCTAACCGGCTAAAGCCACCTCTCTTCCTCTCTTGTAATAGGTACACATACACGAATACATTTTCCTTCGGGATTGGAGTGACAAGCACGCGGGCAAGCTCGTGAGAGAGAACGTAGAGCACTGAGACCGGACTGGCCACTAACAGAAAGCGAGACACAGCGTACCAATTGCACCCCACATACATGAGCGCTTTCCGGTAGGATTGGCGCGTTCTACCTCGTAAGAAAGCGTCTTCGTGTATGGCGGGCTAATCAGAACCGTCTGAGAGGCATGACCTCAATGGCTGTCTCTTCTGTATCACTTTCAAAATTGTCTCTCTTGTCATTTTATATTTTCTGGTGTTCTACCTCCTCCTTCTCTTGGCCAAGCGTGGGCCGAGCTGTGAATTTCGCGCTTGCGCGTACGTTGATTGAACACGCTCGCATTTGAAGTGTTTTACTCAACTCATGGCCAACCAATTTTAGAACGTAGGGCGTAGGGCGCGTCTTACGCCTCATCTGAAACGGCACTAATTAATTGATTGAAACAACAGGTTAAAAGGTAAGAACTACGTCTGTCTTAGCTTGCACAAGTCTCAAGAAGGCTTCTGCTTGTTAAGGTACAGTCAGTTGACAGAAATAACTTGTTATCTGTTTCTTACCACTCAAGTATTTGATTTCAGTATATAGCAAGTACTCACTTATACATCAACTTTGCATAAAACATAACACCAACGAAAACCTTAGGACGTAGGATCAATTGATACAGAAACTGCCCGCTATACAACAGTCACAAAAAAGAAAGGTGTCGTGGAAGGAATATACGGTGAGGTGCTAAAGTAAAGAATTAATTCATAACTCACTAGTGACTTATGGATTATAACTCACTAGTGTGTTATTTGATAGTTTACTTCTCTAATATGACATTAATAATGACAGTCATAACTGTCATGTGTTGGATAAAACATTGTATGCCACTCACATGTTATGTTTCCTAAGTCACTTATAAATCGTTCTCGCGTGACTTATTTTCAACATAACACACTAGTATCATAAATAACTATTTCTACGTTATTACCCATTTTCAATAAAAAACCCTGAAACACGTCGATTTGTGTTTTCGAAAAGACACTCTGTGACAAAAAAATAGCCCTTCGAAATGAGGTATAACTTGCCCCCTATTTTATTTTAAGGAAATGAAAAGTGGCTCTCACTTTGTGACGTGAGTGAAAAAGGGGTAATTGTATCATGTCACTGAAGGTCTTTTTGAAAACATAAATCGACCTGTTTCAGGGTTTTTCTTGAAAATGGATAATAACGAGGGAAATTAATTAATCAGTTACTTCATGACCTCACTGTATAAGAGTTGTTTCCGAATTTTTGAAAATTCTAGAATTTTGGCGAAAAATCTATTAATTTTTCACATAAACAATGGAAGCACTTTTCGATGGTATATAAAAATGAAATGATTGCAATATATAGACATTTGATAGAATTATACGAAAAATTTCATGTTCAACTGAAGACGAGTTAAATAAATATTAATGAAAACGAGTATATTATTGAAACAATCAGAGATGCGGGTATGATTAATTAATAATTTGTTAGGAAATTTATAGCTGAACGAAATTGTCGTGAGGTTCATTACTGTATCTGCATTATTTAACAAGTTATAAGTCATGATATATATGAAAATCTCAGTAAGAATATAGAATTTTTATAAAAAAAATGCATATAATAGCTGATAAATAATAGTTACAAACTTGGTCTTCCATACATTTTCAGGGATAATATAATAAGTGGTATGATTATTACCGATAATTTTTTGGAATATTAATGAATTGCAATCCCAAAGCTGAAAATACAACGAGTCCGCCGGACGAGTTGTATTTTCTTGCATTCCAAATAATTATAGGTTTTTAATCATACCACGAATTATATTTAGGACGACAATATATCGATTTGAAATAAAGAAAAATCGTGTCACCTGCTAATTGATGCTTTACTTCTAGCCGCATTCAACGGAATACTCTTTTCCACGGCCTCATCTATGATACCAATGGACATTTGTCCCCAACGATCGCTCATATTGATAAATAAAGATAACTAGTCATAAATCATAAATTTGACCTTTATAATTTAAATCATTATTTTCACTTGACAGATAGTAAAACAAAAACTAAGCAGTTTTATCACCGTGAAAATACAGCGACAAGCTATATTTTCATTGTAGTTCCGATTCTATTGGCTGAATTTCAAAATTTGAAATCCACTGATTGGTTGTTAAGCAAGGAAATATATTGTCAAGATAAATCAATCCTACATATAAACGATCCGATTGTCCGTTATCGTATCTCTAATACTTTAATAGTTATATCAATTTTTAATTTGACAAATCAAGAAGCCGCCGCAACTTCGATTACGTTTAATATTAAGAAATGTTATAAAAATACGTTTTTTTTCCTACTTTGTTATATAGGGTGAGTCAACAAGATTCCCGTGGTTGATTGCTGCGATGTGAATCACAATTTCGATTTCTTATATTTTTTGCCAAACGAACCATTTAAGATTATCTTTCAAAATTAGTCTCCATCATACAGGATGCATCATTGAAGCGTGGCTGACCAAAGTTTGTCTTTTTTTTAATGAAACACCCAGTATATTCATATATTCCACTCCGCTGTTTGATGCTATCATCTCCAAAGACTATGGGGATATCACCTACTACTTTCTCCATAAGCCGAATGAGTGGTAGAGAGAAACTTTTTCTGGCGGGTCAATAAATTCTCTCTCACACTCAGTCGGCTAATGGAGAAAATAATAGGCAATATCTCCATAGTCTTTGGAGATAATAGCATCAAACTTGGTGTTGTTGGATTCCCTAACCGATTATGCAATGATATACCGGGTGTTCTATTTAAAAAAATTATTGAAGATGGCGCTCAGCTGCCATGTTTGAAACTTTTTGCTGGAATTTTCTCATGAAAAAGTAGGTTTTTATCTCCTATTTCAGCCTTCCAAATTTCGTTGCGATATACCAGGTGGTTCAAAAATTAGTAGGGGGGGAACGGACTTTAGACTAGCACTGTATGAAAATATACCGAAAAAGACCAACTCTGGTCAGCGACACTTTAATGATGCACCCTGTATGAATGAGAATGATTTTGGAAGATAGTCTTAAATGGCCCGTTTGGCAAAAACATATTTGAAATCGTAATAGTGATTTACAACAGAACAATTTACCATGTGAATCTTGTTCACTCAACCTGTATATGGCTGCTTTTGTAATTTTTTTTCTGTTTCAGAAAAAATAAAACAGTTTGTCAGAATTTGTTTATAACAAATTTTTAACTTAAAGAATGAAATTATTTGTAATTTCTTTTTGTTTACCGATTGGGAAGTACAAATTATGATTTTTAAGTAGGAAATAATTTGTTAACTGATTATTTAAATAATCGAAATAAAAAAAAGATTATAAACAATCAAAACTTTTAATTTTCCTAAATCATTATTTTTCCAGGACAGCATTATGGTAAAAGAAATTCTAAATATTAAATTTGTCTATTTGTTTATAACTAATTTATAAACAAATGACGTCAAAAAATTTTAACTAGTATTATTTATTGCCATTGTTAGATGTAAAAACAGCAATAATAAAACATTTGTCAAAAAAAATCAAAACATTTTTTTGATTTAATTTTTTTTTAGTTATTAAAAATTAAAAAGAACGAAATACTCAATGAACTTTCACTTCGTTTTTCTATGAAAACAGAGACTGAAAAAAAATTGTTAATAAACAATAGAATAACTTTTTGAATAAATTACTCATTTTTTTTTTCAACGGGGATTTATTCTTTCAAGTATCCTTGCACATGATGCCATAATTTATTAAAATTTTTAAATTAACATTCAATACTATAAAAACTTTATTTTGCAGTGGTGCACCCGTGCTGTAACGGCCTCGTGGATCACTATGTCCAGCGATATTCAGCGTTAAATTAAAATTATAAATAATAGAGATAGAGTTCCAGATATTTTTATTGGAAATTTCCTCGTCTCTACGGCACTATTTTAAAAATTTCTCAAATATTTTTGAGTTATTAACAAAATTTGTATCGTGCGGTGAAATCCTTAAAATACAGTGATTATTCCGAATCCAATGAGTGATCGTTCATACAGGGTGTAATCTAACCTCTTGCACTCCCGTGAAGGGCGGGTGTATATTGCCATTTTATAACAAAAAATGGCAGGTGTGAAAAATTCGAATAAAATTGTGGAAATTTTAAATATTGTTGAAAAATTCTTGAAATCTTGGAAACCTCTGTCTGAAATTACACAGTTTCTTCCATCCGCCAGTTCCAGTATTATTGCGGCTCTGGCCCGTCAGCTGACGTTCGGCAGACAATGGTTCCCAAAATTCCGACGAATTTTCCAACACAATTTAAAATGCCTACAATTTCTTTTTGGAATTTTTCACATCTGCCATTCCTTATAAATTGGCATTATACACCCGTCCTTCAAGGGAGTGCAAGAGGTTAGATTACCCCCTGTATTTTTAGAAGCTTAATCTCTATTTTTCACGTTTCTCAATTCGTGGATCAGACTATAACACCTTTACCTATTACAATTTAAACTCAAAACTTTCAGTTGATAGAAGTTCAAATGTTCTTGCCTCATCTATTGACTCATCATTTAATAATGAAAGTGTTCAGAACAGTGTCTGTTATTGAACTTTAAATAATCTTGCCTCAACCTACTCGCTTACGTCCATTTATCTCGAAACCTTTTCCTTTCAAGAGGTCAAGACAGTATCGTCAAAAATCAAACTAGTATTTGGTTGGACCTATTCAAGAATACCATCGTCTTGAGTCAATGCAATTATGCGTTGATGCAAAGCTTATTAGTGTGGTCAATGGATAAGGAAGGTATGGTGTGGACTGTGGAAATTTGTTGAACAACCCAAGAGATAAAACAATCAGTCAATATGGTATTAGTGAATTATTTCCTGTATGTGGTGAAATGACATAAAGGACAGAAGACAATATTTTTTCCATTAAAACCCTACAAGAACGGAGTGGTTTTACTTATCCCTTTCCGCAATCGAATCAAACTGTCAACAAACGACGGCTATCCCAATTTCGTCGCATTTCCTCTTACAATTTAATCACGTGAATCAAATACTCGTAACTTCATCCGCCTTGCCACTTAGCTATAACTAAAGTGTCCAAAGTAATCACTGGATACGAATATTTGATTGATTGTATTGACCGAAATAATCCAGTACGATTGGGTTTTGAGACGAGGATCGATTGTAGCACCACAAAACTTGGTACGCTAGGAGTTGGAACCATGATAAACACGGAAAAAAATTGTTTACCAAAATTCCAGGGGTGGAACATATTTTTTTCGTTTAAAAATAAATAAATCGATTTTTGCCGTAATTTCGAAAAGTATATGATTTTTTGGAAAACCAACTCAACGAGGTGAAAGACAATTCAATTCTCCACAAAAATTATTTTCAGTAATTTCTCATGAAATGCGCTCGTTTTCTCAGAAAAAGTTATTGAACGCCGACATCAACTTTCAGGTTCATGCCTACCGCCGCTGAAAGTTCTGGCGGAGCCGAATATTTGATTGGTCATAACTCTGCTGAAAATGGTCGGAAAAGAAAAAGTATATATCGTTTCTGAAGACTCCTATCTTTTCATGCCAACATGATATGCGAGTATTTGTGTACCTAAAATGTGTTTTGTCGCATTTGACGGAGATGTTTGCGGATGATTTAGTAAATATGGAATTATTATACTGAAGCAACAACCCATGCCCTCTTTGGACCATATGCAACAATTTTAAAGTAGTGTGACAGGTCCTATTTATACACCCCAGAAAAAACCTCTGAAGTACAAACCTCAAGCTTGAAATCACATGCTTCATTTTTCATGTAGGATGTGTATGAGGGATTATTTTCAACACTTACTGAAGAAATTGGATTATGGATGATTTGAAAACTGAAACCCAGTTTTTTTTTTGGCATGTATGAGTGAGACGTGTCTGACTAGTCGAAAATTGTTGCATATGGTCAAAAGAAGGTACCGATTCCTGCTTCAGTATAACTATTTCATATCAACTGAAATTTCCATGACTTTTCGATCTTCCGTAAATATCATAGAAGGGTTATGTGAAGTGAGACAAAACACGTTTTGGGTACTCAGATACTGGAATGTTATATTTGCATGAGGAAGTAGAAGTCTTCAGGAATGATATACACTTTTTCTTCTCCTTCTACTATAATTTTCAGCAAAGTTATGACAAATCAAATGGCGGTAAACGCGAGCCTGAAATTTGATATCAGAATTCAATCAGGTTGTCTGAGAAAACAAGTGCATTTTGTGAGAAATTACTAAGTATAATTCTTGTGAAGAATGGATTCATCTTTCGCCTTGTTGAAATTGTTTCTTGATGAATCTTATACTTTCCGAAACAAGAGCAAAAAAATATAATTTAAAAAATTTTTTGGGTGACACCTCTGATATTTTGGTAAACAAATTTTTTTCTAACAATATATGATGTCAAGAAGTCATGTGCCGAGTTTCAAAGTGCTACGATTCATTCTTCACTTGTGGCTTACATTAATTTGTCTGTGGTTACCGTACTATAAGAGTTTTCCACAAAACCAGAAATTACTTTTCTCAACTCTTTCCCAATTTAATCCGTTATTTTAACAAGCTTTCATTTTACTGACTCTGTTCTTATATCGTTCTGTCGTTCTGTTTTTTCATTGTTCTCTCGTTTTGTCTTTCTTTACGATTAAAAACTTTTTATTCATTTTTCAAGCACTCACTGGCATCCGAGTAAACTGCAATTTTGCACACGTACTGAGAACCGGTAATAATACAATACAACTATTTAAAAAAATGATCCGCACCCCCGAAGGCTGGATGGAGAAAATAAAAAATGTGAAATCAAAAATAACATTTATTTATTTTACAGAATATAGCCAAAATACAAATTAAACTGATACAAACTGCAAAAAAAACTATATTCTCAACACTGAAAAAAAATAGATAAGTATTTAAAAAAATTAAATTACATATCGGCGCTCTACTACCAGTTTTTCTTTCTTCTCATTTTTTTTTTCTATAAAATATTTCTAAATTGTGTCAATCTCCTCACTTGTTCAGGTGAGTTGATTCAAATTTTTAATTACCTAGGGTTACTTTACTTGTGCACATACACACACACACCAGCACAAACAGTCTCAATAAAATTTGTCAAATAAATCAGCTTACGAGTTCTCGTCCGTTTTATTGTATTTTGTGTTGTGATTGGTGCAAACAATATTTGATAGAATTTTTACAGGGAAATTACGGAACGAAGCGATTTCTGACAAAATTAAAAATGAACCAATATAAGATATGTCAAAAGAGAAAAATGCTATTTGTTGTTTGCATGTAAAGATACATAGGTAACTTAATAGTCTAAGATCCGAAGAGAGGTCGACATTCACCGTTCTGTTTAACGGATGAAACATACTTCTCATGAAGTTTCATAAATAGACGAATACGCCTGAAATGGGTTGCCTATCAAAATTTGGTCCAGGCTATATACACTGAGTTTCAAAAATTTGTACCATATGGAAAACTTTATTATTATCGAAAATTTCATCCCTCATAAAAGTTATTGCATTGCAGAATACTTGCATATGAGTTGTCAAAATTTCGAATTTCCAGACGGCGTACAGGGGGAACAAAAAGTAGGAATTTTGATCAAGTGTAAACTACTCCTTATTATTGACATTATCAAAAAGTTCATTCAAGGACGTTGTTCAGAATTGAAAACAATATTCAAATTTGGAATCACATCCAGCGTAGTTCACTCCTGACCAAAATTCAATTTTTTGTTTATCTCTGTACACCCTTTGGAAATTTGAAATTTTGACAATTCATATCCAAATATTCTTTAATGCACTAATTTTTGAGAAGAATAAAAATTTTTGACAAGTCATTAATAAAAAAGTTTTCCATATTGTACAAATTTGTGAACTCACTGTATACAGTCTGGACCACATTTTGATGGGCAACCCATTTTAGGCGTATTCGTTTATTTATGAAACTTCATCTGTTAAACAGAACGGTGAAGATCGACCTCTCTTCGACTCCTCTACTATAAATAGACCAAAAAATATTAATCGTTATTAAAAACTAAAAGATCTGACAAAACATTTTTTTTGTTTTTTTAAATAAAAATCATGATTGTTGGTTTTCTTGATTTTTTTAATGATAATATTTCGAACCCTGTGCTATAATGCCGTGTGTGAACATTTTTCTCAATAAGTTTTTTCTGTTCATACACGGAATTATCGCATGTTCTTTGACTCTTTCCTTCACTATTTTTGTGTATAATATGAAAAAGTCCTTAACAATTTTTCGCCTCATTCTGTAAAAGCACCTGTCTGTTGAATGTGAAGGTTAATAAATAGATAAATTGATAAAAAATTGATTATAAATTCTGGTTTTTGCCCCCCATGATAAATTCCTCCAGTATTAAAAAAGTTAATTCTTCTGTACCAAAGAAAATATAACTTTTTGATAAAAAATGCAAGAAGAAGAAACGTATGTGAACTGTCTTGCAGTTTACAGGCACAAAAGGGGCTAAAAATATATTCATGTAAATTGCACATGCAGGGTTTTGAAGCACGTGCAATTTACAAGCATATATTTTTGACC
The DNA here is from genome assembly GCA_958298965.1 of Chrysolina haemoptera. NCBI lineage: Eukaryota > Metazoa > Arthropoda > Insecta > Coleoptera > Chrysomelidae > Chrysolina > Chrysolina haemoptera. Next base: position 32,677,681 of record OY282587.1, read on the forward strand.
CTTGTGCCTGTAAACTGAAAGACAGTTCACATACGTTCAAAAAGTCATGTTTTCTTTGGTTCAGAAGTATTAATTTTGTTAATAGTGAAGGAATTTATCATGCGAGGTCAACGGAATTTATCATGCGAGGACAACAAACCCTGGATGGGCACCCATGTATCTGAATCGGCCTTTAGAAGTCAACCGGCCGTCCGATGAATTCATACCGCACGAGATGTGTTTACCGTGGCGTTCTTGAGCGGTGACGTCAGCTTGCTTTTGTATTCTGGTTGATTCAACTGTTTCTTCGGATACGCTACAATATATTATCGATTATTTTTTTCGTATGATTTTCAACCAATCGGAATTTCCAATTGAGTTGAGTTACCTCGACTAATTTCAATAATACCTCATTATATATAGAAATATACACAGAAATTTAGGAATATTTGCATTTCCATAGTAACCAATTCATGTCGCTGCACACAAACACAAAGCGCGTTTTGACGTTTATCTTATCAGTGTGTCACTCAAAAAATAATCGCATCAAATACAATTCGTACTTCAATTATTCTGTTAAACTGACACGAAAGAACTTATACAGTGTGGAAAGTCTAACTGGAACAAATTCTGTAACTTGATAAATAAAGGTTTATCGCAAAATTCCTGAAACGCGTCAATTTTTATTTTCAATGGGGCATATTACAAAGAGATTTGTTAGTCTTTTTAATTGTCTGGGGGGTTGCAGCCACCCCCAACTTTTTTTTTTAACGGAAGGGTGGGTTGATTAATATCTTATTTGAAAGCTTGTTCAAGTGCAAATGAAATCCAATTTTTTTTTGTTACTGTTTATAAGCAATGTGTCGAAAAAAAATTAAATACGGAAATAGTTACTGAAATTATACGGTCCGCGTACGCACCTGACTACGACGTGGACAGTATAAGATTTTTTGCTGTGTATATAGGTACACTGTTTCTTACCTGATAAGCCCAATAAAAAAGGTTTATGCCACTGAACCTAACGACATCACCGAGCTCCAACAAAGAATCAGGGACGAAATTAGGCAAGTAACGCCAGAAGTGTTACAAAATGTTGGGAATGCTACATATTATCGATTGGGATATTGTCAGCAACAAGGTGGGGAGCAGTTTGAACCTTTAATGCATTAAAGTAATTTCAGTAACTATGTCCTTGTTTAATTTTTTTTTTTTTTTTTTTCGATACATTGCTTATAAACAGTTACAAAAAAATATGGAATTGTAGTTGCAATTGAACAATATTTCAAATAAAAAATTAATCAACCTATCCTTCCGTTTAAAAAAAAAGTTGTGGGTGGCTGCAACCCCCCAGATAATTAGAAAGGTGAACATATCTCTTAGTAATATGCCCCATTGAAAATGAAAATTGACGTGTTTCAGGAATTTTGCTATAAACCTTTATTTATCAAGTTACAGAATTTGTTCCAGTTAGACTTTCTACACTTTATATAGTATCATTACCGATTATTCTCCCAAACATACTGCAGGAGTAATCTATGTTTTTTCACACCACTGAATTCAATTCTCGCAATACAAATAATAATCGTAAAAAAAGGGAATCATAGTAAAATAAAAATGCAATCACCTCGAATAATCTCCAATAATTAGATCATTAAGGACAGCCTACAAAGAAGAACCAATCGATCTGATTACGCCTGAACAGAAAAATTTCATTTTAATTATCTGAACTGCTTCATTCAGTTCCCAATGATGTCAAGATGAACGGATAAAAGAAATTAACTCTCATCTCTCGACGGCCAATGCGCATGAGAAAAAGTCATTGAGATAATATTCAGTCCACAACTGAAATCGTCCGAAGAATAAGAATGGCGTTGGATCTAATTAAAGCAAATTTTTGAAAATTATAGTTGATGCTAACGGTAGATTCCTGAGTGATTGAATATCAGAGTAGCTGAAACAACTTGTTCAGCTACTACGCTTGTTTATTCTGAACGGAATACCTTATATAAAAACTACAGCGGCCAGTAAAACTATGGCAAAACGATCATAGAAGACAGTTAACGTAAAAAAATAGAGAACCCGTCGGAATTCCTGCGTTTAAGTTACTAACGAAAAGCAATTCGAAGTGTGCGTCGACGCAGACGATTTGGTACGCTTCAATCAGCCACGACTTTACCAGGCGTTCTGGACGCTAGAGGCGTTCTCTATAATTCGAGGGATGTATATAAGCATTGCGATCCGAGCGCAGAGGTTAGAAATAATTCGAAGTAAGTTGGATTCAAGTTGAAGGTTAGGTTGAGTTACAGTAAACTAGGCAAGGTATTCTAGCAGAGTATTCGAGTTGAGTAGATACCAAAATGTATAAATTAGTCGTCGCAGTGATTTAAATCCCCTACCCACCAAAGAATGAAATTTTCAGAGAAAAAAATCAACATCTCGAATAAACTAAGAGGCGTTTCTCTGTATCTGTATATCTCTCGTCAGCAGCTTATAATTTATATTATGCAGATTAGGCATTCTACATAATCAGAGATACACAGAAGTTTCATATATTTCACCAAAAAAAGTGCAATGAATAGTCTCCTTAGTAATACTTCGTTCGGAAACTAAGTCACTCTTCTGCAACACGTTGGTAATAAAGTCTTTCTCTCACATATTCCTGCAGCTGATTCTATTGAGTAATTCCATTAATCTTTCTATTGTCAGCAGTTACCTGGCAATTCACTATTTCCATCACCTTCATAATCATCCTGGAGACTTGTTGAATGTATTTTTCTCAAGAATAGGTCTTTCAACAAACGACAAAGTAATGTGAAACGTCAGTTTTGCTTTCACATGAAGCAGTAACAACATGAACGCGTTTGAAAACATATCAGGCCTTATTGCCATTGGAGCTCATTGAAAAATTTATAAAAAACATTGAAAAAATAAGCGAATTTGTGCAAATCCTATGGTGGAGTAGAGGTTACTGAAAGATACATTTGTAACTCTGCATTCCGATCTGAGAGAGTATCCAATTGATGCCCCTTTTCACCTATTTAAACTTTCAACTTTCAAAAATATGCGTTTTTTAAGGTTACCATATGGCTACATCAACAACTCGAGAACAGTGAACTGTAAATGACCATTTTATGATTATTAATCTGACAGGAGTACCTTGTAACGTCAAATGAAATATTACAAAAAAAATGCAAAACTTTTATTCAAACATTAATGAAAGGTATACTGATATCACATCACGAATTCATACAGCATAATATTCATAAAAATCAGTTACAGTGCGACAAACTAGCTAAAAACGTGAAAACTTGATGCGCAATCGTCGGACAACGGACTTTAGTCCGTAACATATCCAGTGATAAGGCACTCAACAACGTGCAAATGTTCGCTAGTTTGTATTGCTGTACCTCTCAACCCCAATCAGGCAAAGACACCAACGGCAACCGAATTTCCGCATTTTTAATGACAAATCAGGTTAGCTCAGTGAATACCTTCTAGCAGTTGAGTATAACATACAGAGTGATCCAACGAAAAGTATGCACCAAGCTTTTCTCCCTTATTTGGAATTCATAGCAAATATACTCGGACACGTGAAGTGTGCCTTTGAGGTAACAGTAACACATTTTAGATATATTTTGCAACTTGTGTCTTCAACCCCCTAGCGAGGGGGTGTTACAACCCTAAAATTTTAAATGGAACGTGGGGTCGAGTGATATATCATTTGAACGGGCATAAAATTATCTTTCCAATGATACCCTATTTGTTGAAATTTACTGAAACAGTTAATGCGAAAACGGCTTTAAGAACATTAACCCGATAATTTTGGTATTAATGAAAAATACAAATCAGTTTTGGTTTTGGTGACATTATTTTTTTAGAAGAAAAACTGTAGTCTGGCATTGATTGAATATTTGATTTTATGTTTGATTTTATAAGGAGAATTAGATTCTTTACATTCAATTTACGATTTTCAACTTTCCATAGTCTGAAATTGAAAAAATGGAAAATGAAAGAAATCCGAGAGAAAATCTGTACAAATGTAGAAGGGCAAATGATGAATATGCTCGAATAAGTTACAGCGTATGAAGGCTTTTGTCTACAAAAAATTATAAAATTTTTTCAGTAACTTATCGTTTTCTGAATATGTATAAAATCGTTCAGAGTCTGACATTCAAAGCTTAAAAATAGTACATGCCATGAGTGAAAAAATAGCTCTGCTAAACTCCGTAAATTAAAACAAAGACAATTTATTGTTGAAGTATTTTCTATATAAAAAAATAAAACATCAGCCCAAATGTCATGTTTATAATAATACAGGGCATTGATAAAAGAGAGAAAACAAATTATGTAAATGATCTAACTTTGAACATTTATCACTATTGTCATTATCATTATTACGTAGTATGCATGTGTTGGACTGTGGGTCTAATAGTGGCTTGTGCTTTTAACAGCAGTACTAGTCTCAATATTTAATACCAGAGCAACAGCAAACTCAAATGTTTCCAATATTTATTTTTGGTGTATAATTATCCTTTTTCGGAAAGAAATTGTATAAATAACTATGAATAATCTACAAAAAAATTGAATGATATAGTCACCCTATAAGACCTAATTACACAATATGGAAAGTTTGATATGTATGCAACACACAAAACCGATTACTCTTCTCTTTACATATAATGGCACGATGTCTATCTGCTTGTTTTCAAAGTCCAGCTGTTGCAGAAACATGCCATAATATGAATCACCCTGTTTAGTGTATCAAATAAATCATCTGAAATCTCGTCATCTTGCTCGATTCTCAGTTTTTTTATGGTCCTCAAGAAAACGGCATATTGACAAGGAATGTAGTTAATTTTCTCTAAATGTTTATGATTTCGTCCCGGCATATGCCTCACTTACTCTCTCTCGTAAAACTCTCGATAGCGCAGATTTCCGTATTAATGTTCGAAGTGGAAGAGTACTTTTAGAAATTGTAATGGTCCTTTGTTATTGATGATTTTGGAAATAAACCAGTCAATTTGGAATCATAAAACTTTGAGTATACGGGGCTGGGTACTTACTACCAGAATCATTTAAACCCATATGACTGAATCCCTTACACTAGTAATGGCTTTTAATCTCTTAATATATGTTCACTCATACATCTTCATTTCATATTTCAATAAGTTGAACCTCCACCTTGCCTTTCTCACTACACGATCTTCATCAGAAATATTTTCATTACATTAAGTACTAGTCAGCTTGCAAGTGTACATCCGTGGGATTTTTGATGATACAAGCATGGCAATGAACCATTATCTTCCTTATGACATGGGGAATCAGCAATTGGATGGTAGACAACAGTAACTGTTGGCAATTGAACTTATAAGCAAAAACCAAAATGGCCACTGCGTTGCCGTACATAAAGCTGCGTCCTCACTGAGTCGACACGGTCGATCGACTCTGTCGACGTAGTGTGTACGCGTCACTCGACTCAGTCGATCGACAAAATTTGTCGATCGACATGTTGATTTGTTTTCCAGTGATTGTCGGTAAACATAAAAGAGCAGTCGATCGACTTTAGTGTGTGGACGTGTTTTCGACGTTCGACATTCGACAAACCGTTAGTACTCAGTGAAGTCTTGCCTTGTTGACATCGTAGCCGTGTGTTTTCGTCGGAGCAATGGAATGGGAACAAAATAAAGTCATAGCCTTTATTGAGGCATACAAACTAAAAACAAATCTATGGGATTCTAAAACCAAAAACTATAAGAACAGAAACTTGAGACATGATGCCCTTATGGAACTTGCTAAAGAATTTAACATAGAGAAACAAGCGGTAGAACAAAAAATTAGAAATCTTCAAAGTCAATTGGCAAGAGAAGTAAAAAAAATAAAGGACAGCAAGTAATAAATATTCAAATTCACTTTCCGACATCCGAAAAAAATTTCTAAAACCACCGTTACACCTGTATTCAAGGCTCAATATGTTGACGTCATCTTTTTTTAAATCTTCTATCAAATCACTGGCGTTGTATCTAGTTTTACTTTGAAGGCTTGGTCGAACCCAAAATCTTCTTTTTTTGGGTGCAATTTTTCTTTTTTTCGTCGCGATAATAATATATGCGGCACAAGCAACTATAACATCATCTTCGTCAGACATGTTGATTTCGACTGATCGACAAACATTTTTGTCGACTCAGTGTGGACAGATGCAGTTTTTTGACGCTTGTCGATTTACATGTCGATCGACAGAGTCGATCGACCGTGTCGACTCAGTGAGGACGCAGCTTAACAATGGGGTTTTATGTATATCTAGTAAAATACAGCATTATCGCCAAAGCGACTTATTGATAAAACTGTTCAGTATTGATTTCTCCACAAAACTGTAGTAAGTTTATTTTGTGTACGGATGACCTCTAACATAGAAATTTTGCTTCAAAATAAAGAGTTAACTGATACCTGAGATTACACCAATATCAGCTTTTTGTAATTTTATAGATGTAACATATTCATTAAAAATGTGTATACCTCCAAAATAAGGCTTCTAGATTATGATATAGATAACTTGGAGAAGTAATAATTAGAAAAAATGATAATAGTGGATGCTGCCATCAGTGCAGATTGGTGAAGAAAAGGAAGACAATTGGAACGAATTGAACAGTTTGAGTATTCTACCTAAAAAGTCTAATGACATTCCCCCAGGCATAGGCGATTCCAATCAAATTAACAATCATTTTAGCGAAATATCTTCGCAAGCAGATGTACCGGACTACGAAACACTAGAATTCTTCTCGAACAGCATGTTAGACGGGTTAACCGGATTCTCATTCAATTTGACTAACGAAAACGAAGTATACGAAAATTTACTTTCTATCAAGTCTAACGCAGTAGTAGGGGTTGATGGTATCAGTATAAGAATGATTTTACACTGCTGTCCGTTTATATTACCTTATCTCACACATATATTCAATTTCTGCTTAGAAAATAATGTTTACCCTCAAATATGGAAAGAAACCTATGTTATTCTTCTTGCAAAAAATACCCATCCTGATAGTTTGAACGACCTGTGTCCAATTAGTATTTTATGTGCTCTCTCAAAATGCTTTGAAAAGATTGTCGACATGCAGACCCGTTTCTATCTAGATGAACACGCCATTTTACCGAACACCCAATCAGGCTTCCGCAAGGGACTGAGTTGTACTACTGCTCTGTTGATGGTTACGGATGACATTTATACTGCTATAGATAATGACGAACTCTGCGAAATGGTATTGATTGATTATTCCAAGGCATTCAATAGAAAAAATTATCAATTACTATTGGCTATTTTACATTATATCGGATTTTCGGAAAATGCTATGATATAATTTTTTGAGGAGTATACTCATCAGAACACGGAGTATACTCATCAGAACAAGGATATGCACGTTCATTCGCCAGGCACAGATGTTCTGGTTTTAGCTTTAAGGCGATTTACTCAAATGACATCACAATTTGGAATTTTACTTGGACAGGAAGGGAAAATGTTTGTTGACTTAGCTTCTATCCACAAGTCACTGGGATAACTCTACTGCGCTCCCTGCACTTCATGTTTTATCTGGTTCAGATGGCCCTGGGTTATTCGCAAATAAAGGAAAGCTTAAGTGGTGGAAAATATTAAATTCCGTCAATGATGACCTACTAGAGGTTTCAGCAAAGCTTGGTATAATACCGACTCTTCCAGATGATGTCAGAAATGCTCTGGAGTCATTTGTCAACTATATATTCCAAAAATTACAATGACTGGAATTGGAGATGTGCGATGGTAGCTTTTCACAAAAAAATTATGCTAAGATAAAGAAAATCTTTCACCAACTAAATCTGCTTCAACTCATACCCTAATGTCACTGTTGAGAGCTTATCTTCAGGCATTCGTGTGGAATCAAGGTATCAAACCAAACCCAATCATACCGTCACAACTCAGCTACGGATGGACGAACGTAGGAGGTTTGAACCAATCGCATACACCTCGCCTTGTATTCCAGACCTCATGGCATATCTCTGTATAGTTGCACATGCTCCCAACTTCCCTGTTGTCTCATGTAAGCACTAAAAGACACAGGAATGTGTAGATGCGAATGGGAGAACTCAAAGGAAACATAAGCTATAGATTAATGCAATTATTCAGCTATAGAAAGTGGGGACGAGATTCATTATGGAGATTGTAATTGATCAACTGTTCTTTAGTGAAATACGGTAGACATATGTTTGATATTTGTTATTATTTCGAAACCTAACAATGTCCCATATATTACCTGATGGAAATATAAAACACAAAACTCTTTGCACTTTTTGGAAAAAAAAAATTAAAATTTCCTCATTTAAAAGCGGAATTTCTATGTTGGAGGTCAACCGTATCGAAAATACCCAAGAAACATGTTTTGTGTAGAATTTGATACTGAATACTTTTTATAATAGGTCACTCTGTCACAAATATTGAATTTTACGAGATAAACACGAAAAGTCGTACCATGAACGACAGAGCAGCGGCCATTTCGTTTTTCAAGTATGAGATGAACCTGCCACTAGTGGCTACTGGCCACCATCCAATTACTGAATCTCCATGTTATAACAAAGGTATTGATACCACTTCCATGCTTGTATCATCAAAAATCACACAGGATATGGTGTTTGTACATTTGCAAGCGGACTATACGTTTTGGCTTCTCGAGGAAAATAAATTGATACAACAGGCACTAAGTTTAGTTCACACTTCATCCGGTAACTCATTTCAGTACCTAAATACATGAATTGTCATGGGGTGGAAATCAATTTCCTTTAAAACAATTCGACAAACGGAATTAGTCAAAACCAAGTTCCATATCAGAATCACTTAGTTTTATCTTAACAGAACAAGTATCTATTTTCTGGAGGTCTTCGGGCTGATATAAAAACTACTTGAGAAAATTATACCAAAAGTGTTCAGAACGGCACTATCGACAATCGAATTCATCTTTCGAATGCCAAACCAAAAAATTTTCACAAATCATTACGCCTCCTGAATTCATTTCAAAAGTTTTCGTTGAGTTAACTCGAGGGCATTTCTCATCGCCAACTTGAATTCGTTCGGTAGTTTGATGGGATTTTGGAACAAAGTTGAATTTGCATCCAATCATTGATTTCAATAGTTAGGCATCTCACTTCCTGAACATTAAGCACTGAAATGGAAGTGGGCATATCGATGGAATGAGACACTGATTAAATGGAAATTTGAAAGTTTTGTGTAAAAGTGAAAACCCTGAAGGGAGTTCAGATATCTTCGAATAATTGCATGATCGGTGTCGGCTTGTCGGAAAAATTTGGTACGTTGACCAATCTTCGGCCTGAAATTATGCAACTTCAATACAATACAAATCAGATTCTGGCGTGCAATGCCTGTTTCATTTTTGGCATGCAGTGAGAAAGTGCATGCAATGAAATTGTTTGAATTGGGTAGTTTTGAATAATTATAAATAACCTTGAATTATATAGTGACCGTACATGCTCGTAATTCACCTTGAAATATAAATATAAGACGCTTATTATAAACCATTTTGTGTACAGTTTTCTATAATATTCGATGAGCGTCGAACCAATTTCGCTTTGAAAAGGGGAACATTCTCCATGAAAATTGAAAAATTAAAAATGTGATTTATTCGTAATATCTAACAGAAAACAACTACTTCTCTGGCACAAGCCACGCTGGACATAGAACTACATCTGATAGATATTGTGAAAAGACTCTAACTGAACAGCCATTTGGAATATTGTACACTGGGCAAACAAGTAGTGGAGGTTTAAGCTTTCATTATCATCTGATCAATATGGTAGCTGTGGAATTGAGAAATGAATACTTCATTCCACTTAAATTTCTTACTAAATATCCATAGTTTCATACTATTCCGGAGAATGGAGAGTTGAAGGAGTTGTCGCATATTGCCATAGAGAGGTATAGTCAAATATTATTTTAGGTAGAGGTGGTGTGGTGTTATTGGGATTTCCTGAGTTTCCTCAGCTGAAAAGTGATTGAAAATCACTAGGGCAAATAACAGACAATGCGTCCAATAATTGCATAAACTATGCATTTGTCTACACATGAGTGTTGAGGAGGTATTATAGTTAGATGTTACATGAATCATAGATCAGCATATGGATGGTCTAGGCTGTGAAATGAAATATCCCATGTTTTGCGTCAAGAGCTATTTCAGATCACATCAGCTTTCCACGATATACTGACCTATCCTGGAATACTGTTCATATGTATGGAATCCGGCCTCTGAAATACACCAAAGAGTTGAAATTCCATAAAAGTAAAGTTTTTCGTCGCCTCACTAGTAATGCCTCGCTTACAAATTTGCTCCCTTTTCTGGAAAACTGCCAAAAAATAAGCGATCCGGCTCTAATTCTTAAATACTTTCACGACCAATGATCCTTTGAATGATCCTATCTATCGTTCTTGTGTTATTGCTGTTTCAACAAGACTGTTTTGACGAGTTCAATGTCGTCATCCATTTTTAGCTTGGAGTTCAATAATTCAATCTTGCTCCGGATGATGGTCAAAAAAATTGTAATCTGGTATTGGGATAAAACTACAGTTTATTCATTAATAGACTAAAAGTTCTAAGTAGTGCAATGCAAGTAAAAATGGGTAATTATTGGATGAAAGAGTTTTGGGAAAAATTACACACCTCTTTTGTGATTGAAAATAAATAAAAGTTTTCAAGTGAAGTATAACAAGATTAATTGTATATTACGAAAACAGTGATTTAGGATGAATATGGTGTCTTCATGATGAATCAAAGGGACCTGCCAAGAACTGAAGTAACCACAAAACAAAAAAATGGTTTTCTCAAAAAGAGTATTGCTGCTGGTTATCCCAAGCATCAACATGGATCATTTTGTTTGTATAATGACTCTTTACTGTATTAACTACATATGCGATTTCATTCTCCATCTTTCACTAAATGGAAAAATCTATTTTGAAGTGGTTTTTCGGCAACTTTTGTAAGAATTAATTAATCTTGAATTGGTCACTGTAAGATAGTTTCATTATTTATTTCATCTAATTAAGTTACGAAAAGTCAGGTTTTACATGACGTTTGTGAATTATGAAACGTTAGCTTTTCCAAAAATGTCACTTGAGACAACTGAAAAAGAGTTGTGTAATATTCATTTCCGTCGACCGTTCATTTATGATGTATTTCCGTCGACCGTTCATTTATGATGTATTTTAACGCACTCGAAATCGTTGATTAATGACCCCTGTTAATGAATGATTTTCTATTAATCAACGATTTGATTATATGCAACCCAACATACATTGCTCTTATACATTTTATATTGGTTAGTACTACCTGTCATTATTTATTTGTCAATTTTCAATAAAATTTTAGAAGATGTTTATTACACCAGTTGTCACTCAAAATCACATATGGTCCCGTGGCGTAATGGTAAAGTGCACATGGCTTGCAACACTGAGGTCGAGAGTTCAAAACCCACCGAGGGTAATTTTTTTTTTATTTCAATTTGAAAATAAATAATAAAAAACAAAATAAAACTACCACTGAGAAAAATTAAACTATCTTTGAGTATAGTTAATATAAATAGGAAATAGTGATTGTTTTTTATCATAACGTTAAATAAATAAACATTGAAAATAAGATATCTCTATTTTTGAAAACTTCTGTCGACGGAAAAGTTTTGTAACAAACTCGTGAATTAAAATGGCGATTAACAATCTCAAACATTAACGCGCTCGCTCCGCTCACGCGTTAAAATATCTCGATTGTTAATCGCCCTTATTAATACACTTGTTCGTTAAATAACTATTTCAACGCACTCAAAATCGTTGATTAATGACCCCTGTTAATGAATGATTTTCTATTAATCAACGATTTGATTATATGCAACCCAACATACATTGCTCTTATACATTTTATATTGGCTAGTACTATCTGTCATTATTTATTTGTCAATTTTAAAATAAAATTTCAGAAAATGTTCATTACACCAGTTGTCACTCGAAACCATATATGGTCCCGTGACGTAATGGTAAAGTTCATCTGGCAGGCTAGACCCGCGATGACATACGCTTGTCCAGTGTTCTGCAGTCTGAAAACCACCCCACTTATGCGGTTGGATAGGATGCAGAACAAGGTGCTCCGTATTATTACTAATAGTAGGAGGTACCTTCGGTTGGAAACTTTAAGGGAGCTTGCTGGCGTCGACTCAGTTCCGACATACATAAGGAACTTGTCTTAGAAGTTCTATAAGTACTTCATCCATAACAGTCCTCTCACCAAGGATATTACCAAGCTCAGGGTATATGATAATGAGCCCCGCAAGCACGGCTGGCTCATATATCAGGCGCTGGATATTTTCCAGGAACGACGTGATGAACCGGTTCCGTAGGGAACCAACACGAGAGGTGTAACCTGAAACGCGAAGTACCTTGACCCGGTTTTTTGCCTCAGCCTTTTCCGGGGTTTGCCATCGAAACAACCAACCTCATAAACGCATCGCAAGGAATTCTTTACACCACATGCATAAGCAATGCAGGAGGCGTGTTTCTTATCAGTCACCACCGCAATTTCATAAAATGTCCGGTCATTCCGTTAACATCAGCGGGGCCGGGCATCAGCGCCCCCCTCTTGGGGGTTTCTGTGCCCGACTTGGCAGGGCGCCCTTCTAGCTCCCCTGAAAAGGAGCGGAAGGGTTGCTACTTCTGCACCTATTTTCCCATCCTCCCCTGACCCCCCTGGGGTAAGAAGCGTGGGAAATGAAATGTGGCATGTTATGTATTGTGTAATGTAATTGTTAACTATGTAATAAAACCACTATTTATTTATTTATTCATTTATTTATTTATTTATTTATCTGGCAGGCAACACTGAGGTCGAGAGTTCAAAATCCACCGAAGGTATATATTTTTTTTTATTTCAATTTGAAAATAAATAATAAAAAATAAAATAAAACTACCACTAAGAAAAATTAAACTATCTTTGAGTAGAGTTAATATAAATAGGAAATAGTGATTGTTTTTTATCGTAACGTTAAATAAATAAACATTGAAAGTGAGATATCTCTATTTTCGAAAACTACTGTCGACGGAAAAGTTTTGTAACAAACTTGTTAATTAAAATGGCGATTAACAATCTCAAACATTAACGCGCTCGCTGCGCTCACGCGTTAAATTATCTCGATTGTTAATCGCCCTTATTAATACACTTGTTCGTTAAATAACTATTAACGATTGTTAATATCTCGATTGTTAATCGCCCTTATTAATACACTTATTCGTGAACGGTCGACGGAAATAGTTATTTAACTAACAAGTGTATTAATAAGGGCGATTAACAATCGAGATATGTTTGAGATTGTTAATCGCCGTTTTAATTCACGAGTTTGTTACAAAACTTTTCCGTCGACAGAAGTTTTCAAAAATAGAGATATCTTATTTTCAATGTTTATTTATTTAACGTTACGATAAAAAACAACCACTATTTCCTATTTATATTAACTCTACTCAAAGATAGTTTAATTTTTCTCAGTGGTAGTTTTATTTTATTTTTTATTATTTATTTTCAAATTGAAATAAAAAAAAAAATTACCCTCATTGGGTTTTGAACTCTCGACCTCAGTGTTGCAAGCCAGGTGCACTTTACCATTACGCCACGGGACCATGTATGGTTTTGAGTGACAACTGGTGTAATAAACATTTTCTAAAATTTTATTTGAAAATTGACAAATAAATAATGACAGATAGTACTAACCAATATAAAATGTATAAGAGCAATGTATGTTGGGTTGCATATAATCAAATCGTTGATTAATAGAAAATCATTCATTAACAGGGGTCATTAATCAACGATTTTGAGTGCGTTAAAATACATCATAATTGAACGGTCGACGGAAAATAACCATTACGCAACCAGTTGTGTACTGATAGAAAAAGAAACTAATAATTTTATTCTTTTTGAAAATATTGAAAACAGGATTTGCTACGCCATATCTAACTAGATTTTTGTGGTATTAATTAATTCAATGCCTTATTTGCCGATTCTTCAGACGCTATTTCGTCGGAACAAATACTCATTTTTGACATAAGTCTGACACGTTTGATATTGCTCATTAAATATTCATTCTGACAAGAACCAATGTTCCATATCACAAGAAGAATATTATATAAATGAAATGACATCATTAGATGAAATGCTGTACGAAATAAGTTATGAAACGATTTAGTCGTTTTTCCAAATATTACACTCATCGAACAATATCGGTCTTTTTATAACTGATTACGTAAATAACTATTTTCTAATTTCATTTCCATATGGCGACTTTTTGTTTACTCTTTGAATGTCAAAATGACGGTCATATTTGCACAAGTGTGAATATGAGAGTTCATATTGATACTATAATACAATCCCTGTAGCTAAAATGTTACTACAAACTGACAATGAATCCAAGAGCATGATTTTCGATACACGGGAAGTTCTTGAAGAGTACTTTAAGAAAAAAAATCTGATCGCGAACACCTATGGAAACTAAATAACTTGAAAGGGGTTGGAAAATTCGATATAATATATAGAAACAAACTTGTAAAATGTAAAAATCTCCACAAAAAAAGGTACCTCCATGTTTTTTTTCTCAGCTGAACTCGTTTATTTGGCAAAAACATTCCAAAAAACCAAATTTAGATTTGTTTGCAGTTTATAAAAAAAAAGTTTTCATGAAAAATTCAAATTTATCGATGAAATCTGAACTCTTACTCGTGGTAGGTATATTTGATAATACTTGCATTGAAATACATCAATCAATCATTCTAAACTATTTAAATTTCGTAGTAACCAATTTTATATAATCATTTCTTTGTACATATTGTAACGCGACAATTCGTAACCCCAGAAACGGTAACGAAAAATTCGCAACGCTGACAATTCGTAACAGCGACACTTCGTTATATCGTAACCACAACAACTCTTCGTTATGTTATAATTCTTTTCAACATTTAGTTTTTTTAAGTTCAGCCATACTGGATTAAGCCGATCTATCCCTTTGCCTTAAATGGTATAAAATTGAACGAGTGGGCATTGAAATGAATCACTTGTTTATGTAGTAATCATTCAGTTTGATATAACCAGAACGAACTAACCTGACGTGGACATTCGATTCTGTGGGAATTAAATACATAAATTTTGCGAGGAGTAAGTATTTAGTCTGTTCTTACCAGAACGAATTAACCTTACGAAGACATTTGAGTGCGTGGATATTTATTGCAAACATTTTGCGACGATTAATTATTCAGTCTTATCTAACCAGAACGAACTAACCTAAATTGGCGTTACGAAAAGTTGTAGTTTCGAACTGTCCATGTTATGAACTGTCCATGTTATGAACTGTCCATGTTATGAACTGTCCATGTTATGAAATGTCGACGTGGCGTTACGAATTGTCCGTTATCATTTGTGGGGTAACGAACTGTCGCGTTACGATATATCTTGTAACCATATAATCATGCCAAGATAACAGAATAAGCCTTGTTGTTAAGTTTTCACTTAAATAAGTTAAATTAGTTAGTTCTTTATGTCAAGCAATTTGTGAGGTGTGTGCAGAAAAGAATTATGTACGCCACTGAGCAGTCAGTTTTTTGCCAACCTCCGCAAAGAAGACATCGAAAGAATAAAAAAGGCAGTGCCGACCAGTTCCTCGTCACGAGCCTTACCTTCAACTACAAAAAATTTGTTCAACGCTATTTTTTGGCTTGTGCAATCAAGATTCGCGACGCTTCGCCTAAGTTGTGTTTATATCGATTACGTATTTCTCAATAAGTGTGGTGATCCCTTTTTGCAGTGTGCCCAACTCTCACGGACGTCTGGTTAAAGAAGGGGCGCCCCAAACATCACGAAACCTACATCCAGACCAGACTGGCGATCTCCTAGGAGTCCTCTTCAATTTGGCTTAGGTGAGATTGTTCAGTGGTTTATTATTACTGTTATTTCTTTGAAAAACACCGCCTATCACAAATTGCATTACAGGTTCATTCATCTCACTTTTGAGTTATCGAAGCTATAAAAAAAAACGCACAAAAAAAAAACATTCTGCGCGGGAAGAATATCAAATTGGCAGCCATTGTATTCATGCTTCACTCTATCGATAATTTTTGAACTACGACCGACAATAATTTTTGAGAAAATGTATGCACCACACACGGAAAATCTTCGATACACCTCCACTCAAAGAGTCGTTTTGCGACTTGTTACAACTACTATTATTTCAGTTGATTTAGATCTCCCAGTGACAGTTAATTTTTTTGCCGTCCTGTCCATTCTTTATATCATTCTGAAAATAAAAAGCTTCCTTTTTTTATGAACTATCAATTATGAAATAGCGAGCAACAAAGTACTGGTTGCAGGAATTTTCGTTGGGTGCAGTTGACATATTAATACTATACAGTGCTAGTCTAAATTCCGTTCCCCCCCTACTAATTTTTGAACCACCTGGTATATCGCAACGAAATTTGAAAGACTCAAATAGGAGATAAAATCTTCTTTTTCATGAGAAAATTTCAGCTAAAAGTTTCAAAATGGCAGCTGAGCGCCATCGTCGATAATTTGTTTAAATAGAACACCCGGTTTATCATTGCATGATCGGTTTGGGACGATGATAAGGAATCCAATAACACCAAGTTTGATGCTATTATCTCCAAAGACTATGGAGATATCGCCTATTATTTTCTCCATGAGCCGAATGAGTGTGAGAGAGAATTTATTGAACAGCCAGAAAAAGTTTCTCTCTCCCACTCATTCGGCTTATGGAGAAAGTAATAGGTGATATCTCCATAGTCTTTGGAGATAATAACATCAAACTTGGTGCTGTTGGATTCCTTATGATCGTCCCTAACCGATCATGCAATGATATACCGGGTGTTCTATTTGAAAAAATGATTGAAGATGGCGCTCAGCTGCCATTTTGAATCTTTTAGCTGGAATTTTCTCATGAAAAAGTAGGTTATCTCCTATTTGAGCCTTTCAAATTTCGTTGCGATACAGGTGGTTCAAAAATTAGTAGGGGGTGGGGAACGGACTTTAGACTAGCACTGTATACATATAGGTACCAATCGTAAAGTCGCCACATTTTACTCATTCATATTATTAGAGGTGGTTGAACTTTATGTTTTCATAAAATTTTTGGCAAGTTATGGAAATATTCCAAACTCTCGATTCATCCGAAAGAAATATGCAAAATACCACTCTGAATTCTTTCATATAGTTGGCGCTTTTCAACGCTCCGCTTAACACATATGCAGAAAACTTGATACAAATAACGCCGAAAGAGCAGACAGCAAAAACATTCTCAGCGTGAACAAAACAACTTCAGTTCAAGAATTAATTCAATTGTGTTTGGAAAACATTCTAGCTGAAAAGAAGTGAAACATAAAGTAGCATACAGACCAACAAAGGACGTCTGTACAGTTGGTAAACTCCACAACAATTAATCCCATGAATGCAGAGAATGTTTAACGTATTATACCAACGGAAGGTTTCCCTAATAGAATGTGTCTTAATCTATTCTATTTTCTCAGGCCAGGAATTCGCTCTCTAAGACACATGCCTAAATCTCTCTGAATAATATTAATTAGCTTCCTCTCGAGGTGTTTCGTCGTAATTCCTCGAAGACACTGATAGAGATATATTATAGTTTAGTCGGGATAGGAAAGCTCTTTCCTCGTTATCCTTCTCATTTTTTTCGAATTATAATTTATTGATCTGGAATTAGGAGCAAACAGTGAAAAAAAATCAATTTATGGAAAAATTCAATTGAGATATTCAAAAAAAAAATTTCAAGAACAAAAATATTATATACCGAGCGGAAGGTATTTTGTGGTCGAGCGACGAACACTAAACCTTCGTGTTGCCAGGAGGTTTGATTTCATTGCAGAGTAGAATTTTTGCAATTATGATCCCAATAAACCGCACCTGATGAGGATTGCTACTGAAACAGTGTGACCCGGGTTGATGTTTGATTTGTGTAATTCTCGGATTCTACCTGTGCAGAGAACAGGAAAGTTCCAAACATATATGTAAAGTATACGTACCTGGACAGAAAGGAAAGGACCTAGCAGACTTCCGTACTTGAGTGTAAAAGTATTGCCAACGAAAGGATAGAACAATGTACGTTGTGCTACGAGAGGGCAGGATGTTCAAAACCACCCTCAAGGTGAAACAGTTTTGGTTTCGGAACCAAAGGAGCAGGAATTGGCTACTCGGTGGACTATTGATACTACAGCTCAATTTCACAGAGACATGGGGCAATTCTGATCAGTTTAACATACGAATTGGTACTCTGTGTTTGTGTTAGATACTCTTCTTCAAGAACTGACACTGAATCAATCATTCCTCTGGGCAAAAGGGGGCTCACAGAGGCCTTTTTTGAGAACTTGTACCAAAGCGTCACCTGTCCATAACCCGTACTTGTCAAACTTTCGGAGGGCTTTGTGAGTAAATGGGACCCAATGCATGAAAAAGCTGTCCATAATGAAAGACTAATTATCCCAGCACCCTTTTCTGTACCTACGTTTCAGATTCCTGGTTCGTGTGGAAACATCATTTTCTCTATAATTACCAAGCGGAAACTCATAAGAAAGCAGTTCATCTGGGACATTTCACCTGGCAACAACTCAAGTTGGATCTGAATGCTTCCTAGGTAATTATAATTTTCATCAAAAAATGATTATTTCAAACTGTAAAACTTCGCCTATGGGAATCTGACATTCGACAATTTTAACATTACAGAACAGAAAGTGACAGGAGACACGGAATCAGTGGTTTTTTCACGACGCGTTTAGTCCTATGACGTCACCTTTAGGCAGAGCGTTTCATAGACAAGGTTCTACAGTAAACAATAGTAATCTTCCGAATCATCCATTTGATCTATTGCTGTGCATATATTTTAAATATTGTTTCTTTCAGAATCATTTTGATCACCAATTCCTTTCAGCTTACACACTCAGTTAATATGATCTCCGGAACTCCACTCTTGAGACAGTATTAGTAGAACAAACACTCACTCTTTTAATATGATCTCTTGAACTCCACCACCGAGACAGTATTAGTGGAACGCACTCACTCATTCTGTTATTAGGATCTCCGGGTCACCCTCATTGAGACAGTATTAGTGGAACAAATACTCACTGTGTTAATATGATTTCTGGAACGCCACCGTTGAGACAGTATTAGTGGAAAAAACACTCACTCTCTTAATATGATCTCCGGAATTCAACCGTTGGGACAGTATTAGTGGAACACCCACATTTCTACACTCTGTTAATATGATCTCTAGAACTCCACCGTTGAGACAGTATTAGTGGAACGCACTCACTCACTTTGGTAATATGTTCTTCGGAACTCCACCGTTGAGACAGTATTACTGAAACAAACACTAACTCTGTTAATATGATTCTCGGGTCGCCACCGTTGAGACAGTATTAGTGGAACAAATGATCACTTTGTTAATATGATCTCCCGTACGCCACCGTTGAGGCAGTACCAGTGGAACAAACACTCACTCTGTTGATATGACCTCCGGAACTCCACCGTTGAGACAGTATTAGTGGAACAAACACTCACTCTGTTAATATGATCTCCGGAATGCCACCGTTGAGACAGTATTAGTGGAACACTCACATTCATACACCGTTGAGACAGTACCAGTGGAACAAATACCCACTCTGTTGATATGATCTGCGGAACTCCACCGTTGAGACAGTAGTATTAGTGGAACAAACACTCTGTTAATATGATCTCCGGAATGCCACCGTTGAGACAGTATTAGTGGAACAACTGATCACTTTGTTAATATGATCTCCCGTACGCCACCGTTGAGACAGTACCAGTGGAACAAACACTCACTCTGTTGATATGATCTCCGGAACTCCACCGTTGAGACAGTATTAGTGGAACAAACACTCACTCTGTTAATATGATCTCAGGAATGCCACCGTTGAGACAGTATTAGTGGAACACTCACATTCATACACCGTTGAGACAGTACCAGTGGAACAAACACTCACTCTGTTGATATGATCTCCGGAACTCCACCGTTGAGACGGTATTAGTGGAACAAACACTCACTCTGTTAATATGATCTCCGGAATGCCACCGTTGAGACAGTATTAGTGGAACACTCACATTCATACACTCTGTTAATATGATCTCTAGAACTCCATCGTTGAGACAGTATTAGTGGAACGCACTCACTCACTTTAGTAATATGTTCTCCGGAGTTCCACCGTTGAGACAGTATTACTGAAACAAACACTCACTCTGTTAATATGATCTTCGCGTCGCCACCGTTGAGACAGTATTAGTGGAACAAATGATCACTTTGTCAATATGATCTCCCGTACGCCACCGTTGAGACAGTACCAGTGGAACAAACACTCACTCTGTTGATATGATCTCCGGAACTCCACCGTTGAGACAGTATTAGTGGAACAAACACTCACTCTGGTAATATGATCTCCGGAATGCCACCGTTGAGACAGTATTAGTGGAACACTCACATTCATACACCGTTGAGACAGTACCAGTGGAACAAACACTCACTCTGTTGATATGATCTCCGGAACTCCACCGTTGAGACAGTATTAGTGGAACAAACACTCACTCTGTTAATATGATCTCCGGAATGCCACCGTTGAGACAGTATTAGTGGAACACTCACATTCATACACCGTTGAGACAGTACCAGTGGAACAAACACTCACTCTGTTGATATGATCTCCGGAACTCCACCGTTGAGACGGTATTAGTGGAACACTCACATTCATACACTCTGTTAATATGATCTCTAGAACTCCATCGTTGAGACAGTATTAGTGGAACGCACTCACTCACTTTAGTAATATGTTCTCCGGAGTTCCACCGTTGAGACAGTATTACTGAAACAAACACTCACTCTGTTAATATGATCTTCGCGTCGCCACCGTTGAGACAGTATTAGTGAAAGAAATGATCACTTTGTCAATATGATCTCCCGTACGCCACCGTTGCGACAGTACCAGTGGAACAAATACCCACTCTGTTGATATGATCTGCGGAACTCCACCGTTGAGACAGTATTAGTTTAACAAACACTCACTTTGTTAATATGATCTCCGGAATGCCACCGTTGAGACAGTATTAGTGGAACAAATGATCACTTTGTTAATATGATCTCCCGTACGCCACCGTTGAGACAGTACCAGTGGAACAAACACTCACTCTGTTTATATGATCTCCGGAACTCCACCGTTGAGACAGTATTAGTGGAACAAACACTCACTCTGTTAATATGATCTCCGGAATGCCACCGTTGAGACAGTATTAGTGGAACACACACTTTCATATACTCTGTTAATATGATCTCTAGAACTCCACCGTTGAGACAGTATTAGTGAAAAGCACTCACTCACACACTGTCAAGAGAATGTTTTGATTGCTTTGTACAAACGCAACAATAAATGATTATTTTCCGTTGTTTTGTTTCATTCAATATAGTTTTCTTCCCTAGGTACCGGATCCGACCAAAAGACCTACAGGTGCGTATTCACTAGAGCATTCGTTCCGCATGAGCACCGAATGAGCACCGAATGAGCAAATTCTTGGATATTGTGGACGCTGATTTGAGCGCGAACAGAATGCGCATTTATATTACCCATCCTAAAGTAGCCTGAGCTTGAATCGAGCAGCACATGTGCTCATTCGGTGCTCATGCGGAACGAATGCTCTAGTGAATACGCACCTAACAAGATCGGACGCACAGGTCCGTAAGAAGATGTAGCCAAGTGTCCTGAAGTCACTCATTATCATCCATTAATTTATTTTTTCTTTCTTTTTTCTAAACCAGTAATTCAAATTATGTATGAGATATATTTTAATATAGTTCTCTTCCATAGGTCCCGGACCCGACCAAAAGATGGAATCAGAAGCACAGGTCCGTATAAAGTGATTTTTCTCATTCTCCATTAACTTCTTTTCGAATTGTCAAACTCAGTAATTCAAATTCAGACATTGTTAATGGGGAAATATCTACAATCACTAGTATTGAAAATTAGAAGTCAAAAAGAGGTATAAAAATAGACCCACTATTTTGCTGTGCACAAATAATTCAAAAAGATGGGGAGGACGGTATCGGGTTGGTTCCCAGATGGCGTCTACCCAAAAAGATGAACCCTTTTTGAGATGAACCTAGGGTAACTCCATTGTTGTAGGGGTGACGATATACCTGAAGCCCATTAGCAAAACTTTTATAACGTCCTAAAAATTATAATGCGTGCATACTTATAAGAACAACTGCAGAAAGTTGTGGAACTAAATGCGGCTATATGACAAAATATCAAGTAAGTGTTATATTTTCCTACTGAGGTATGTATTACAGTTTTTTCTACTACCTTTAAGGTCATCATTTTTATAACGTCCCAAAAATTATAATGCGCGTACTTATAAGAACAACTGCAGAAAGTTGTGGACCTATATGCGGCTATATGACAAAATATCAAGTAAGTGTTGCATTTTCCTCCTGAGGTAATATATAGTTTTTTCTACTATATTGCGACGTCGTCATCGTGTTGACAACGATTTGTTGCTATAACATTTTTGGTGATAGAAACATAACAGTTGTCATAAGCTGTCACGTTGTTACCCTTTTAAGTTGCTTCTAAGTTTTGAAAATGAGTTCCAGCGAAGACTACCTGCCAAAAGATCTCGCTGAAGTAGTAGTATATTGTATTCCTAGGTGGTAAAGTGGCATTTTTTAGGGCGAAAGAGGATAAAAGCACTTTACTGTCGTGGTAAACACATTATTTTTTATCCTACACAATAATTGTTGGTAATGATTTTTCTAGAAAAATCTGATTTATTGAAAGACTGACAAGTTAACGTAAAACAAACATTTTTATGTGTTTTCCTATCAATAAAATCTATTATTATTATTATTATAAATATGACAACTAATAATTTAATGAATTTGCAGACATTGACAACTGCTAACAATTTATTTTTATACTGACGTTTAATGGCGTCGCCACCTAGCGTTAAAATGTAAAATTTATTTTCTTGGCCAGCCGTGGAAAAGGTTACTTTCTCTCCTCCGTAAAGCCACTAAAATTCAACTTTCTCACAGTGTAGGATAAAAGTATATTTTTTCTACAAACGTCAAAAAATGACAAGGTTCGCACATCGACAACAATATGCGAAGTAACACTTTTTTTCATTTAATTACCGTGCGCGAAGTAATGTGCGAGATACCTATTTCGCTCAGTGCATATGTAAAATATATGGGATTTTCATATTCTAACCTATAAAGTCCTCAATTAAGCAAAAATAGAAGAAATCATTTATTTCTTCTAACTTTACGGTCCTCAATCAAACGAAAATCTAAATAAGGCTTTTTAACACTTTTATACACTTTTCAAATTGTGACAAAATTTTATCCTTCCTTTTTTTTGACCATTGCAGAAAAAAAATTGTTTGCATCTCGTGCGCGAAATACTTTGGTGATCGAGAACTGATTTAAATTAAATTAAAATAGTTGAACAGCATTTCACGCACTAGATACAAAAATAACTATTCTAGAGTAGCAGGACCTGATTGAAAAGGTAGCAGTAGACAAGCATCTATATACAAAGCTGATCCGCATGTCCCAATTTTGCCTTTTTTTCTTAATTTGAAAATTTACTCTATTATACCAATATTTTTTACTGAATTATCGAATTCACCGCGTTGAAATTTTTAAAGCACAGACCTGGTTTCCTGTTTCAAAAATTACGTGCAGCAACAAAACATGGTTCAATGTTGAAACCTATAAGTACTTTTAGAACAACATTTTTTGAAAAATCATGGATGAATAGCAACAGGAGATATCACTTACCAACAATACGGAGTATTCATGATCTCACCTGTAACAGAAAGAAAATCATCAATAATTTCAGTTATTCTCTTGGAATCAAAATAATTAATATTCATCCATGAGTGTTTCAATCAATTACTCTTGTAAAGATTTGTGTAAAATTTAATATAAAGTTATTTTTTACTGTTATTTCATTAGGTGGTTAATTCAACAACCTTAATTATATTTCACATTTTTTAATTAGTATGAATTTAATGAATGAAAAATATTATTCCGAATTTTTTTTTAATCAAATCATTGGATAATCCCTTGTATTTCAATAATTTTTTAGATTAATCCGATTTCATTATATCGATTTTCCGCAATTTTTGTCGGAAAGGAGAGGAATGTGTGAGCCCAATGATCAATGAACTCCGAAACCGTTAGATTTTTTTACGAATTCCTAGGCGTTATCTATCTAGCTTTTAGGGGTGCATCGGGGTAATTTTTTATATTGGTTTAAGCGTCGGTCCTACGTACTATTTCTAGGGATTTTTTAGATTCAATTTTCGCTAGTTTACGCAAATATTTTCGAAATGGTGGGGGTCTAAGCTCCATGACCAAAATTGTTTATCGTCGTAATAGTCGACGTTCGAAACCGTCGGATGTTTTTCCGAATTCCTACGCGTTTTTCGACCGGCATTCAGGAACGCAGAGGGGAACAATTTTTTAAAATTAAATTTTGTGACGATACCATGATTTTACCATTTCTACAGATATTTCAGAATTTATTCCGAAAGCTTCGGAAATTTTTCCGCGTTCTTTACTCTAGCCATCAAAGGGGCAGGGGGTGGAGTTTTCTGAATGGACTGTTTTCAATTAGTGTGTAAGATACATCTTACACCAGAATGTGTTTGAAACCGGAAAGACAGCCAGATAGACATATGAACAAAGCAAGTTGGAATACATAGGTAGACTGGACTACTTAATCCAATTTTTATTATTAGTGAATGATGTTCCAAGGATAATGTCCACTCTTCATGAAACTTTCTGTGAAAAACTTGAGGAATCTAGCAGCTTTAAAAAACCGGCAATCTCGAAATTTCTATTCTCTCGTGACGTCCGAAATGCAAGAAATCGAACTCTGCGATTTGTTTGATCAAACATTATTCTCTACCAAATCCGATGGTTAACAAACATAATCAATAATCCAACAAAGTACACGAGATCTAGTTTGTTGGCTTTCCCAGAGGTAATAGATGAATTAAAAATGCATACCTCAATCAACGTCGACTATGACGTCAAACGATATATTTTTCAAACTTATAAAAGCATCAGTCCACTATATCACGAATATGTACATATTGTACATTTCTATACAAATAAAATTGCCCTCGACGAAATCCACCGACCACCCGTGGGAATGATAGAGTGAATACAACGGAATACACTGCAATCCCAAACTCTTCGTGAACCATTTCTTTTATTAAGATTTTCTTGCTATTTCACCAGTTATTGATGATTGTTATTCCCAATAAATTGTATACTTGAAAATAGTGTGATGTCAAAATAACAAACAATTACGATTGTATTCATTGAGCAGAGCTGGGTAATTACATGTACTTTGAAAATTATTACAATTACAAAGTACTTTTTAAAAAAAGGAACTAATTACAATTACAAAATACGTTTTCACAAAAAGAATTAATTACAGTTACAAAGTACATGACTTAAAAAAAAGGAATTACTAATTACTTTTTTCTAATTACTTGTGGATAAAACAATATAATTGAGGAACCCTAACATTTTAAAATTTCCAATAATTGAAAGCGTTCAACTGAATGGTGAATCCCAGTAAAAATGTATCAGAAAACTGATATCAATGGAACAAATTCAATAGGCCTTTTCATTTAGACGACAAATGACTAACTTTGTTTACCTGACAGCCCCAACGGCAGTGACGGCGAATATTTTTTCTTTTAAAAGAAAATAAAATAATCCTTCCAAGTTTTCTCATAGATAGTTAACTTGAATTTACATGGATAAGAAAATTCACCATCAGAAAAATTCGTGTAGGTGCATTATTTTGTATAAGAATGAAAGGTTTTTGGTTGTATTAAAGTGGGTAAAAATTACCTAACTATATAGTTATTTATTATACAAGGGAAAAAATATTAGATTTTAGCTCTAGGTTGTGTTGTCTCCCGATGCGAAGCGGAGAAAGACAACAAACCGAGAGCTAAAATCAATATTTTTCCCGTGTATTATACGCTATTTTTTTTGTGACAGGAAAAACGACGATTTAATATCTACCTTTACATATTTATACATATATCCGGGAAAAAATCACTCACTTTTTTCCCGGTTCTCGAGGAAAAAAGTAATTTCATGAAAAGTTATATTTTATTACCTGTCAACAGACATAAAATGTCAAACTTTTTTCCCGTCACAGAAAAGAAGTATTTTTTTCCATATGTAGATTTAACTACACTAAGAATGACACTAAGAACGAGAATATTTAATACAAAAGAACGCATATGAAGGTTTATACATTTATTTTAGATCTGTCATTTAAATTAAAAATTGATAATTAAGAAGTTGGTTAACTTTCAACATATCCAAGAATTGAGTAATTTTGTTGATGAAACGCGAAACGCGCTACTTTTGAGATTTGGTGGAATTTCAGGTCAGATTTTTGTGGTCCTTTGAATGTTTCAATAAATATTTGATATACGTAGATTGTGAAGATCAAGACGTTCCAAAAATGATGGATGCTTTTTGATTCTGCTGACAACAGTCCTCACAGTTGGCATATTAAAGAAACCTAGACATCGTCGCTATAAAATCAATGAACATGAATCTAAATAGAGATTGTTTATGGTAAAAAAGTTCGTAGCTTCAAAAATGATAAACAGTTTTTGAAATACACCCAAAGAGTCTTGTTTTTACTGTATTCTGGGTAATGAATCCATATTGAAAGTTTCTCAGGATACAGATTATATTTGCAAATCCTCTTCCGTTGTGGCATTTTTCATTTTATATTTTTTTATTCAGTTATGGGGTAGTAATTCACTTTCCCAATATCCAATCAGACTTTGGTGCTCAAAACTCATCTAAATGAAAAGGCCTATTGAGTGGTTTGAATGGAATTAAACGCAGAGAAAATAGGTACATTTTGCGTTTGAAACAGGAAAGACAAAATCATTTGTTTCGCAAAATCCGAAATATTCATGATAGAATGATCATTTGTAACTTGTCTACTTTATCCCAAAACTCTTATGCGTTATCTGATACAGTGTATTATTAATAATAATACACAGAAAGCTTGCTCTACATCGGAATATAGTTGAATCTAGAATATGTATAAGAGTTTTAAGTTCTACATAAAAATCTATCCGATGTTCTTAAAACCACGTGAAAACACTGACCACGTGTATCTCGTAAACAAATACGCATTCAAAAGTAACTGTAATTAGAAAAAGTTGTTATAATTAGAAAAAGTAATTGTACTCATTAGTGTAATTGTAATTGTGAAAAGTAATTGTACTTATGAGAAGTAATTGTAAATAGATAAAAGGAATAATATAATTACAAATTTCAATTCCTTCACAGATTTTGCTGCAATTACAATTCTAATTTACTTATTGACAAGCAAAACCAAAACAAATACAGTCCAGCACCCAATATGATGATTTTCAAAAAAAAACATGGTTCACGAACACACACCTACAGAAAATAATCAGATATCTCAAATGTATTTTTATTTCTTATGCCAGATTATTTTCCTTCAGTTTAGAATAAAGGTATTAGTGAAAAGCTAAAGATTAAACTTGATTATCTACTGAATTTCTTGACTTTCCTTTGAATACTGAAACTAGTTAACTGGTCCATGTCCCACGAACACAAAATTGTTTCTACTTTTTCCATAGCACAAGTACTAACACAAACGAAAGGAATTACCATAAAACTGAATACAGTGATATTGAAGCGACATAGAGTAGTTCGTGGGGAGAATTTATTGAAATGATGGAAGATCGGAATATGGAATGATGCAATCGTTTCGGAGTTCGCATAGTTAGGTGGCGCAACCTGTCACCTCGACAGTCAACACAACTAAGTTATATGGTTTGATGAACAAAAGGGTGGAAATAGTGTTTTCATCATGGGATTTCGGAATGTTTCACTCTTCATTTAATTTGGCAAGGATTATGTAATAATGCTGGCATAATTAAGTTATGCCTACCATATCAAAGCAATCTAGATAAAAGGTACCTTAATTCTGAACAATTGAAGGTTAGAAAGGAAAAAATAACTGTTTATAAAACTATCGTTTTAAGATAAGTTGATTCAAACTGGGTAGGTCTTTGGAATCATTGTTATAATGAATTTTTTTTTTGTATGTATGTATGATTGATTTTCTCTCCGTTCACTGCAGCTGCACCAGAGCAATTGGAAGTAGCGACCACATGCGACGCAGCAACAGTGTCCACGCATGTAAAATCCCAGACAACAGGTTTACCAAACTTCCAAGGAACAAGTGTCATACCATCAGGTCTATTACCATCATCACGGCTCACTCCCAAAGGTTCCATAATAGCTGGTCATTCACAGCATTATGACGAGAATGACGGCCAGCACTAAACTTGCAGCTTAAACCTTGGCATCGACTTCCTTGCCACATTTGAGGCACACAAACTGAATTTCCGAAACGGAGTCCAATCGCTATCCTAAAGGATTCGTCATCCAGCAGAGTTCCTAATGATAATACAGGTAGAGCATTGAGCCATGAACCAGAATGCAGGAAAGAAACTGCTTTGAAACGGGCCTTTTCGGTTACTGACACAGCTGAATCTAACAGTTTCTTCCAATTGTTATAGACAAGTGGAACATCCCAATTTTTTTGTTTAGCTTTGGATGAATTCGGCAACTGAATTTTGGATCGAGATACCCATAACTGTTCACCCTCCGAAAAAGTATGGTTTGGTTCATTAGAAAATCGTTTGCCAAGTTATTCCCAAAGATTTTAAATTGAACCCAAATAACTCTTGTATTAAATATTTTTTTTCTATCTTCAATAGTAGGAGGTAAGGACCACTACGACCTACAACAAACACATATTTATGACACTATGGTAAAAAACGATTGAAATTTCCACAAAATGTATTGTCTTTGCGACACGTTTCGATACACAGTATCTTTTTCAGTTACGTTGAAGCAATTTTTTGGGTAGATAAACAAATAATTTCAAAAAAAAATTACAGCACGTACATAGATCAACGTTTTACCTTTCTTTTTATACCAAATTCATTTCGATCGGATAAAGATTGCTTCAAATTTTAATGGAAGAGAAATACCACTGCAGCTACTTCGACTATCCATGAAAAGAATCTTAAAGTGCTGCCGCATAGTTACATAGAATCAAACTTCCTCTAGAAGCCTATTTTTGTTTGTAATCGATACGACAAACCGTTTTCGAGTTATCGACTTTTTTCCCCTAAAAAACGGCCAAAATGTGGCCTCTTAAGTTCCTATTTATCCGATATTAAATTCCCAAAACTGATAACGTTTTCTGGACGATTTTATACATGAGGTAAATTAACAGTAGTTAGTACCACAAGTGCTTGAATTCTCGTTATAATGTACTACATTCGCTTGAAAAAGATACTGTGTATCGAAACATGTCGCAAAGACAATAAATTTTGTGGAAATTTTAATCGTTTTTTACCTTACTGTCATAACTATGGATTTCCATCAAATAACGGCCACGTCAATCCAAAAAATACACATATTTGTTGTTAACTGTAAAACTGCAATACTGAATTTGAAAAATGTATTTTTGATTTTGAGTGAACAAAAATTGAAAACCTACCATGTGAAAAATAAATAATTGAATTAAAATGCCATAACATTTTCCATCAGATTCTTTTTAATATTGAGTAGATTCAAGTTCATTATTTTTATTTTTTTTTTGAGACCAATACCAAGACTCTTGTGAAAGAGAAATTAATCGATAGGCTTATCGCGAGAATTCAAGCACTACTACTGATAATTTACCTCATGTATAAAATCGTCCAAAAAACGTCATCAGTTTTGGGAATTTATTATCGGATAAATAGGAACTTAGAGGCCATGAGCGCGATCACATTTTGGCCGTTTTTAGGGTGAAAAAGTCGATAACTCGAAAACGGTTCGTCGTATCAATTTCAAACAATGATAGGCTTCTAGAGATAGTTTAAACCTTAAGATTACTTTCATGTATAGTCGAAGTAGCTCCATTAAAATTTGAAGCAATCTTTATCCGATCGAAATGAATTTGGTATAAAAAGAAAGGTAAAATGATCTATGTACGTGCTGTAATCTTTTTTTGAAATTATTTGTTTATCTACCCAAAAAATTGCTTCAAAATAACTGCATTTTTGGGAAATTTTCGAGATTTTTTTGGTGAAAAAATGGATTGAAGAACGTACGTAGAATCAAACTTCCTCTAGAAGCCTGTCCTTGTTTGAAATCAATAAGACGAACGGTTTTTGAGTTATCAATTGACTCTTTTACCATTAAAAGCGTCCCAAAAGAGATCGCGCTCATTGCCTTTTAACTGTTGTCGTGATTTTATCATGTTATTTGTTCTCGACAGTTACCAAAGCAAGCAAGTATTCGTTCATAATAAAAGTTGTTTACGTTGAACTGTCGAAATTAATTTCATTTTCGGTATAAATATAGATTTTTACATGCCACCATCCAAATTGGCGGAAAAAGAAATATTTCCAAATACAACTAATACTTCAGATTGTGCTGTATTTTTTTTTATTCCATAACAAAGGAATTCAAACAAATTTAATTCAGATAAAATCACATAACCAATCAAATATTTAGCTCCGTCAGAACTTTCAGCGGCGGATAAGTGTGAACCTAAAATTTGATGTCGGCATTCAATCACGTTTTCTGAGAAAACGAGCGCATTTCGTAAGAAATTACTGGAAATCATTTTTGTGAAGAATTGACTTGTCTTTCACCTTGTTTAGTTGTTTTTCTGATAAATCATATACCTTCCAAGATTACAGCAAAAATCTATGTATTTATATTCAAACGAACATTTTTTTTAGTGTTTATCTTGGTTCCAACTATACTAGCGTACCTAGTTTGGTGGTGCTACAATCGATCTTCGCCTCAAAATCCAATCGAACTGGATTAGTAAGCTTTTTTCAAGATTGTGCAAAAAACAACGCACTTCTTATCAGCGTAGTCTAGTTGGATGATTTTTCTTATAAATTAATAAATTAGCCCGTTGTCAATTGATTGACACTGAGCAGTATTTCTCAACCGAAAATATAAGAAACCCATTTCTCATAATTGCAGGCATTAAGAGTAGTTCCAATATATTCGGACTTCTCATTTTCCGCAACGGACTAAACATCGCCCGAATTATAACGCATCACAGGTGTCTTGTCTATAACGTGAGTGTCGTAGATTGTGGAATAACATTCGCAGCGACCCGTTATACCTGAGGATATTGTATGTCGAGACCGCATAAGCGTTCGGCTTGTGACGCATCTATCTCTCTTCTATTCCATCTGCCGATGCGTCCGAGTACAAGAGAGACAGCGGCAGCACACAACCTACACGTGAACTATTAATAAGGTTATTCTGGACTTCCATTGTCTATACGGACAAAGAAACGGAAACGAAAAAATGCAAGTCTCTACAATTTTTATTCACGTCGTTTCAACTGTTGAGATCTACAGCCGTTTTCAAGTGTTTAAGTAAATGCGACATTTTCAAGGATACTTCTTATATATGGCTGGTTTTCATTTGTGTTATTAGCCTAGGAGTAATTTGTCTGTGTCCAGGTACGTATGTTAATTAACGTGCTAGGTCCCCTTTGGTACAGCATTATTAATTCTTATCGATATTCTAATTGACCCATACCACTAACTAAAGGTTTCTACACATTACGGATTTCTATGCTCGCTTGACTGAAGACATTATTGTTCATAATATATGCACTCTCTCTAAACTTCCTTCTATACCAGCTCTCGTTTTTGTTGATGAATTTGGTTTCCGTCCATCTGATGTGTTGGGTCATCCCTGATTTTGTTGTTTCTCCTCGTTGGGTGTTTCTTTTGTGTTCAGCGAGTCTCACGGTCAGTGGTCTCTTGGTTTCTCCAAGATACAATAAATTCGCTGCATTCGCAGGGAAAACGGTAGATGCAGTTTTTGGAGTCAATGTCAGCGTTACGTGGTTTCGTCTTTGTGAGATGGCTGCGAATGGTGTTACCTGACTTGAAACATGTCCGTATTTTGTATTTCGACCCGATTCGCCCCATTCTTTCCGATAGACCTCTAGACAACAACAAGAAACCGGACGAGCCGACACAAGCCACCCTGTGCGTTCCCTTGAGGTTATGTTGATGTCAAAATAATCATAAAGCAGAATATTTGAAATAGAATGAAGTATAACAATTGTTAAGGTGAATTATGTTTAATGACAGTTGATAAAAGTTACAGATTGATGAAAAGCCGTATGTATAAATTCACCTTCAATAAACATTCATAAAGTTTGGCTTACCATGACGACCAAAAATTTCTTTTAGGTATTTTGATTATCATACCAATACTCGTGGAATCGTGATTTTGTTTCATAAAATTGAAACAAGTCAAATAATTTGAAACTGAATCTATAATTTCATTTTGCATAAGGTCAAAACATAGCTTCATTTGTCCTTCTTAAAATTTTCGGAATAATTCTGACGTCCTTTGTCAAAATAACTGCCGAAATAATTCCTATATTCGGTAGAAAATACTGACAAAATTTTTCTTATGGAAACAACTGAAAAGTTACCATTGTAACATTTTTACTCAGTTAATCTGAAAGCGAAAAATTCTTTTTTCAAACGAGATACTCAAAAATGTTGACTGATGCATCAAAGTATATCAGGGTGTATTTAGTTTTCTACTTTGAAAACTTCCTTCAATCCGCGTTCGTTTGTTCGTTTGAGTTTTCAGATATAATAATCTTCTCGGTTGAAGCTCGCATAAATTTATATATCCAAGGAGTTTCTAGGCATGGCAAATTAATTTATAATTGAATTTGTTCAACATAATATCATCAGCAAGCATTCAGAAATGCCTTCAACATCTTCATCGTACTTTCCTAATTCTACTTTTGAGTAGCGAAGAAATTATTTACTAACATGGTGGAAATGAAATGAATTATTCCACTCGTAAAATTAATTTGAAATTATGTAGTTTCATTCACTACTGAAGAAAATCATCATATTAATTTAAAAACTTAAAGTTAGGGAGTTAGATTTGGAGTTTAATGTCAGAATGTGAATATTTGTGATACAGCCAGTACCTCGCTGAAAGTAATTTCTGGAATAATAATATAATGAATTATCACAAATTCACTTCTAAAATTATTTTATTTGACACTCAAAATAAAATACACTTATTCATATAACAATCACTGGACTATTATTTATATTGCTGTCTACTATTTAAATCTTCCAATACGGCCTCTTTTATAGTTGGAAATAAATCTTCTCGGTATTTCCAGAATTCTCTACCTTTTTCCAAGCTAGGAGTCTCAAGTCACTGCTTCTTACTTGTTAGTAGGTTGTGCTAGTGATCACTCGTGCCACCGGTGTTCTTCCCTAGGTGGCGCCAGCCGTTACTTAAATAATTTGATTTGAATATATGTGACATCACTCACCCTGAATATTGAAACAATACAGCGAATGCAACATAAACCTAAAAATGTTGCTAAGTTATAAGATAATCATAATTTTAAAGGGTGGAAAAAGAGTGGCATTGTACTGGTTTAATATTTTGTATAGATTCAAACTAGATCTCTAAGATCAGATCACATAAAATAAAACTAGATGAATCCTCTGAACTCAATTTTCAGAGCACTGACATGCTTACAGGCATACAGGCAGTAAGACCACTCTTTCTGTGATGGAAAATGATCATGACTTGTTTAGCCAATGACACAATATATTGCGATTTCTTTAAATCAGGTAATTTGTATATAGTCACTTACATTGGAAATATTTTTCAGGTCTTAATCATTTGAACTATATTTACAAGCTTATATTTTCCCTATTAGTTAGTTAAAATGTATGTATGTATGTATGTATGTATGTATGTATAATATAATAATAATAATAATAATAATAATAATACTCCCTCATAAACACTCGTAGAGTGTACCCAAAGGCATGGCCTGTGCGGGTAGAGGACGGCTATTATTATTATTTGCCGTGGCGCTCCGGGGCGACTTACTGATTTTTGGTGGCGTATTCACTTTTTCAGCTGCAGGAAAACCCGGAAAACCTACAGCACCACCTCGGTGTGTATGTATGTATGTATGTATGTATGTATGTATGTATGTATGTATGTATGTATGTATGTATGTATGTATGTATGTATGTATGTATGTATGTATGTATGTATGTATGTATGTATGTATGTATGTATGTATGTATGTATGTATGTATGTATGTATGTATGTATGTATGTATGTATGTATGTATGTATGTATGTATGTATGTATGTATGTATGTATGTATGTATGTATGTATGTATGTATGTATGTATGTATGTATGTATGTATGTATGTATGTATGTATGTATGTATGTATGTATGTATGTATGTATGTATGTATGTATGTATGTATGTATGTATGTATGTATGTATGTATGTATGTATGTATGTATGTATGTATGTATGTATGTATGTATGTATGTATGTATGTATGTATGTATGTATGTATGTATGTATGTATGTATGTATGTATGTATGTATGTATGTATGTATGTATGTATGTATGTATGTATGTATGTATGTATGTATGTATGTATGTATGTATGTATGTATGTATGTATGTATGTATGTATGTATGTATGTATGTATGTATGTATGTATGTATGTATGTATGTATGTATGTATGTATGTATGTATGTATGTATGTATGTATGTATGTATGTATGTATGTATGTATGTATGTATGTATGTATGTATGTATGTATGTATGTATGTATGTATGTATGTATGTATGTATGTATGTATGTATGTATGTATGTATGTATGTATGTATGTATGTATGTATGTATGTATGTATGTATGTATGTATGTATGTATGTATGTATGTATGTATGTATGTATGTATGTATGTATGTATGTATGTATGTATGTATGTATGTATGTATGTATGTATGTATGTATGTATGTATGTATGTATGTATGTATGTATGTATGTATGTATGTATGTATGTATGTATGTATGTATGTATGTATGTATGTATGTATGTATGTATGTATGTATGTATGTATGTATGTATGTATGTATGTATGTATGTATGTATGTATGTATGTATGTATGTATGTATGTATGTATGTATGTATGTATGTATGTATGTATGTATGTATGTATGTATGTATGTATGTATGTATGTATGTATGTATGTATGTATGTATGTATGTATGTATGTATGTATGTATGTATGTATGTATGTATGTATGTATGTATGTATGTATGTATGTATGTATGTATGTATGTATGTATGTATGTATGTATGTATGTATGTATGTATGTATGTATGTATGTATGTATGTATGTATGTATGTATGTATGTATGTATGTATGTATGTATGTATGTATGTATGTATGTATGTATGTATGTATGTATGTATGTATGTATGTATGTATGTATGTATGTATGTATGTATGTATGTATGTATGTATGTATGTATGTATGTATGTATGTATGTATGTATGTATGCATGTGAGTATGTATGAGTGGGATAAATCTTGCAACAGAATTTTAACCCTTTTCTGGTAGTCTGATCATTTTGAGATTTGGCAGGTGTTCATAATTTGGGTGACAATGCATTATGAAATTTTTGTTGGAGGAACAAGAATGTTAGCTCCAAGATAGCGGACGAGATTACTTATTTTGGTCCGAAAAATCATGAATTCGAGTTGGCGGCTTCAATATGGCGGACGAGTATTGTGACTAGTCCGATTCGATTCAAAACTGGTATGTAGAAATTTTCGTGGTCGAAGATCATGTTTTTTTTTTCAAAATTCATAATAAGTCCAAGATGGCGGATGAGTTGTGTTCCTAATTATGGTCTGATTTTCTTCAAAATTGGTATTCGGGGTCAAATATTAAAAATGTTTTGTTAAAATTAATGAATTTAAGATGGCGGCTCCAGGATGGCGGACAAGTAATATTCAGATGGTCTCCTCATTGAATAGCTAGGTAGCTTAAAATTCACAAGTAACAGGCCTTTTAATAATCATGCTCCATCAGAGCTGAAAGCACATAATAAAATAATAATAATCAAAAAATTAAAGACAAGCTTTTATTGAAATGCTCTTATACGTAAAAAAAAATATTTTTTTGTTAGATGTGTAATGTAGGTTATTCTGTGATTTTATACCAATCAACACAGAGCTGACAGACCGTAGTTATATTTTTTTATGTTTTCGACTCGCAACTGTTCATTTATTAATTTGTAATAAACATTTGAATATAAAAAAACGTATTCTTCCAAATAAAATATAACTACGGACTGTCTTCTGGTTTCCTAATCGTAATTTTGTTCAGAAGAAATCCTCTACTAATTTGCCGAGTGATTTTCCTAGTAACAAATTCAAAAGCTTGCCGCTTTCGTATTCGAATTGAAAACTTTCAAATCAGTAAATCACGAATAACCTACAGTAAACCAGCCTAGCTTTAGACGTGAAAATGTGCTGCGCACTTGTCGGACAACGGTTTACAGTCAATAATATATCCAGTGATAAGTCACTCAACATATTCGAACGCGCAATTTAAAATCTATGGCTAGATTGGTTTCACTGTAAACTACACATCTAAAGAAATTATTTTTTACTTTTTAGCGTATTTGCTTGTCTTTGAAAAGTGTTTTTATCATTCTGTTCCATACAATTTCAATATGGAATATCATGTACATATTTCTTCGTAAATCATCCAGAGATAATTCTTAAAAATCCATCCTAAGTCTGTGACCAAGTCGAAAAGAGCTGGATTTGAAAAAATTAAATCTGTAAAAATGAACGTGTTCAATGTTCAGTCGTATTGCTGTTTTATTTCAATTTATGGATATTATTGTTTTTGAAATGAACAGTTTTCTGTCATTTTCCATATTCCATGCGTTTTGGAAAATCAATAGTTTTCCAACCAAAATATAATATGCTAATAATTGCCTAAATTGAGTGTTCAGAATTACAAACATAAGAACACGCTGACGAACTGGTCGCATCGACCAAATCGTAAGCGTGGTTCTTTTCAATAATTAATTGAATACAAAATTATATTAAATATGCGATTAAAACTACAGGGGAATTTCACATATGTATTA
Organism: Chrysolina haemoptera; assembly: GCA_958298965.1. Classification (NCBI taxonomy): domain Eukaryota; kingdom Metazoa; phylum Arthropoda; class Insecta; order Coleoptera; family Chrysomelidae; genus Chrysolina; species Chrysolina haemoptera. The sequence goes on from OY282587.1 coordinate 32,714,921, forward strand.
TTCAATTTCTCATTAAGAACATTGAGACCAGGGGTTTCATTTTTCAATAGTGTATTTACATGAGCAACGTAACGCCATTTTACTAAAAATGTACTTATTTACAGGAATATATGATTTTTAGCAATAAATTAAAAATTAAGTTCATCATGAGGTATGAGATATTTTCACGCTAGTTGTCATGCGTTTTTAAAACTTGAGTTATTGAAATAATTCAAATTCCAATAGTATATTAGTTATTATGAATACTCATGTCTGATTACTCATGAAATAAACATAACGTCTGTATTATTTCATAAATTTCCATTTTCAGTGTGTCGAAAAAGGCAAATGAGAAGAGACCTCTGGAATCTATTTAAGGAGAATCAAGCCCAGGGGGCTCACTTTGCTAAAAATTATAGTAGAAGGAAAAGAAAAAGTGTATATCGTTCCTGGAGACATTTTTACTTTCTCATGCAAATATAACATGTGAGTATCTGAGTACTTGAAATGTGTTTTGTCCCACTTCACATAGCCCTTCTACGATATTTACGGAGGATCCGAAAGTCATGGATATTTCAGTTGATATGGAATAGTTATACTGAAGCAGGAATCATACCCTCTTTGGACCATATACAACGATTTTAGACTAGTGAGACAAGTCTCACTTATACATGCCAAAGAAAAAACTGGGTTTTACTCCTGTCTCAGTTTTCAACTTACCCATAATCCCGGCAATTTCTTCAGTAAATGTTGAAAATTATCGCTCATACACATCCTACACAAAAAATTAAGTATGTGATTTCAAGCTTGAGGTTTGCACTTCCGAATAGTATTATTAGACATATATGCAGAATATGAATAAGCGAATATTTTCAACATTTACTGAAGAGAATGCCGGTTTTATGGGTAAGTTGAATATGAGGCAGGAGTTAAACAAAGTTTTTTTGGCATGTATAAGTGGGACCTCTCACACTACTCTAAATCTGTTGCATATAGTGCAAAGAGGATATGGGTTGCTGCTTCAGTATAATAATTTTATATTTACTGAATTATTCATGATTTTCGGAAAATCCCCAAACATCTCCGTGAAGTGTGACAAAACATATTTTAGGTACTCAAATACTCGCATGTTATAATTGCATGAGAACGTAGGAGTCTTCAGAAACGATATGAACTTTTCCTTTTCTCAGAAAACGAGCGCATTTCGTAAGAAATTACTGGGAATCATTTTTGTGAAGAATTGATTTTTGTTTACCCTGTAGAGTTGTTATTTCGATAAATCATATATTTTCCAAAATTACAGCAAAAATCTATTTATTTAGTTTTTTTGGTAAACAATTTTTTTTCGTTTTTATCATTGTTCCAACTACTAGCATACCATGTTTGGTGGAGCTACAATCGATCCTCGCCTCAAAACCCAATTGTACTGGATTATACAGCAAAACAAAAAAAAGAATTTTTTCAATATCTGTCCTTGAGTGGATTGGTGGTCTTTGATATGTCGATATTGCTCTTTCGGCAAAAACTAGAAGAAGCAGAACCTTATCTATTTAAAAAATTTCAACCAAATCATTAAAGCCGATATACAGTGTGTCCATAAAGTAACCCACCCCTGTTAACTTTTGAACGGATTGGAATTTTCGGATGATTTTTTTTGGTGGAATGGCAGTTCATGAGCTACTTTTTGACGACAATCTATCTTTGCAGCCCAACGCCATTTTAAACTAATTTTTTAAATAGCATATGGGGTCGAGTAATGCCGCATTCGAAACGTCCTACAATTCTCTATACGTCTCCAAAATTTCAATCAAAAATATTCATCCAAAACAAAATGTCGGTACATAATGTAAGAAAGCTCTCATCCCCACATCTGTCAACTTTTGAACGGAATGTAATTCTGTTCTGAATTTTTTTTTTTTTTGTTGAATGGTCAGTCCGCCATTTTGTCTTTATATTCTTTATTAGTACAACAGAATTTCATACAAAAATATTCATCCAAAACAAAATGGTGATATATAATGTTAGAGAATTCTTTTTAATTAAGGATGTTATTATAACTGATTGCCCTGATTATCTGTACCTATCGATATTATTATTATTCATTTTGCTTTATTACCTGTTTGTTGATAATAAATCAATTGCAAAAAACTTTTGTGGAAGGGTGCCTTAGAAGATTTGATAATTTTTCTAGTACTAAAGTAAACGAGCAGAGCGCCATTTTGTTTGGGATGAATATTTTTGTTTCAAATTTTTTGCCGTGTAGGGAATTGAAATATAATTCAAATGATGTATCATTCGACCCTCATAGCCATTTCAAAATAAATTCAAAACGGCGGACCGACGTCATCTTGAAAAAAATATTTATTTTTTGTTGTCAAAAAGAAGCTTATGAACCACAATTCACCCAAAAAAAAATTCAAAAAAGAATTTCAAAAGTTAGCAGGGGTGGGGTTACTCTATATAATAGAGTTCTTTCATTATGTACAGCCATTTTGTTTTGGATGGATATTTTTGTTTGAAATTTCGGGGACACATAGAGAACTATAAGACGTTTCGAATGATATATCACTCGACCCTCCATGCCACTTAAAAATTTCTTTCAAATTGGCGTAGGGTCACCATTTTGAAAGATAGACATTTTGCTTATGAACTGCCATTCCACAAAAAAAAAATTTCATCCGAAAATTTCAATCCGTTCAAAAGTTAACATTGGGGAGGGGGGTTACTTTCTGGACCCACTGTATAATAGCAATTTATGTATCAAGTGAGTGGAGTAAAAATTTTTTTAGGAGTAGGAAATGTTGGAGTGCCGCAATTACTATGAGTAAAAGAAATACTTTACTCACGAGATTCATAAAGTATTTTGTTTACCTCTGTCAAAAAACACAACCAATTCAGATTTTTTTTTCAAATATAAAATTATTTTGGCATATTTATCAATTCATAATTTGAACTGAGTTCAAAGGGTATGCTGGAGAGTCTCAAACAAATGAAACGGATAATTTCGACAAGAGTCGAAATCCCCTTCTCTCCACACTATCCCGCAAAATGGGAAGTGAAGGCAATATTATTATTATTAATGTTGAGTTGACTTTTGAATAACTAGTCCATCCCGATTAACTTTTCATTTTCTTAGATTTGTCTTCAAAATAATTAAACAATACGCTTGAAGCTAAGAATACCTTTTTCTTTGCGTTATGTCAAGGAAAACTCATATTTGTTTTAACCACGATTTTTTCTATTCAATCTTCATTACTTTTCATTTCTACTTAAACTAAATTTATAGTTATTAAGAATTCGTTATCTGGATAGATGCCCCATTTCACAAATTTCATTAATTATGATGTAGACTAGTTTCTGACGCCCAAACAGCCACAGCTACCTTGGATTACCTAGTGTAGAATATTTCCTCTGAGGTATAGGCTATTATTGTGAGTAAATTCGATTGTTTGGATTTTTGATCATATTTATTTTCCATCGACCGTTCATTTATGATGTATTTTAATGCACTCAAAATTGATGAATAATGACCCCTGTTAATGAATGATTTTCTATTAATCAACGATTTACTTATATACAACCCAACGTACATTGTTCCAATACATATTATACTTATATTATGGCCCGTGGCGTAGGCAACCATATACTTACCCGCTAATACATTTATTTTGAAATCAAGTAGCTGTGTTAGTACAATCTGTCATTATTTATTTTATTGTTGTATTTTCTTAAAAATCATTAAGTTTCAATGGTTGTACAATTTCTAATATTAATATTTATAATAATAAAATTTATGAAAATTGAAAGTAAGATATTATTATTTTTCAAAAATACGGCCGACGAAAAAGTTCTGTGAAAAAAATATTCAGAAAACATTCAATATACCAGTTGTCAGTAACGTTTATAGGTAGTCACGCAGCCGACTGGTAAAATGCTGGTCTGAGTCTCTAGGTGATTGCAAAGACCCAAATGGAACCTAATTTTTAATTTTTTTTGGAAAATTACTGTCAATGGAAAAGTTTTGTAACGAACCCGTGAATTAAACTGGCGAGTAACAATCTCGAACATTAACGCGCTCGCTCCGCTCACGCGTTAAATGATCTCAATTGTTAAGCGCCCTCATTAATACACTTGTTCGTTAAATAACGCAAAGAATATTATTGGTGAAACATTTGTTTATCAGATATTTATAGGTTATTAGTTGCCAAGGAAAATGAGAACTGGCTCTAAGACAGGATTTCGTTGTTATTCGGATCTGTCATTGTTGTTGCATGAAACTGTCTGTCGCCTAGCAACAGCCGTTAAAAAGGGTGCACTTTTTTACGCTTTTCTGTTTAATAATAAAATCGTATGTTGATGGTGAAATATTGTAATACTTCACGAACACAAACCACACAAAAAGAGTGGAATTTTTTTGACAAATGTAGAAAAATGTATGTATATACAAGAATTTCTCAATTGAACATTTTACAACTTTTATTCTTTTTGTGATTTGGCATCGATTGCTATGATCAATAGCCACATATGTTCTGAGTAAACTGATGTGTTACTAGCTCCTTGCGCCACTTAAGGAGCAGCACCGCAACAGTGAATCGTGGAGAATAATTTACAACCGGCTACGAAATTCATTCATTCAGACTTTCACAACTGAAATGAAAAAACTCCTCACTCGCTGGGAATCGTACCGGGACCCTTTGGTAACCAGGCGAGCGCTCTACGCAATGCGCTAATCCCCGCTCTAATGATAGATATCATCATATTATGATGTAACTGATTGATTTTGTTTCGTTTCCCTACCTCTACTTGATTCAACTGCAAAAAGAAGTAGAAAGAATTGGTTTCACGTTTTCGTTCATTAATTATTGTTTTGTTCAGAGTTTCATCCGCTGGTGAGCCAGAGAAGACAACGCTCTCATCTCCTGTGATGACATGCATGGACGAGAATTCAAACTATTTGAGTCCCTCCAAGTACGTTGCTTGACTTCAGCTGTCAACAATACCCGACTTATTTTCACAGTGGTCTTCTCGACGTCATTATCAATGGGTAAGTACTATATACAAGGTAAACTATGACCAATTACAGAAAATAAAATGGTGTATCATGTGGAAGCACACCTATGAAATTTCAGAGCAATCTGTACAGATTTATATAACCATTTTGTACACCAACTTACTTAGACGCGCAACTGAATGGAACGTGTATGTTTCAACTCTCTGCCTATGAACTGTCGATGTTCAATTTCTATGATCCCACAACTCCCACGCTATCCACAACTAATCAAGCAATCAAGCAATCTGTCAGTTTTAGTAGATACGTAACAGTGTTTACGAAGAAATTATTCCCACGTGCTCTAGTTAATCGATCATTCGAAAGGCATTATATTTATGGATCAAATGTGATTTGTGCTCAAAAAACGATGTATTTGCTTTCACAGAAAGTTAATTCGATACCAACTATATTTAAGTTACGTGGCATGCTGAAACTTCTTTGGTTTCACTAGCTTCAGTACCACTTGTGATGAAAGAGAAGGAACAGAGAAATACGAGTCTTACTGTCCAAGTCCAGGGGCGGCGCTTTCCTAAACATGCAAAACGTAATTTTTTTTGGTTTCAAATTCCAAATTTTACTCAGTTTTCCACTTTCTTTTGTTGGAGAGCGCAGTGTATAATTTTCTGTAATTAGTCGATCCTGCTGATGATGCTAAATGTATTACTGCAAACAGAAGGTTTCTCCAAAAGAATCTCCAACTAATCCTATCACATTAAAATTCCATTACTCTCATTTAATGATCCATTCGGCTGAAGTGTTATTGATTTCGTAAAATGTCATGCACTTGAACTAGTTTGCCTACATTTTGTAAAAACCCAAAGAATTGTCTACACATTATCCATACTATGTATATATCACGAACATTAACAAAACTCAAACTGAATATTCCAAATGAAATATGAATCGATACCATTACCGAAATTGCTGACGTTCCACGAAATCTGCACAAGCTGTGCCTTAAAATTCTCGTTGAATAATGCCTCATCATCGTTTTATCAAATATCTCCTTCAGAATATAACGAACAACACCCTCGGGAATATTGATTATATGAAAACAATTTGATGGAATGAAATTGAGGTATAATCTCCATTATAATTGGCGTTTAATACTATGAATGATTATAGAAAAAGTAGGTACCACTTCCACCGAATACTCGATTCATCTTTTATTCATTACAAATAATTTCAAGTATCTCATTGAAAAAACTGGAGAGTGAAACAACCAATTTGCGATGTTCAATACATGTTCACGTGATCTAACAACCCAACCAATCATTTCAGAATGATACCACTCTGAGACCATTCAGAAGGATATTCAATAAAGAAATTATAATTATTTGGAAACTCGAGATTAGGCATAAAGCAATGCCACCAATAGATAACAACACCAGTTTCCAACACCATTACATGACACCATTTAAAAAAAAACTATATCGAAAATTGGGAACATTTCTAACTGAAGTTCGAGAGGTATCAACATTGATCCAGACCATACTTGATCATCTGTATCGGTTTTCCCATTCAGTTATGAAACCTACTGCCATCAAAAGATTATTTTTCAAAGAGAAAAACAGAAAATTATAGATTGTGCTCTCCTCACCAGAACAAGTGAAAAAAAAACGAAATTTTCAATCCTGGAGAAGAAGCTCATCCGATGGATGAACACACATGAAAATACAGAATTATTTTCTGTCGTTTCTTCTCCTTAATTAAACATGGAAATGAAGTTGGTGATTTGAAATGAAGTTTGTTTTAGCTTAACTACCAATAGACTATTTTTGTAGAACAAAAATACTACACGTCACCGCCATGAATATATATTTCCGCTTACTATAATGTTCTTTTGAACGCAAATCACATTCGACCCAAGCTATAATGCCTTTTAAACGATCGATTACAAAATATACGTCGAAATAAATGTCTTACGGAAAGAAATACCTGTGTAGATTTTTTTCTTTAACAGTGTTTATTTATTTATTTATTTGCCATTTTTAGGTTGCTAACAGAACAAAGTTCCAGAAAACAGCATCCGCTATGTAAGAATTATTCTAAGTTATTTCTACACTTATACATAAACATTTCTTATGGGTACAAAACCATCTGGCAGTAATACAAGTGTGATTAAAAAATGTTATGAAAATGTTTTCATATTAATAATATAGTAAAAAATAATGGGATCTAATAGATCATAATAGAACGAGTACAGGGAATGAGGAACCATTTTTAACTATTGATCTAAGTTGAGAAACATAGTCTTCAAAAAAATGTCGAGAAAATGTCGAGAGATGAATTGGGATCGTGACAGTGTGTGTTGAATGCTTTTTGCATACGAACTAGTGGCGAGTTTTGTCCTAGATTGGTTCTACAATAAGGGATGTTGAATGGGGTATAAAATCGAAGATTATTTTTACTGGGAACATTGAGATTTATTTTAGCAAGTAAGTATGGGCAGACTATTTCATGCCTAATAATTTTGAAAAGAATAGTTAAGTCTGATATAGTGCGTCTTTTACGGAGTGGCATAATTTTAAATTGTTTACGAATCGGCTGATAATTGTGGTTCTGAACACGAATTTTGTTTTGAAAGGCTAGGAACCTAGTGTTAAAGATAAGTGTAAATGATGTATACAATTTTCGAAAATTAGTACACCTGGTTGTGATATATTATTACCATTTGTTTATTTCGATTTGTAGTGAAATTTGTTCCAGTTTTGTGACATTTATACACAATATGTGTAATATATGGATAAATTTTACACATTTTTCAATTTTGTCCCCAGAACTATAATGTAAACAAAATGTAAAAAAATAACACAATATTGTGTATTTTTCATTCATATAGTCCACAGAATTGTACAAAAAAAAACTATAATTTCTGTAACATTTATATACAACGGTGTTGTTAACCAATTTAAACAATATTCTGTGAAAAGTAGATTCAGAGAAATATACACAATGTGGATATATTATTACAACAAATTAGGATAAACAATAGTGTGCCAAATTTCTAGACACAATTTGTGTAAAAAAACAATTGTGGCAAAAAACTACACACATTTTTTCCGTGCTCAGTCAACACGGTGAATGATGAACTGAAATCAAAATTTAGTCGCGTGATATTAAAAAAGAAATACGCCAACGTCCATACATTCAAATTGAATAGGAGTGTTATAATTTATCTTGTACAAAGTTCCGATTTTTCATTGTCCATTCATTCTGTCGGTACTGTTTTACGACTGATGTCAATTCCCATTAATTTTGATGTTATTATCGATAGAGAAAATTTTCATCGACCAAAAAACGGGTGATTTTTCTTGATACAGAAAGTGAGATAAGACACGCTTTGTGTACATTGCGTCACTTTCAGAGCTTTCGATGAGCTTTTATATTTTCCATCAATTTGTCATGGCGTGAAACATAATGAATCTTTGCACAACAAAACGGCATGCCAAAAGCATATACAGAAAATATACATACATAAGATTGATGACTTGTTTAGGGAGATGTGTGCACGAAAGCACGGATTTCAACGGATACTTCATTGCGTGCTGGTAGGAAGCCAAATAAAAAGGAACTTTAAAAAGTTATATAATATAACTAGTATTCTTTGTGCAAGTATAAACAATTTAATTATATGAGAGAATTAATTTCAGTTCAACCCGTGATGACAAAAGTTTTGAAATGATTGCATATCTGACTTCGTGTTCATAATATTGAAAGAGTACTAGCCAATCCTTGTAGTAAACCATTCCATGTTACCCCAATGAAATATTTGAAAATATTCAAAAATACCTGGGCATATTTATTATGGTTTACGTAAAATGGAGTTACGCTCAAGAATAATAACAGAGGTCTCATGCACTTCATGTTCATGAAACCAGCTGATCTTCGGCGTTTTCCCATATGTATTTATTTTTTGTTCTGATTTATTTTTTGTATGTGGGAAATAAAGACCTATTCTTATTATTATTATTATTATTATATTTTTTCATCAAGGTGCTAACTTTTGACGTTTCTCGCCACTGAAAAACACTTGTTGGTGATAACTTCCAAATCGCTTCATTAATTTTCGTGGAATTTAGAGTGTATGGGAAACAACTAAGTATCAAACAAAATTACATTTTTTCTATCCGATCCATGATCAATGCTTCACAATGCCTGGTTGAAAACACTGATGGGATATCATCATTAGATGGAATAAATATAAACTGACCACTGATCAGATGGATGCAAACATGCAAAATGTTGAAAAGCAGAATAATTGTGGCGAATTTTGAAGGGAGAATATCCAGAATGGCAGCAGAAAAAAGTTGTCTTCATTTTCATAGTGAAGTTGCACGACGCTGGTTTCACAACTCAAAGTTACGCCGATGACCTGCCCGATAAGGGGCAGACATGATGGAACTGCACGCAAGAACCCCAATCACAAGCTGGTGCGCAAAAGAAAGACTTTGTGTAGTCAAGCTATTCGGAAAAAAAAATTGATATTATTGATAGGAAAATATTCAGAAAACATAGGTATTTTCAATTTTCTTGCATTATCCCTTCAAACTTGGTTTACGTGCCTAAAATTGAATTCTAAGCAACTTATTCATATAACTTTTTTTGATACTAATATTATTCTTTTAAATCTGCTGCCATACCGCACAGACTACGTGAAATGTGTCAAAATCGATTTTTAGGTTATCTGACAAACTATTGCACAGAATAGTAATTTACGTATCAAGTGAGTAAAGTGATACTTTTTTTTACGAGTAGGAAATATTGACGCATGAGCCGTAGGCGGAGTGCGGCATTCCTACGAGTAAAAAAAACAATTTACTCACGAGGTTCATACAGTATTTTTGTCAAAAAAAATTATATTTTTTTGCAAATATGAAATGAATTTGGCATATTTTTATTGATTTATTACTCGAACAAAGTTCAAAGAGTATGCCGGAGAGTTGAGTTTCAAACAAATGAAGCGAATAATTTCGACACTATCATGTAAAATGGAAAATTTGAAGCGATTGTTAAAATAACATATTCATATTATTATTATTTATTGTTGACTTGACTTTCGAATAACTAGTCCATCCAAGTAACTTTTCATTTTCTTAGATTTATATTCAAAATGAATAAACAATCCTCGTGAAGCAGCGAATACCTTTTTCTTTCTTTGATCTTTGAAATCTCATATTTGCACTATCCATGATTTTTTCCATACAATCATCTTCACTTTTCATTTCTACTTAAATTAAATTTATAGTTATCAAGAATTCGTTATCTGGATAGATGCCCAATTTCACAAATTTTAATAATTATTGTTGTCAACTAGTTTCTGACGGCCAAACAGCCTTAGCTATCTTGGATTACCTAGTTTAGAATAGTTCCTTAGAGGTATATGCTATTATTTTGAATATATTCGCCGCGATAGTTTTGATAATACTTATTTAATAGTAAGAATGCTAAGAATACTATTGGTGGAACATTTGTATATCAGATATTTATAGGTTATTAGTTGCCAAAGAAAATGAGAATTGGCTTTATGACAGGATTTCGTTATTATTCGGATCTGTCACTGTTGTTGCATGAAACTGTCGGTTGCCTAGCAACAGCCGTTGAAAAAGTGCACTTTTTTACGCTTTTCCGTTTAATACTTGTAACACTCTACGCAGAAAAATATTTTTCCAACTTTTTCCCATATGTAAGTACCTAATTTTTTGAGGTCACTGTACATTTTACTTTCGAAAACCAATGTGATATTATTTTTCACCATGAAATTTTCTGTAATTTGATACCACTTATGATTTTTCATGATATTTTGAAATTTTTTATGTTTTTTCAAGATGGCGGCTAAAAAAATGCATTTCGCGCAATAATACAGATATATATTTTCAGTAGAATCATTCATGTTGCAATTTCTTCAAGGTAAAGGTGTTTTTTTACTTATTTCTATTCTACTATTATTGCCATATTATAAATGAAATCAGTAAAGTCTAAAACTGATTCGGTTTGTTACCAGTAGTTTCATCTTTATTCTAGAACAACCTGTACTTATATATTTGTAATTTAATGTGCTACTGAAGGGGGCATATGATCTTCTAAATGGAGTCGCAAATGTGCGGTTCGCCTCCTCTTATTGCCTCCTTTTGTTTCTGTTTTACATCCAAGTATTACACATAATTGCACTTGACTACACCGTACTGAAACACGTGTATACGGTTACTGTAAATTTTGAGGGCTATACCAATTATATTATCCTCATCTCCTCTCCCTGAGTCATTTTGTGATATAATTTCGATGGCGTTGAGAAGCAGGAGCAAGTAGTGGATATGAAGCTATTCGAGTTCCTAACTGTATGGATCAGGGTTGGTAGTGAGAAAAAGATCAAGTGTATTAGCAGATTGGCTTTTGATATCAGAAATGAGGGAGTGTGGGTAGCTCAACCGATTTGGAGCATTTGAGTGATATACAGGATGGCCCACGAGGTTTTGGCCAGGGAATATCTAACTCGAGAGTAGTAGAGAATTGAATTTTTTTTGAATTTTCAAGATTTAAAAAATGTCCTGGCTTCCGGCTTCATAATCTACCAAACGTGAGGAATGCCGTACAAGAATATTTTTTCTGAAAAGTACATCTGCAGATGAAAAATTATTATTATTATTATTATTATTATTATTATAGTCGAATGCACCATCCTGAATTCACGGCATAGTGCTCAAAGTAATTGTTTCATATAGCATCGTTCTGTACATGTTTCATGCTGGGTCAAATGTATGCCCATGAACAACAAGTCAATAATGCTATGAAATATCTGGGTATAATGAATGAGTTTTGCTTGAACTACAGAAATGGCATCACACTGATAGGCAACTATCACTGCTTGGGATCGCACGTTGAACGGTAAGATCCCCATCATTCCCAGTTCGTTAGAAGCCATGAAGACTCCTGAGGGTTGCTCGTAGGGGTGCAGCCGGAAATAAATTCAAAAGAAATTTACTGATCATCAGTTTTTCGACTTTCATGCAGAAGCAGAGATTATTCCCCCTGAACTAATTTGTTGTGGTTTTTCTCGAAAATGAAGAACAAGTCGTTGTTCCTGTTTGTGTAACGTTTCTGAACATTTGTCATTATGAACCAACCCTGAAAATGAAGAACAAGTCGTTGTTCCTGTTTGTGTAACGTTTCTGAACATTTGTCATTATGAACCAACCCTAACGGATCTTTTAAAAACTTCTCAGTTTATCTGTATAGATGTACCATTCATTTGTATCAGTAGATAATTATAAATTTTACTCAACTCTCATGATGCAATGGGAACATATTTCGTTTCCCATGCCACTGCCTTATAAAATTTTTCCATTTGGTGTTCTCGATATAACGGTTGTATTTCTACAAACGTTAAATTTCTTCAAATTTACTGTAGAGCATGGCAATGGGAACAAAACACCAACTGTGTATAAGTTTCTGAATATGGCTTACAGTGTTTTTGTTGATTAATTCTTATTTTACAGCTCGAAGAACTATGCTGAATACTCCACCAAGGCTGAATAAAAAATTATTTAATAAAATCAGTTAAAAGACGTTTGTTTATTTCAAAATAAAGTTGGTTTTACTCAACTGTCAAAGTCACTTTTGAATTTATTTCTCAACAAGAGATAGATAGTTCTTCTTCTGTTTCATTTGGTTTGACAATTAGAACATTTAGCCATTTCCGACATATACGTTAGGATTCCGTCCGAACCATATAGACCATCAGATAATGACATATTTTGCTGACTCATTTTCTCGTTTCAGGGATTTTAACCACTGAAAATTATGTCAGTGTTGAGCTCAAAAAATGAAAATTTAACGATCGAACGTGTGCTAGGCAGACTTATGAAAAAAAAATTCCCAAAATTTTCCGGCCGGAAAATTTATTTAAACAGCTGATTGGCTTATGGGAATTTTCTGTCGGTTTCCTAACGGTATCAGATTTCATTCTGTCGATTGCCATAAGCGAGAAAATGCGTCAGCGACCGAGTTTTCTTTTACAAGATGGCTCCCTTATTTCCACCCTTTAAGGACATTCAAACCTTATGGCTTTGGTTTTTAAATGTTAGATTGTTCCTACCTATTAATGTGTTAAAATGACATAAATGAGAGATTGAAAAAAAATATATTTTTTTACATAAAAAAAATTAATTTTCCATATGCCTAGCACACGTCCGATCGCTAAATTTTCATTTTTTGAGCTAAACACTGACATAATTTTCAGTGGTTGAAATCCCTGAAACGAGAAAATGAGTCAGCAAAATATGTCATTATCTGATGGTCTAATAGATGTAATTTATAAAGATCACGCAGAGAAAGATAGTATAATTGAAGCTTTCATGCATAGGCAATATGAACCAGCAGTTAATAAGCTGTTCATTGATATTGTGACAAGGGGTAACACTGTTTGTTGACATTACTTAATGTGAGGAGGGGATTGAATTTTGAATTTCCGTTTATTCTCCATTTCGTCCATTTCTGCGTCTGGTCTCACTTGAAGAACTCGCTGATGATTTGAATTTTTATTTTGAAAATCATCCAGTTCGTGTCTACTAATTAACAGTTGTGAAGAGGTAACTATCTATTTAAAATTCAAAGTGGAATTCGTTAAAATGCATATTTTTGTCATTTATAATGTTTTTGGAATTATTTTATTTTCAATGAATTCTCATGATTTTTCAAAGGGCGTCATAGGACATGTTTTGCAACAACTTTTTTTTATGTGTGTAGTTCTACCAGATATAAAATCCAGATCTAAAAAGTAAATTTTAAATTTAAATCTAAATTTAAAATTTGAAGTCAAAATTACAAGCTTATCTAAAATTATAAGCTTATTTAAAAATCATAAGCTTATTTAAAATTATAAGTTTATGTAAAAGCTTATTTCTCGCCATTGAGCGATGATGTTGGTGGCCGATTGTCAAAATAACCAGAATAACAACTTCAGCTACCTCATGATAACTGGCTAAATTACACACTAAATCAGGTGTCCAGACCAAGGTGGTGTATTCAGAGGTGTTCTAAGAGCTGCAGGCACTGTATAGAACAACAAAGGAACCCGAGGAGCTTGAAATACATTCACAGGAGAAGAGTTTGGTTTATTATTATAACTTATTGTTCAAGGAAAGTATGTAAGGTTAAACGCATTTTAATCCAAGATTTCGAAACATGTAAGTTGGTATGACAATTTCAATAAGGCACAATATAGTCCAGAGAACCAAGTTTCTTCACACAACCTGTATATGATCGTTATTAATAGACTCATCAAGCCCTGAACTTGGTTTAACAACGTTTCATTCATTAAATACAATTTTTTTACATAAATTGATTACTATCAGTATTTATTGATTTTTCAAGATCTCGTCAAGCCCTGAACTTGATTTAACAACATTTATTTAATTGAATACTATTTCTTTTTTAGCAATTGTGTTATTTGTATGTCTGGAGTATTTTCTCTTTCAGTGTAATAAAGACTTTCTACACAGACTGGCTTTCAGACTGAGATACTTTTTCAGAATTTCTGTAGATGGCGTCCAAATGACAACTATTGTTCAGCTATTTCATTCTCGCTGCCATAAATTGAATTTCTAGGAATATCTTTGGGTTCATTCACCAACAATCGTACCACGACCTTTGCCTCCGCAATAAGAGTTAGCCCTCCGCATAGTTTATATGAGGTTTAGGTGAAAAACCCATTAAAAAGGGAATATAACCTTATATCGAACTACACCAGATTTTAATTTCTATCAAAATGTGACTTTACTTTAACAATTAATTGCGTAATACAGCAATGGTTGAATTCAGAACGAAACAAGAAATTTTAAAAATGAATAAAAATGGGGTATTCCATTCGAAATTCAAAAGTTGTAGTTCAATTTCAGATTCAAATATAGACTGTAATCGGAACATGAACTATCCTTTCTTATACAATTTGTAGGCGAGGGGAGTGACGGGTGGTGAAATGTTATCGAGAGTTTGTTTACATTTATAGTATGAAGGACCATAATACAAACGAAGAATGACAACTTGATCCGAATGAAATGAGCGGGCATACACGAAACTACCCGAATGAATACGGACTTAACATGTATAAGGCCCTCGCTTGTAAACAAACAAAGTTTTGTTGACTTCAAGACAAGGATGGAGAAGGCATCTCTATGGTCTTTCATTACTCTGAGGAAAATATCTCTAAAACAACACATCCAAAACTAAAATTTTCATCTTTGAAAATATCCAGATGGCGTGTCGAAACATAATATGTTTCGACGATAGATCATATCATTGCCACCAGGTATAGTGGATGAACAAGAACATTTGAATACGTCATATCTCCAATATTGTCAAATACCAGATATTGAAAATCCCTTGTTCCCAAAATTCGGTAATCTCGTCATTTCAATGGTACAAAATCAAATCATTACTAATCAATTTCAATGCATTTTCAAACAAATTTTCATATACTGTGGGTTCTGCCCGTGTTGGATTCATCTTATCATTGTAAACTCCGATAAACTCGTGGTGGTTCCTCAGTTTATGTAATATCGATGTTATTTTGCTCATTCCCTAATATGTAGAAGCAATTCTTGTTTATATACATTAACAGCGTATGGTTATCCATCAAATATATTATATAGTCAATGCTAATAGTCGATCTCGAGTTTAATAAGCAATCGAAATTTCGTTTCTGCCATCCTGAGAGGCAATCCAATTAGTCATCCGTATAGCGACTGAAGCAGGGATTACGAAGATTTAGTTTGTGGGACTGGGATTCACTTTGTACATTCAAGATTACGACAGATTGTCAAATTGGATGTAATCAATAGAATTTGCATCGAGGTTGAGTGTCTTCTCTTGTCGGCAAGCTTATCTCCGGACTATTCACTTCACAGTATAAAAGATGATTTCCATTAATAATATTTTCAATCGATTTAATGCTTGGAACGGTCCGTTTCTTATTGCATCTGAAGTGGTTTTCCTCATTTGTGTTGTGTTCGGATATCTTGATGATTCACTCATGAAAATATCCGTATGTATACGGTAAACTTTACTTACTATGAAAATGGAATCTTTAAGGAGAAGGCAGTGAGGTATTAAGAAGGTGCCCAGATCCACCGATTCAAAGCATACCGAAGTGCCGTTTTCCGAGTTATTCTTTTTGAACCTTCGTACGAGTATCCTGTAGAGATACCATTTAATATCGGCGTCCATGGAGATAGTTCTTCGTTGGATGTTGAATACTTGGTCATAAGGATCCTATTGTTTAGGATAACGAGAACACTGATCCAAAAATAGTTGAGAGGGTATTTGAATGCATGAGGAAAGAAAGGAAGTGACAATGAGACAACGAATAATGTAAGGGTTCCAATGCAGTCATCTCACCTCCATTTTTTGTTTTCACTCGAAACACTCAACACGCAAAACACATAAAGTATCACGAACCTTGCACCAAGTTTTCCGTAAAAAGGCTCACTGGTGTTGAGTGTGTAGGGTGAGAAATCTCTCTGCGACTATTGTATTCTACATTGATTAAATATTGATTATTAGTTGAAGAATGAGATTATTCCAAGACACCGTGGATCCTAACTTATTATTCAATGGCACTCGGCCAATTACAGGTTCAGAATTCTCAGGATCCACAGTTACTGAGAGGTTTAGACCAATGACAAAACAGCAAATGTACCAACAAATTTCTCAAGAAGGCTTTGCTTCATTGGACTTGTCACGGCTTTGCATCCGTGAATATCAGATTGACACTTTTCTTTATTAGTTTTAACTGTAGCTCCTCTCCTGATGAAATCTTCTTGCAACAAAGGTATGGCAAACAATATTCACCTGAATATTCTTGGTCAGACAGAGTTTCTTCAATATGTAATTCTCAAATGTTTTAAGTACCTATTTGGCTGAGTGCTAAGGTGCAGGAAGTTGAAGGTATAGAATGGTATAGATATAAGCGTGAATTCGAATCCTACTGATGAAAGATTTTTTTTTTATTTATCCACAAAGCATTCAGTTATTTATGTATATTTGCTATTTTTCCCTATATTGCTTTATAATGAGAATTATTCTCTCGGATGATTCCTAAACGAGCCGTAGGCGAGTATATCCTTCATCAGAACTCGTTCATTTCATTGAAACAAGTTCGCTTCTCTCGCATTTAATCCCCAATACATTTTGGGGATTTATCCATTATACGCTCGTTGGAGAATATACTATTATGTATTCTATATTAGTATTTATTTCCTTGTGTATTTAACTTCATATCCCAGTGCCCTAATTGTTGTTTAAATAGATCGTTTTACATTCTATTGTTATCTATGTGTTTCTCTAGATTATCTCTAGAACCAAGTCTCTATGGAGCTAGTATAGGCTATAAACAAGACTAAAAATCATTTAAGCAGTCTTTCTATCCTCCTTCTTTTTATTTTCTGGCATAGATGAGCAGGCTCAGTTTGGATACATTGTGCACCCACATGAATGGCTTCAGTTGAAGGCACCTGGTGAGATTCCTCCAGTCGTGATTTCGGGGTCACTTGGGAGGTTCCCCTGCCAACTTTTTTTCTTTTTCCGGGTGCCCGCCTTCCCACCTAGAATTGTACCTCAGAGGCACCCATCGGGATTTCTCTGGTCGGCGCCCTCGGGATGGTTGGATCGGATGGGTTCCAGAGGTTACTGCTTTGGTCCTTCTTGTAAACCGGTTCCCAAAAAAGGAAAAAAATCCTCCCAGCAGCAGCAGACCTATCGCACTACCTGTTATCTCGAAAGTCATGGAGAAAGCCATCAAAATCGAGCTCATGAAATATCTAGAACGCTCAGCAATTATTAATGATAGATATTATGGTTTTTGCCATCAGAGATCGACTGATAACCAGCTTGCTTATGTTTCACATATTTGGCAGCAATATATCGAAGAATATGGTGAATCCCTTGCCGTTACACTAGATATCTCCAAGGCGTTTGATCCCATTTGGCACCAAGCCAAACTTCCATCTTATGGCTTGCCTCCCAAGTTTTGTTTTTTGCTATCTGGCTTTCTCTCAGACCGATCTCTGATCGAGGTGATCAATGGAGTATCATCCGATAATCCAGCAATAAATGCTGCTGTTCCGCAGGGATCTATTCTAGCAACGACATGGTTCCTTTTTCACATCAATGATTTGTTGCTACCTCTTGTCCAGTGCACAGACTTGCGGATAATAGTATACCCTTCGAACCGCTTTCTCTTCCAAAGCTCCAATATCGTTAATGGAATAAATACGGACTTAGCTAAAAATTCTAGAATGGGGTCTTTCCTCTAGAAAGGTCAATCTCATAGTGGCCAGTGTAACTATGTATCCATACCAATGCTCGGTATTATCATTAGCAGTACCCTTACATGGGAGAACCATGTTTACATTGCCAAAAATGCCTCTTAAAAACTTGGTTGTCTGTTTCGTGCCAAGAACTGATTATGATAAAATCCGACCTGTTCTGTAATACTGTTTCTATATATGGAGTGCAGCACCTGAACAAATACTGAAAATATTAGATTATGTCCAAAAGAGAGCCATTCGTCTCGTCGGTGATGCTTCGCTAATAAGCTCACTTACTTTTCTGGAACATCGCAGTAAGGTTGTCGATCTGTCTCCGTTTCTCCGTTAGCGGTCCTATCGAGACTGACCCATCGAGCTCAGTCCTTACATCTACCTATATGCCGTCACTTTGGAGACATGCCAAACATCTCTTTCCCAGAGCTCGTCCTTCCACCGAACGGCAAAGCTTTGGAAGTCGGGATTTATTCCCTCAGGCATACAGCCTTTAAAAATTCAAGAAGAACACAAATTCCTACCTTCTCTCCCTCGGCTCTCACGATAAAATCAAGATTTTCCTTTTCGTGGGAACCAGTACTTAAAAAAAATGTCATCTTTCTTTCAATAGGCATACCGTATCGGGTGAATTCCTCAGGACGGTGCTTTCGGTGCTTTGGTTTCTCTGTTTCCCTTTTCCAGAATGCCCACCTCCTCACCTAAGTTTGCCATCTTATAGACACCCTGGGCTCTCCTCTGGTCAGCTACCTAATCTCGACTTCCAAAATATAATAGTAATGATAATATAGTTATTTTTCTTCACAAACACTCCTAGAGTGTATCCAAAAGCATAGCTGTACGGGTAGAGGACGGCAAATATTATTATATGGCTCAGGGCCCCGGGACGATTCAGTGACTTCTGGTGGCTCATTCACTTTTCCTATTTAGAAAATTGCAGAAAACCTGCAGTGCTACCTCGGATACTCGGTGCGAATTCGAAGCGCATTACATACAACCCCCATATTACATGCATGCGAAAATTTTTCACCTGAAATGTGTCTCAAACCTACATCCCGCTTTGGTAAATCATATCCTTATTTTGACTCATCTCAAAATGGGCAAAAACTTATCACAAAGGCCGAATGACGTGAATATAGCTTGTTGCGAAACTATTTTTCCATTCAAAAGCCGCGTCTGAAATTATTTAGGAATAGAGAAATCTCCTATTAACTCAAGTTCACCAGTTCAATTATCGAATACCAGTCAACTTCAAAATAAACATGCCTGAAATTTGAATTAACTAGTCTACATAAATGTCCTATCATAAGTAGAATGCTGAAATTCGATTCTGAAAATGGTATTTCTTTTGAAATTATCTTCCCTAAGATTGAGGTGCGTATTCATCAGAGCATTCTTTCCGCATTAGCACCGAATGAGCACCAAACGAGCAAATGCTCGGATAGTGTGGACGCTGATTTGAGCACGAACAGAATGCGTGGTTACATTATGCAGCATGAGGCAGCCTTAGCTTAAATCTCATGTGCTCATTCGGTGTTCGGAGTTCGGTGTTTACGATTTCATGCACGATTGTCGAATGTATTGAATTTTGTTATGTTACGTTGTCTTTTAGATTCAATAACGTATTCATCCTAACAAGTTTTCAATTTCATGTCATAACTGTATGGCATCACACGTTAAAAGTTGAGGTCTGCGTCTTAATACAGAGAGAATTTATTGACCCGCCAGAAAAAGTTTCTCTCCCACTCATTCGGTTTATGGAAAAAATAATAGGCGATATTTCCGTAGTCTTTAGAGATAATTTTTTTTGAGAGAGAGATTTATTAAATTAAGTTAAGAACAATTTACAATTTGTTTCACCTATAGTTATATAGTTATTTTCAAATTTAATACATACATATTTAAGTTGGTTAAATTATCCGAATGAGCCACCTAAGCAAGCTTGTGTTGTGGAACTCATTCGAACATCTCATACATAAAGTTATTTTATAGATATTTTCCTAGAAAGACGAGACGTGAGAGAGAAAGTCGAGTGTACAGGGCAAGCTAAGCATTATTCAAAAGATAGTCTTGATTTCATCAAAATTATTCTATACATAAAATCTCAATTCTTTTTTCATCTTATATCTATTTGTTATACAGGCTGATTCACGGTGGATGGCACATTAGACGTTTCTGGTGAACCAGACAACGGATCACTTTGAAAATTTAATGGAGGGCATATTCGGACATTCTCTAACCAACTAAAATATTTTCGACAATGCGGTGTTGCCGCTTCTATTAGAAAGCAGTAGCAACTTTGATTTTTCAAATGGAACACTCTGTATATAATATTATTTTTGGAATCTCCAACAATTGCCCGACAACTTTTCTTGATATTTCCCTATACCTATCTGTTACCGTTTTCGAAATAAAAATTAATTTCAATTTTTTTCTTCGAAAATCATGACTTCTAAAAATGCCGATATCTTTTAGTTAAGAAGTACTATGATATCGAAATTTGGTTTGGAGTTAGGTGATACTTGGACACTTCCCACACGTTAGCCTAATCTCCGTTACTTCAATACAGGGTGGTAAAAAAATACAGTTTTTTCGTTTGCTTGAAAAAGTTGCTGAAATTTGATTATTTTAAATGGAACACCCTGTATATTATTGAAAATTCGGAAAGCTGCTGAAATTTGCTTTCTTTCTATGTATATCATACCTATACCTAACTAGTCAAGTTTCGGACTTATGAGCATTTGTTTGTGAAAATGTCCCTTCAGAATGGTATTTCCATTCGGTATTTGGTAAGCAGGCCATGATTACTATTTGACAGTAGCGTTGTGACATTCTCCTAATAATATCGACATTTTCGTCACTTCAGAAGTTGCAAATACCTTCAAAACGATGGAACAAAACTATTCAAACGAAGTTCTTATGAATTTGTTTATTATTTTTGGACAGTGTGATAAAATTATCAGCAGAACATGTAGAAAGTTCAATGAAATGTATCCGAATCTACCGCCAATGAACCTCAAGAAATTTATACGAATTCAGAACAATTTCAATGCATTTGGATCAACTTTAAAAGCACCAAGAAACTTGCCTCGACCCGTAACTTTTGAAGACAACCAGATTAATGTCTTAGCATATTTTCACGCATTTCCCGAGTCATCGATAAGAAGTGCTGAAGAAGATTTGGGTATAAAATATTCATCGGTAAAAAAGAATCTTGCGAAGACATAAAATGCATGATTATAAATTCACCAAAATTCAAGCAATGAAGCCTCAAGACCCTCAACAGAGAGTAGAATTTTGTGAAATGTTGTTGACACGCATTCAAGAAGATCCACTTTTTTTAAATAAAATTATTTGGACTGATGAATCGAAATTTTCGAGAGAAGGGATTTTCAATAGAAAAAATCGTCATTATTGGTCCAGTGAAAATCCTCACGTCACAAAAGAAGCCGGATTTCAAGAAAAATTCAGTTTTAATGTCTTCTGCATGTTGATGGACAACAAATTGAGGTACGTGATATACGAGGAGTCATTAACATCCAGAAGCTACCTGAATATTTTGGAGAATACTGTAGAGAGTTTCGTGGATAATCTGCCACTCGAAGATTATCGAAACTGTTGGTACCAACTAGACGGAGCTCCTGCACATTGCACAAGAGAAGTGAACGCAGAACTGGAAAGACTTTTTGACGATCGGTGGATGAGGCGCTTGGGACCGTGGAATTGGCCAGCGAGATCACCCGATCTTAATTTAGATTTTTATTTGTGGGGAATGTTTAAAGAAAAAGTTTACAAAATACCCGTGCGTTCGAGAGATGAATTGTTAGAAAGGATTGCCCAAACATTTGAAGATTTGGATCCCAATGAAATCAGATCTGCCACCACGAAAGCAGTCAACACCCGCATTTTAAAGTGCTTGGAAGAGAACGGCTAGCGATTCGAACATATTTTGAAATATTCCACATGATTGTTTTACTTTTTTATAATTATTCATATCAATAT
This sequence comes from Chrysolina haemoptera, assembly GCA_958298965.1. Lineage (NCBI taxonomy): Eukaryota > Metazoa > Arthropoda > Insecta > Coleoptera > Chrysomelidae > Chrysolina > Chrysolina haemoptera. The sequence goes on from OY282587.1 coordinate 32,737,268, forward strand.
TTCCAATTTCAAGTTTCTTGGTGCTTTTTTAAAGTTTATCCAAACATATTGAAATTGTTCTGAATTCGTATAAATTTTTTGAGGTTCATTGGCGGTAGATTCGGATACATTTCATTGAACTTTCTACATGTTCTGCTGATAATTTTATCACACTTTCCAAAAATAATAAACAAATTCATAAGAACTTCGTTTGAATAGTTTTGTTCCATCGTTTTGAAGGTATTTGCAACTTCTGAAGTGACGAAAATGTCGATATTATTAGGAGAATGTCACAACGCTACTGTCAAATAGTAATCATGGCCTGCTTACCAAATACCGAATGGAAATACCATTCTGAAGGGACATTTTCACAAATAAATGCTCATAAGTCCGAAACTTGACTAGTTAGGTATAGGTATGATATACATAGAAAGAAAGCAAATTCCAGCAGCTTTCCGAATTTTCAATAATATACAGGGTGTTCTATTTAAAATAATCAAATTTCAGCAACTTTTTCAAGCAAACGAAAAAACTGTATTTTTTTACCACCCTGTATTGAAGTAACGGAGATTAGGCTAACGTGTGGGAAGTGTCCAAGTATCACCTAACTCCAAACCAAATTTCGATATCATAGTACTTCTTAACTAAAAGATATCGGCATTTTTAGAAGTCATGATTTTCGAAGAAAAAAATTGAAATTAATTTTTATTTCGAAAACGGTAACAGATAGGTATAGGGAAATATCAAGAAAAGTTGTCGGGCAATTGTTGGAGATTCCAAAAATAATATTATATACAGAGTGTTCCATTTGAAAAATCAAAGTTGCTACTGCTTTCTAATAGAAGCGGCAACACCGCATTGTCGAAAATATTTTAGTTGGCTAGAGAATGTACGAATATGCCCTCCATTAAATTTTCAAAGTGATCCTTTGTCTGGTTCACCAGAAACGTCTAATGTGCCATCCACCGTGAATCAGCCTGTATTTTTGATGGCAACTGGTAATTGATTAAAGAGTGTTGGGCCATAATAATGGGTCTAATGAATAAACCTTAAGCAAATGCTTTTACTTAGATTTCTAGAAACAGACCTGTCCATTTTATTAAGTAATGAGAGAGATAAACCTATAGTGGAAGCTTTTGCTAGCATTTATTCATAACACCCAATGTAGAAACCTTTGACTGTAAGTTTTTTTGCACAAAGGTACAGATATGGCTTGATTTGCTTTCGTTCTGGTGTTGTGATTATGAATCAAATCCAATTGGGTTTTTGGAGAACTCATCATCCATATCAGGCACTGGTAGGTATACAGTTGATGAGCATTAAGTAATCCGGCCTCATAATAGCATCAAACTTGGTATTGTTGGATTCCTTATAATCGTCCCTAACTGATCATGCAATGATATACCGGGTGTTCTATTTAAAAAAATCATTGAAGATGGCGCTCAGTTGAAACTTTTAGCTGGAATTTTTTTATGAAAATGTGGGTTTTTATCTCCTATTTAAGCCTTCCAAATTTCGTTGCGATAAACCAGATGGTTCAAAATTTAGTAGGAGGAGAACGGACTTTAGACGGGCACTGTATATACTTCATTCTGTTCTACGTATTTTCATTAAAAGTGACCACTTTGTATTTTCATTAATCTAATATTAAGTAACCAATTTACTCTGAAAGGATCGAATTATGTGTTTATTATCCTGTGTACAAGCACTCCATCCGGGAAAACAATACAGTTTGTTTGGGCAAATTTACAATTATTACTTACTAATCTAATTAAAGAATGAAACAGAAAATTATGTATGGCAAATTTGTTTCATAAATGACGGCTCTGACAACTGCTCAAATTTGTAACAAATGAACGCTCGTAGTAATTTGTAAAACAATTACACTATGACCTGCATGGAGCGACCAGTTTTGCGAAGCAGGCGACGCATTGGGCGATGCGTACGGCCCAAGTGTGTGAAAAAGTACAGTGGCGGCGCTGAGAAACAAAAATATGGGGATGCAAATTAGAAAACATACCATATAACTTGTTTGTTGTTATACGCCTGAAGGTGCGTATTCACTAGAGCATTCGTTCCGCATGCTGCGTAATGCAAACACGCATTCTGTGCTCAGATCAGCGTCCACACTATCCGAGCATTTGCTGGTTCGGTGCTCATGCGGAACGAATGCTCTAGTGAATACGCACCTCAATAATCTCGGCTATATTGCAACTGGGAGGTCGAATAAAATGAATGTGGTCATACAAATTCTAATTCAAAACGTAGGAATATATCGAAAAAAATCAAACATAATTTTCTTAGGACGGATAAAATTTGGAGAATTTCATTATTTAACTTCTTTCGTTATTGTAGAATATATGATTCCGCATACAACCTCATAAGCATTCGTAGAGTGTAACCAAAGGCATAGCCTGCGCGGGTAGAGGACGGCTATTATTATTTTTCGTGGCGCTCCGGGGCGACTTACTGATTTTTGCTGTAGGAAAACCCGGGAAACCTACAGCACCACCTCGGGTGATCGGTATGAACTCCAAGCTAACATCATACGAGACTGGCATCTAGACTTAAGTTGAAAGGTTAAACCAGTATTGAGATCATTATAAAGGGGCCCATACTGTCGCAACTCAATACTCGCATGGCTTTATACGAGAGGGTTTTTTAAGCTGTATTCACCCAACCCACATTCATCCAAATAATGAAAGAACTCATTTTGTAAAATTATAAATATTTATTGAAATAAACAACACAAGAAATGAACAAGGCTGCCCTAAAGCAGGAGAATTAATATATTGACATTTTTGAATGATTGAGACAAATAAAAATATGAAAATAAATGTAACCAAACTTACAATAAACTGCTAACCAGCAGGGCCACAGATAGGGAGATATACTGCATTTTTTATACTACTTCTCTGGTAACTGATAATTTTAAGAGTGATCTATCATATATCAATACTAATGCAATAATGACTGCTAATCTGAATTGTGAATGCCATCCATCCTGACCTTCCCCAATATTTATATAGAATATTATGCTTGGGTTGCATTTCTGTTCGGTCACCGTACCGAGACAAAATGCTTATTGCATATTTCCTTGCAAGTTTGTAAATTATGAGCTGATTTATATTTCCATATCCTGTAATTGTATCGATTTACATGTCTATGAACTTGAATGATTAAATTATGAAATTGTGAATACTGAGTGTTTTAATTCTTGAATATTGGAGTTGATGTTCATGGATCTTCAAACTAGGCATTTGCCTAAATGGAATTTAATTATTTCAAGATGTTTTTATGTATTTGACAATACATTTAGGGTATTTATTTTACACAAAAAATTGTTGAAACTGTGCGATTTTCAAGTAGTACTTTTCAACTTCCACACACTTACAGCCGTATGCATAGTCATTCGCCAGCGACTCTCCAGAGGTGCACCGTTCGCTGCACAAATCCTAAAGCATAGGCTGTTAGTCTTCCTCTAACAATTAGGTTTCGGCGTTTGACTAGTGACTAGGTTATGGATTAAAAATAAAATATTTCAGCTCTGACGGCGATATTTGTGGCAATCCAGAAGAAAAAAGAATATGGTTATAGTTTATCATCAAATTTTGAAGCTGCTGATAGCGTGAGAGTGCCATAGGTCCACAAACTTCAGTTCCAGAATGAACATGTCGCAAAGGGAGAAATATCTGTCGCCCAACGCATCATAATCTATCGGTTTTGAACAAACAGGTCGAAACGTTCGTTTCAAACTAGTTTAAAATCCCCAAATTGTGTGGAAGGATCCAATCGATCTGAAAAATTAAACAGTGAGTACCTACAAGCCTTCAGTGGTTAGCCTTATAACCCAATGTTGCGGCTAGCTCAAGCCAACCTGCAGCACAGTAAGGCTGCAACGACAACCCTGTGCAGAAAATTTGCACAGAGCAACATCGACGTAGCCCTGATTCAAGAACCCTGGCTAATAGAAGGACACATATCAGGTCTCGGACAATCCAGAGGTGGGATCTTTTAAAACCGAACCGGCGGAAACGCCAGAACATGTAAAACTGATATGAAGCTTGGCAGCTTGGCAGGTAGGGACGTTCAGACGAACCATTAAATTTGGATTCTCAGACGAACCATCAAATTCGGATCACCGTCATATTCACCTGGAGATTGGTAAGCCAAAATGTATCGGGATCCGAGAAAAACCAAGTAGCTGAGATATCCGGAGGAGCTAGGGGAAAACCTGAAAACCCTTTGGAATGTCAAGCCAAACACATATAGTGTTTATGATATAGAAGAAACCTCGAAAAAAAATCAAGAGGCCATAATAACTTCAGAACATCTATCCCTTGAGAAGCAGGTAAACTGAAGGAAAGGTGAGGATGGTGGACCACCGAACTCACAAAACTGCAAGAATATATCAAAACGATTGGAGGGGAGAAAAGGGAAGCACGGGAGAAGTTCTGTGCGGTCATAGAACAAACCTCAGAAAGCACACATTTACAGGATCTGCAATCGTTGTAAATCCCAGCAATATATCCCCTGTCAACCTCCAACTGAAAACAGGGTTGACTGAAAGGTGAAAAAGCGAATCGTAACATATTCGAAAATAAAATGTGCAATAAACTCTTTCAACCCATATATATCGCCTGGACCTGATTGAATATCTCCTCCTCTTCCTCCGCCAGGGAACTGAAGATCTACTACCAGAACTATGCAGAAAAACCTGAAAATCTGTGAACGTGGTCTTCATTCCAAAACTTGGCCAGAACTTATAAAATCAGGCCAAGAACTATAGACCGATATCCTTCCTTCCGAAAGGACTAGAAAAACTGATAGGGACATACGGGAGGCAGCTCTAATAGGCTGGCCTTTACATATAAACCAACATGCCTAACTAGAGCATTCTTTCCGCATGCGCACCAAATGAACACCAAACAAGCGAATGCTTGAACAGTGTGGACGCTGATTTGAGCACGAACAGAATGCGCGTGCGGTGCCCGGGCCGATTGGTTTTTTGTAGATTTTTTCGTGATCAGTGTGGACGGTGAAAGTGTGCTTGCCGTTCTGTTTGTGGTTGTTACAGATATTTTGAATTTGAATTGGATATTGATGAGTTCGAATATTTGTACACGACTGGCCGCGGATCGGTGCTCATGCGGTGCTTGTGTGCCAGGAGACACTGCGCAGCCTGAGCTTGAACCAAGCAGCCTGAGCTTGAACCGAGCATCTCATATGCTCATGCGGAAGGAATGCTCTAGTGAATTCACACTAGGAAGTGCTTTGTTTACGTGTAGAAACCTTCTACAATATTTTTGTAGTTCCTCTCAATGTCCACATTTCTTATAGTGGGCGCATCAGTACAGCACTAAAATGACGTCAGATATTCATGTTAGCAAATAATTACGCTAGATGGCAATCGCGTTTGGCTCCAATACCAATTCCACAGGCATTGACTAACTATCCCCCTTATTATTTAAACAATAGTTGTATATCTTCGTAGGATGAAGTAGCTGTTTCCTGACAGATATTTGCTCAACATTTATTCACTTTGTAGAATAGTGTGTTTATCTTTTTTAAAACTCTCCGGCAAACTTTTCGGGCATTGTTCGAATTCATGCATGCCCACTAGGTTAAATATCACTTCTCCGGTCTCTAATCTAATGAAATTCGAGTATTGTTTACTCGCTAATAGTCTGAAAGGATAAACCGTTCGTAAAATCAAGACTCAGTGGATATTGGCAACAGTTTTTATCGAGGGGGAAACCGTTGAGAATATTGTGTACACTAATTCCCAAAACTCGTCAGTAACGCCACTAATATCCAAGTAATTAACGAGTAATACCCAGTAATTCCCGAGTAATACCCCTCAGTAATGCCAGTAATGCCCGTCAGAAAAGTAAGAAAAATATAAAATCGTGTCTGAATATTACTTTTGTTGGCAAATATTAGTCGGATGACCTTTTTTTTTTTCAAGGCACAATTTGGATTCCTCTAATTTTTCAGACAATTCCAATATCCATATTTTGCAGACCTTTTTTTTGCTTTCAACGATTATAATTGTTCTCTAACTTCCGAATGATTCCTCTAATACCCATGTGATAGTCGAGTAATGCCCAACAATCCCTAACTAATTCCTCTAATACCCGAGTAATACACCTGTAATACCTGTAATGCCCAATAATTTTCGAGTAATACCCCTAATTCCCAAGTAATACCCCTAATTCCCAACTAATACCCGAGTAATGCCACTTTTCCCGACTAATTCCCAGTAATACCACTAATACACAATACATGTACACCAAAATTCCCCAGCGATTTCCCCCTCGGTTTTAATATTCTTTATTGAATATTTCAACATAAACTTCCACAAAATAATAAATTACCAATCGAACAAGTCAAATCTTTTTTTTATCGTCTGTGATACATCGCCTACAAACTCTCTCATTTTCCAGGAATACTTCAGAATGGTTGTCCTCATAGGTATCCACAAAGTTTGTCATTCAGTATACAGAGTACCAAAATAATGAATCATAAGGATAGAAATTTGGGATTTTATAATATCATTACGCTATTCTGAACCTAATTGCTCATGAACGTAGATACTTAGTATATTCCCATATTCTTAGAAAAACTCATCTTACGGTATCATATGTAAATATTTAATGGTTTTTTATTTAATTCATTTTTGTTCTGAATAACCCAAACATCGAAAATATACTTGAATACTTCCAATGTGATGACAATATAACGATCCATATGTGTTTATTTTTCAGTTCATAGTTGGTAGCAACACAAACTGATAATTGTCGATTCAGTGGACGACTATGAACCGCACGTTCCAACTTTACAATTAATGTCATCTCCAATCAAACACTAATTAAATCTGTTTGTTTGTTCCAATTCCATTATTAAAGCCGTTTCACGAAATTCGTCGATTATCAAACTTCAGCTGGAATGAAAAATTGTATAACAATTGCTGATGTTGGAATTTTGTTATATATTTGACAAGTGAATTGTGAAATGAAGGAATTATCACAATTAAACATAGATTGAACTTGAGACTGAAATTGTTCAGAAATTGAATGGCTCCAAAGTAAGTGGAACTTGATTGCTTTTCAAGATCGATTATTACTATTTCCTTTTCAAACATGCATTTTCTGGATTTTATTGTTCAAGAAATTAGAAAGAGAATATTTTCGAACGGAACATGACCAAATGAATGTTCCTAATTGAAATTCATTTGAATATGTTTTCAATCAATTCAGATGTATACTTCAATCAGAATCGATTTTGGGAGCGCATATTTCAATAATATGTTCGGGAAATTGTTTGCGATTTTCGAATCATTTCGATTGAAATATTTCATAATTATTCAACATACATACTTTGTCGAATATCATGCGATCGGTAGGGATTATACGGTATTTCAGGAAATCATAACTTATTTTAAACCGTTGGCGTTCAGGTAGATAAATCAGACATCTATCTGTCTCTGCTAATAATAATAATAATAATAATAAGTTTATTCACCAATATAAATATAAATTCTACAAACAATACGCAACTATCTAAATAATATACATACATAGCATCTACATTGTATTGACTCCATTTTGAATAAACTCAATAGCTCCCATGAAGTTTCCTTGTTATGGGAGTATTAAATCAACATCTCCATCTCATAGTCACACTCGACGTTAGTACTTCAGTCACACACACACACACCCCCACCTACACATCCATCCACGCACCCACTCACACTCACCCACCCGCGCACGCCCACACCACTCAACCACCCACGAAATATGATATATAACTCAACGTATAATAATAGCGCTCACTTTGATTGATTTTTATAAATAACAAAATATATATAAATATATAATAAAATAAGAGAAGAATAAATTCAGCGTCTGATAGGTACTCTTCATTCTAAATGATCTTCTTTTTGTACACCAAAAAAACAAAATTCTCAACATTTAGGATTTCGAAACCTAACAATTTGTATTAATAACTTTGCAAAAATTTTTGAAATCATTTATTGATAGACTACCTAACCAATACTTGATTTTTTTTTCTATATAATTCATAATTATTTATGTTTCTGATGTTTTGCGGTACTTGGGAGAATATTCGGGGAGCTGTGTGAAGGAATGATCTCTGCCCAATTGATTTTACAACTTTCAGGTTTCGGTTTTCTGCAGCTTTTTTGTATCTCGTATTATATTCGTGTGAGATAGCAACTAAGTTATTCTTGCTTTTTTGTTGGAGACATAGTATTTTATAGAAATATAGTTTTGTTATGCTGAATATGGGAATTTCACTGAAAAGGCTCTCGGTGGGGTGAGTTCTGCTTTTGTTATAAAGTATTTTGAGGAAATATTTTTGGATAATTTCTAAGTTTTTCAGGTGACACTCATATGCTCTTCCCCATCCTGATATACCATACTGTATGTGTGACTCCACGAGTGAATGGTATATTATTTTCAGCATCTTAGTATCCAGGATATTTTTCAACTGTTTGAAGGTGAACATAATTGATCTCAGTTTTTTTACTAATTTATTCACATGAATATCCCACTTCAGGTATTTGTCCACTTCTATTCCGAGATACGTTATGGAATCTACCACTTTTATCAACTGATTGTTATCGGGAATTATTAGGTTTTGCATATTAGGTGAGTTGATTTTATTGCAAGAGAAAGTTACTGCTTTAGTTTTTTCCAGATTCAGTGTTAAGTCCATTGCACTAAACCAGTCCTTCATTTTTTTTAGATCTTCTTCTGCTTTCAATTTTGCCTCTCCCCAAGTAGGGGTGGAACAGATGATTACTGTGTCATCAGCGAATGACGACACACTACCATTCAGTTCAAGATTGAATAATCCGTTGATGTATATTAGAAATAGTACCGGACCAAGTACTGTTCCCTGTGGTACACCTGTTTCCACGTCTAGGGAATCACTTTGGGTGTTATCAATTTCTACAAATTGTTTCCTTCTTGTCAGGTAAGAATGAAAGAGTTTCGATATAACCCCTCTCATGCCAAGATCTTCCATACTGTCAACAAGTATTTGATGATTGACAGTATATATCGAAGGCCTTAGCTAAGTCTAAAAATACACCAATGCAGCATTCTCCTTGATCTAGAGATTTATATATATTGTTTGTGAGATATACTATTGCATCCTCTGTAGACATCCCATTTCTAAAACCGTATTGTTTTTTTAATAGTAATTGTTTTTCTTCTAGAAATTCCATAACTCTCTTTTTAATTATTTTTTCTATTACTTTGGCAACAGTGTTTATAAGAGAAATTGGCCTATAATTGAGTACTTCTTTTTTATCTCCTTTTTTATAGAGAGGTTTGACCATGGCAATTTTGAATATATCAGGGAATATTCCTTTTACGAATATCATATTAATTAGATGAACAAGAGGCTCTTTTATGTATTCTGCTATTAGTTTAATATGTTCAGAAGTTATGGCATCATTCCCTGGACTTTTATTAGTCTTCAGTTCTTTTATAACACTTACCACCTCTACTAAAGAAGTTGGTCTCATGAACATTGTCTCATTTGAGATAGTTCTTGAGATAGCGTTTTATGGTTTTGTGATTTTTTCCGCCATTTTTTTTCCTATACTTGCGTAGTGTTGATTGAAGATATTGACTATTTCTTTTTTATTCACTATGCTCTTGTTATTATGCACTATTTCAGTTATGCTCACAGCATTTCTGTTTTTCCCTGAAAAGTTTTTGATAACATTCCACAATATTTTTGAATTGTTTTTATTAATTTCAATTTGTTGTAATAGTTTTCTTTTGCTATTTTTAGTAAGTTAGTTAGATTATTTTTATAACGTTTATATCGCTCAGTAAGATGGGCATCATTTGGGTTTTTCAGTACCCTGTTATAAAGATTTTGTTTGATTCCTGCAGACTGAACACCAAAAATCCTTTGCCTTTGTCTGTCAGTCTGTACGCTATTTCCCACCGCAGGAGTTGAAATTCTGTATGGACTCCATTTTCATAACCGGAATAAATATAGGACTGAATTGAACTTTTGAAATATTTAACGTTTTCAAAATTGTTAGGTTCTGGGGTCCTATTCTCGAGTTTGTACGTATAATAATATCTTTATTGATTACTTGTGCTTCGGACTTCCATCGTCTTAATGGTTGAAAGATTTCTACTTCTTTCAATTTTTCACTACGTTTCAATTGCTTGAATCTGCAATCGTATTCAGGTGAGTATTCACCCGAAGCACAAGTAATCAAGTTACTACATCATCTACAACCTTCAAAACAATATCTATATTATCCCACGATTGTTTATGATATCCATCCTTACAGTACCAGCAAGCATAAGCAAAAAGTTCATAGAACATTGACCCATTCCAATTTGCAGGGTAAACTATATACTGTCACTGATGAGCGGCAAGAACGGCGAAACGCCACTGCAGGTGGTCTTCCTTAGCCAAGTGAAGGATAATTTGCTGTATAATTGCATTAAGCATTCACAATTGGGTCTTCTTGGAAGAACTTTGCACAAGTATCTGTCAGATATAATTCAATGTCTGTCGTGGTATTAGCCAGAGAAGTAGTTGTTTTCTGTCAGATGTTTGTCTCATATTTTCCACATGGTGGAAATATTTGCAGAGAAGGAAACTTCGACATAGTCAATTTTACTATTTCATTTATTTGATACTCTCCGGCGAAAATTCCTGAACTCTATATATGACCACTTAAATACAATTAAAAAGTGTGCTCTCATCAACAAAACAAATGCAGTGAAAATTGTAAATATGTACGAAAAAATATATGTATATGTAGAAAAACGCCGCCACTGGATGATCACCCGTGGATTGCCATAATCAGTGTTCCTCCGTTCATCCTCCTCCATTGATAATTTCAGTCACGATATGAAAGTCGCGTCTCCTGCAATATAACAGTCAATGAGAACGAGACTTTGCGATAGTGCACGATTCTTTTCTTTCGAGGCGATAAGACCACGTCGTCAAGTGGCAAGCACAAATATAATAGTATATTAAAGTATGAGTGGATAAAAAGGTCTTTCAAACACGCGCGATTTTTCGAGCATGACGGCGCAGCTGGATTGCTCGTAATAGAGCAAGTGTTTAAAAGATCAGTTATCCACGAATACTTTACGTTTTTTTTTCAATTGGTGCACTTTGAAATTATAAATACTGGTTTCATTATAACAAAATAATGGAAGTAAGAACTTATAATTTGAAATGGCTGAACCCATGATGTAACACCACTCGCCCTTTCGGGCTAGTGGTGTTACCAAGCAATTTGATTTCGTTGATTTCTGTCAGAATTACTACCAATAATATTTTATTTGAAGTTCTGGTTCCCCCGAAAAGGAAAATCCTGTATTGTTCGAAGAACATCGTGAGAGCCAAGGGAAAGTTCACTAGTGGTAATAAAACTGAATATAGTGATTCTACATTAAGTTTCAGCATGACTCCCAATAGTGAAAATACACTGCCTAATCGACTGTGATTGATCTGAGTTCCCCTAGTATACAGTATCGGAAAGTTTTCATCTTGGGTATGGTGGTTTAATGAGAGCTTAAAGAATAGCTTGTTATATGTTGAGAGAGCATTACAATTTCTCCTCGGCTCGCTCAAGGAAGGCATATCGACGTATGCTGTGTGCGCTCTGTCGCATTGGCACGTGGTCCGTTAATGCGTCGGGTGGGGTAGTAGGAGAGGCGTACAGTAGTGCGTCTCTCTTGTTCATGTGGTATTATTATATCATTGCGTTTCTTGTTGCTCGCGTAGATTTCTGTCTATACCCCAGATGAAAAGTTTCCGATACTGTAGACAGAAAACTACGCGAGCAACAAGGAACGCAATGATATGATAATACCACACTACTACTACTACTGTGCGTCTCTCCTGTTACCCCACCCGACGCATTAAAGGACCACGTGGCAATGCGACACAGCGCACACAGCTGCACGTAGATATCCTCTCCTCGAGGGAGTAGGGGGAGAAATTGTTATGCTCTCTCAACCTAAAGTAAGCTATTCTTTACGCTCTCATGAAACCACCATACCCAAGATGAAAACTTTACGATACTATATACTAGGGGAACTCAGATCAGTCATAGTAGATTAGGCAGTGTATTTTCACTATTGGGAGTCATGCTGAAACTTGTGGAATCACTATATTCATTTTTATTTTCGAAGGTAATACCACGAGTGCACTTTCCCTCAGCTCTCACGATGTTCTTCAAACGATACAGGATTTTCCTTTTCGGGGGAACCAGTACTTCAAACAAAAAAAAATATTATCGATAGTAATTATGTCAGAAATCAACGAAATCAAATTGCTTGGTAACACCATTTCACATTATAAGTTCTTAATTCCATTATATTGTTATATAATGAAATCAGTATTTATAATTTCAAATTGCACCAATTGAAAAAAATAACGTAAAGTATAGACCTTTTTATCCACTCATACTTTAATAGACTATTTTATTTGGGGTTGCCTCGAAAGAAAGGAATCGTGTACTATCGCAAAGTCCCGTTGTTATTGACTGTTATATCGCAGGAGACGCGACCTTCATATCGTGAGTGAAATTTTCAATGGAGGAGGAGGAACGGAGGAACACTGATTATGGCAGTCCACGTGTGATCATCCAGTGGCGGCGTTTTTCTACACATACAAAAGGTATTTTTTCGTCCATATTTACAATTTTCACTCAGTTTTGCACTTGTTTTGGTGTTGAGAGCACACTGTTTAATTGTCTGTAAGTAGTCGTATATAGAGTTCAGGAATTTTTGGGTATCAAATAAATGAAAAAGTAAAATTGACTATGTCGAAGTTACCTTCTCTCCAAATATTTCCACCATGTGGAAAATATGAGAAAAACATCTGACAGAAAACAACTACTTTCCTGGCTAATACCACGACGGACATTGAATTATATCTGACAGATATTCGTGCAAAGGTATTCCAAGAAGACCCAACTGCAAATGTTCATTGCAATTATACAGCAATTTATCCTTCATTTATCAGGTTCCCGAGGAAGACCAGTTTTAACTGTTCGGGCTCCTTTTAACCAATATGTCATCCCTGTCTTTATATACAGATATAGGTATGTTTTGTTTCAAGGATATATTTGGTTAATAAAGTTTCCTATTATTATTATTATTATTATTATTTGACTGGGGAAGACCACCTGCAGAGGCGTTTCGCGGTTCTTGCCGCTCGTCAGTGACAGTATATAATTCACCCTGTAAATTGGAATAGGTAACTCAATGTTCTATGAACTTTTTGCTTATGCTTGCTGTAACTGTAAAGATGGATATCATAAACAATCGTGGGATAATAAAGATATTATTTTACGTACAAACTAGAGAATAGGACCCTAGAACCTAACAATCTTGGAAACGTTAATTATTTCAAAAGTTCAATTCAGTCCTATGTTCATCGAGACAGGGTTCTATTTCTGACTCTAACGAGAACTTGGAGAAAAAGCCAGAAAATGAAATTCCCTCTAGACCTGAATCAAGATCAACGTCTAGGATGAACAACATCGTTGAAGATGAAGACCATTCTACCAATTCGCTGAGAGAAGTCTCCCAGAAGAGCCCAGATCTAAGCCTAAGCCAAAGCAACAGCATTTCTCGGTCTCAGCCAACCGTCAGCAAAACTCCGGATAGCACGAATAGCACGAGTAGCAAACCATCAATCAGCAAACCTTTGGAAAATGGAACCAAAGAGGGACCAAGCGGTAACAGCAAGTTCTTAGATCTGGAAAAACCACCAAAGCCGAAATCTCCAGCGAGATCAGGTCATTATAGTTTTAGAAATAGAAACGCCCGTGAAATAATTTGAAGTGACCTAACTGTTCCTTTTTTGTTTCAGAAGGCGACAACGACAGTGGAGTGGATGAATCTACACAAGGAAACGTAAGTGATTTCATAGTTTAGTTATGGATTATAACGCAATAGTGTGTTATTTGATAGTTTGTTATTTGATAGTTTATGTGAGTGATGGATTATAACACACTAGTGTGATATTTGATTCAAAGAATAGAACCCTCGAGCATAGAAGCTCTCGGGTTTTATTCAGAAAATAAATCTCCGAACTTGATAAATTTTCAAACAAAATCGTTTTCGTTGAAATTGAAAAATTTATTCGCTGATAAACGAGGTCTTGTTATATTACAACCGAAAAATATCGTGTCGTTGAAAAATAAAACACCTCTGCCACCATGAAGGTCAGCAGGCCCCTCTTCCCCATTGAGCACACTGGGCACGTTCCTAGAGCCCGGCGATGGATTGGGACCCTATTCAATTACCAAACAATAACCGCCCTTGCAACACAGGTACATCCTCAGGACATCCTGAGGAGGTCCCTCATTTTTACCACTGACGTCCCACGGACATCCGCTGGCCACCAAAAGGGACAAATATGGGAGTCCATGCAGAATTTTAACTCCTGCGGTGGGAAATAGCGTACAGACTGACAGGCAAAGGCAAAGTATTTTTGGTGTTCATTAGCAGAGACAGATAGATGTATGATTTATCTACCTGAACGCCAATGGTTTGAAATAAGTTATGATTTCCTGAAACACCGTATAATCCCTACTAATCGCATGATATTCGACAAAGTAATAAACGAATAATTGAATGAATGAATAATTATAAAATATTTCAATCGAAATGATTCGAAAATCGTAAACAATTTCCCGAACAAATTATTGAAATATCCGCTCCCAAAATCGATTCTGATTGAAGTATACATCTGAATTGATTGAAAACGTATTCAAATGAATTTTAATTAGGAACATTCATTTGATGATGTCAACACTTTACAACAGCAAATAAACATTTATTTGAGTCATAAATGAAACGAATAATTTCGAAAAATTCGAAATTCCCTTATTTCCATACATTCCCTCAAAGTGGAAAATATGAGGCAAATATCCGACAGAAAACAACTACTCTCTTTACGGATATTGAATTACATTTGACATGTTTATATTTGTGAAATGTTCCTGAAGGGAGACACTATTGCAAGTGCTAATAATTGTGCAAATTGAGGTTCATGATTATTTTCCTACTACCAACAAACGTATCACATTTTGTTTTACGTTATGAGTTCAATCAAATGTTTAATTTTTTTTGAACTCGACAAACGCAAGAAAGTTTGGCTACTGTACGGGGCAAACTTCAAAAACTGTATTGGCTAATGAAGGTGCTGACCTTACAACCATCAAGCGACATGGTGGGTGGAAGAGCTCTGAAACTGAGGAATCCGTATGAAGCAAACTTGATATTTTTAGAAAGTTCCTCGAAAGAGGAGATGTCCATAATTTGATCCAAGAACGATAGCAACTACAAACTTGCTATTAATGGAAGCGAAGTGAAATATAAAAAAGCGATGATCGAAGTGTCTATTGATATAAATGTTGATATTTATTTTAATAAGTTAATAAAATTTTGTTGAATTAAGTCTATATTTTTCGATCATTTCTCTAGTATATACGCCTCATAAGTGTGGATAAAATATGTGACAATAATTATCAAAAATTGTGATTATAAATAGTTTTGTAGAATTCACGGCATCAGTTTGAAAAACCATCCGTGGAGAAATGATGTGTTTGTCCAATGCTTAAACTTCATCAATACATGAACAACTGATAATAGTCCTGAAGAAGACGTCAATGAAGGTCGAAACGTCGACAATTTCATAATTCCAAATCATGTCTTCTTGTCCTCGTTCCTGCGAATCTGACCTCTAATTAAAAATAGTTGTTCAGAATTATTAATTGTTATCCACAGAAAAAGCCGTTTCATTTCCAGGATATCATACCACTACTACACCTATCTTACCTTTGGCAAGGACCAACAGACGTATGTAATTATATGAATTATCACCATTTAATGTTTTTCTTTGTGGAACCCAACAGATGAAAAAGGGAAAGAACAACACAGTTAACTTGTTCCACTCCATTATATCATTAGGTCTGTTATACCTAATCGAAATTCGATTTAGGTTTTCTATTCATTCCAAGAAAATTGGAGAACTATCAGTCTTTGTCGCCGAAGAACAGGAATCACGTTATTTCACATTATCGAATTCCGGATCGGTGTTTGAGATATAGGGGTCTTTGCGTAAAACCGAGAAAAACTTTTAACCAATATCATTTGAGAGCCGTGGGTGCTCATTGCTGAACGAGTTTTTCCTGCCAAATGATGCTTTTATTCGGCAATTAGACCCAGATTTACCGGTCTACTAGAGAGGCCGCCAGAAGATGGTTTTATCCACAGGCGGGACAAAAATATTTAACATAAGAAAAAGTTTAGCCTAATTTAAATATTTTTCTATCATCAGTGAAGATTGAAGTTGAAAATGACTTCATTATTTCTGTATGTGCATTTGTGCATATAATAATAAACCACTAGATTATTTATTGTATCTTCATATTCATATGGAACAAGTCAGGAACAATCTGGCAGAAATTCAATGATATGTTCTCATTTATTTCCAAACTGCATTACCTCATAGAAACATCTAGCATTCATCCCAGGAATTGCTGATAGAAACGGATAGCAGTTCAAATATCATAGATTCACGTTAAAAGATGCCATTGGAAATTAAAGGAATATGTATCTGTAATGTCTTTTGAATACTGATGAATATCGAATATGGCTCTATACGGATTTGCGGTTTCACTATGCATCTTGGATCTCATAAATTCTCTTACAAATTTTTTGTATCAGTCTCTATAAGACGCCAGAAGCATTTATTTTTAATCCGTAGAAAATGATATTGATGCACTTGCTAAAAAGACTAATCTTCTCAGACAGTTACTGTTTTTTTTAATCGAATGGTACTTTGTTTACTAACAAATTACAGGTATTATTATTTTATTGCATTAATTGCATTTCTTCATGTTTTCCCTGTTGAAGTGTATTTTACCCATACAGGATATACATACAATTGAATAAAAATAGTTGTTTCAATTACGCAAGAGCCTTTTTCTGTAAGGTGAACTTTCAACTATTCAACCACCAAATATGATTGAATTAATGTTTTCAAATCAATTGTTTTCATTTCTCTAGTAAGAGTTATTTTTAACTTTATTAAATTATTTCATCGATGGGCCGGTTTAACACCAAGCGGGCCGAAAAAAATCCCCAATCCGGGCCTGAAGATGAAAGGTTAGAAGTCAGACTGGAACAAAATTTTTATTACCTTTCTTCGGATGCGGAAAGAAAGAAATGAAGTTTGGATGGTGCAATCACAGTTTGACGAAATGCAGAGGTGATAATAAAGGTCTTTCTCATTAAAACAAATTGTATGATAAAATAAGGATTAGACTGCACAATCTGAGTTTGACGGGATGAATTGGTTTTAATAAAATTCTGAGATTTCTGAGTAATTCCGCATGATATTTTCTTTATTAGATGGGCGATGTTCCCGAATATGTGGTAGAATACCTAATAATAATTACTTTCCCTAGAGACTTTTTATTGCATTTAACAGAAACGTATACAATATTCTTTTATTCCGTTATTCATTGTGGACAGACAATAATTTTTTCACAGGAAGCGCGAAGCTAAAAGCAGCTCTCCAAACTAAAAAAATTCCCAAAAAATTACGCAAAACAACTGAAGAAACTATACTCAAAAACAAATGTAAGTGTCAAGGGTGCAGAGTTTTCCGGAACCTTGATTGAAGCGTAGCTAAAGGAGCTCTCAGAACCATATGTGGAGTCACCGTTCAACTTACTTCTGAGAGACAGATACGCTATTCAAAATAAATATATTTTTGGAATATTATTTTATTTCGTTAACTGAATTCAACTTTGCTCGTAGTCCACCTTATATGCTAATCAATATTCGGTATATCTTGGAATGTGAAACATGTAAGAGTAATGTTACATTAAATCACCTCGAGTATGTACACAAGAAACTGGAGAAATACAAAATAACAGTTCATACGAACATTTTAAGGAAATTAGAAACACATGTTTTTGTGAGAAACAAGATGTTCTGCAAAACCAGGACCACGCTTATTGCCATAATCCTATACAATAGGAATAATTGGGTCGAAAATCCATCAGAAAACAACTAATTTCCTGGTTAATACCACGACAAACGTTGAATTACATGTCTTTGTGCCTTCTTCTTTATTTCATTGAATATTCTGTAACATATCCGGGAATTTTCTGGTAATTATCTATACTTCTGGTGGTGTGCAATGCTTTGAATCGTTACTACTAAACTGGTCTATGTCAATTTTTTCATTTTCTTAATTCTTCCTGAAACGTTCGCGGACAATTCAATAATATCCATAACAATCATGAATTATTTGAAGTTGTGCAGACATATTTAATTAGTAGAACACGCCAGCTAATCAATCGTAATGGTTTTAAATGTCACTGGACATGATTAGGCAAAGTTTACTTCTGCATTCAAATTTACCATTATCTACGTTTTGCGCATTTATTTCTTTATCTTCATCAGTAGGGATCACTAAACTGGTTTAGTAATTTAGTAATAACTTTGTTATCGAAATGCTATCGAAATGTTATCTAGGAATTGAATCACTTGTGTGGTGAAGGGGTAAACTACTTTTTGTTCTCATATATCCATTGATTGGAATCCATTGAACCCTTCACCTTGTGAGTACAAATATCAGACTTAAAACCGATGACTCAAGCCCATGGCCAATATCTCACACATCCCCCTCTATATCTTTGAAACCATCCATAGGATCACTTTGGGCCAATGGACACTTTTGATCAGACTGTCGAGAACTATAACATATCAAAATTTCAGCCAAATCTAGCGGGACCCAATTTACATTCATTTTGTGCGGGGTCCTTTGTTTTCTCAATCAAGTTACATTACAGTTCTTATGTTTTATTCTACTAAAATGAATTGTATTTGAATATGAATTTCTATTATTCACTTTCAGATTATATTATATTTCAAAATTAGGATTTCCATTATCATATTATACATAAAATGTCCCTATTAAAGTATTTGTATTTTATTATTTATTTATTATTTATTTGTTGAATAGATATAAGTGTTGCTGATTTCTTTTGTTTTATTTATTCGATAATTCACACATAGGCTTTTTTGAGCTTTATCGAGTTGAGAGTTGATTATTTTGATTAACAAAGTTTGAACAGAGTAAGTATGTCATAAGTGCTAATTCGAGAATAAAGAAGTTTCGCGAAAAGTCCACTTCTAGACGGTGAGGGAGGTAACCGATGGAGGAGCTGGTCGAAGTACAGAAGAAAAAAAACAGAGAGGATTAGATGAGGGAAACATCTGAAATTTTCTGAAGTATGATTCTTAATTCTAGACAGAGAATACGTTCCCACGAACTATTTTATTGCTATATTATTAATCACTCCTCTCGGCCAATCAAGTGTGAGAAAACGCCATTCGTTATTATAATAGCGATTCGTTTTAACAAACTAACCAGGTTTATACTTTGTTTTGCCCTAAAGCATCTGCCTGGAAATCGAAACGCGTGCATTTACCAGCTGAGAGACAACTAAGAGTATGTCTTTGAAGAATGTTGGTTATCTATTCTTCAGAACCTGAAATAACATTGGAATGCGTTTAGAAACATCGGAACTGATTTCTACATAACAAAATAATATACAGTGCGACTTTTAATAGTCCCCCCCCCTGTTAACTTTTGAATAATTCGACGTAGAAACATAAATAAAAAACCGTTTCGAGGATTTCACCAATACTACCTTTTGAAATAACAAATATGGTGATTGCCCAACAGGGTGCGCAGGGGGGACCATCAACTCAAATTTTTTTAATGGCATGGGGGGCAAGTGGCACATATAAATACGGATCTGAATAATACTCATACCTCGATAAATTTGTACGGTTTGATGTGGAACAATGAAACCAACAATTTTTTGAAGGGTATTACCGATACTACTTTTCGAGAGAGAAAACATTGCAATTACTCGACAAATGGCGCTGGAGGCACATTAACTTGAAAATTTCGAAAGGCATAAAAATCGAAATTGGAAAAAAAATTATAAACAAAATTCAAAAATATTGTGAAGAGAATTTAATTCTCTTTTCACCGATGTGCCACTTGACCCCCCATGCCATTGAAAAATTTTGAGTTGAAGGGCCCCCCTGCGCCCCCTGTTGAGCAATCACCATATTTTTCTTTTCAAAAGGTAGAAGTAAAACCCTCGAAATAGTTTTTTATCCATCTTTCTACGTCGAACCGTTCAAAAGTTAACAGGGGGGGACTATTAAAAGCCGCATTGTATGAAAATATATACAGGGTTACCCAGGGGTGTTTGCATAGTCCATAACTTTTTTCTATCCAAGCTATCGACTTGTTTTTTTTTTCAAACGATAGGTCCGACAATGAAGCACATTCTAAAAATATTTTCATTCATATACAGGATGTCCCAAAATAAAATACTTACACAACTAAGTTCTGTTTTTTTGAATGGCAACCCCCCATTTTTGTTACATTTTTGGATTCGCCACATAATTGTCGATATAACGCACCCGGGTTTCATAGACTTATCTACAGTAGTTTTTGACTTA
This sequence comes from Chrysolina haemoptera, assembly GCA_958298965.1. NCBI lineage: Eukaryota > Metazoa > Arthropoda > Insecta > Coleoptera > Chrysomelidae > Chrysolina > Chrysolina haemoptera. Next base: position 32,757,838 of record OY282587.1, read on the forward strand.
TGTCAATTTATGTGTCAAAATAGCGTCGTGCATGGATCCACAGAAAAATTCATAACTTCAGAACCATTCAAGATGACTCAACCAACTTTTTTCCAGTCGATTCCTGAAGCTTCAGCGCATCTTTTGAAATGCAGGCGAAATCGAAGTCGTTGTTCCATGGCCTACTACGATTTTTTTTGAATGACAAATTACAAATGGCAATAACTCGACTTTTTCAAATACAACACCCTGTATTTTATTGCACCAATGCATGGCATTTTTTTAGAGCTTTTTGTCGATATAGAATTTGTGGGGTCTACTTTGTGTAGTTTGCGAAATATGTTGCAAAATAAGAAATGTTGATGGTTTTTGAGGAATCGAGTAGGCCGCTTTCGTAAAAATGAATAAGAAATGTGGATGGATTTTGAGGAATCTAGTAGGCCACTGTTGTAAAATTTGACACATCAGTGTACTGTCAATAATTGTACACGTCAGATTGCTGATAATGAATTTTACTCGCGAAGAATTAGTGAATATGGTCTACTGTATTGGCGAAGCTGACAGAAATCCCTCATTAGCAAGCAGAATCTATCACCAAAAATATCCAGAAGCAAGAACTCCACGGGTGTCTTCATTCCAAAAGTTAAGAGATTGGTTTGAACTCACTGGTAGTGTGTCTTATCCTAAAAAGGAAATTGTTGGTGGTCGATTCAATGAGGAAAATGAGTTACAAGTTTCATTGATGCTACAGGAAAATCCTCACGTAAGCACTAGGGAAAGAACAACGGGTCGGTCAACAGACATAATATGCATTATTATGCAGTCGAAAATCCTCACTGGTTGAGGACCAACAGCGATGGTCGCTTAATGTTTGGGGAGTAATTATTGGAAATCACATTATCGGACCCTACGTCTTCTACAATGTGCGGAATGGTGAAAGGTATTTACATTTTCTTCGCGAACATCTTCCCAGAAGAAGTGGATTTGAACACACGAAGGACCATGTGGTTACAGCACGATGGTGTTTCAGTGCACAATCATAGGATAGTGCGATAATTTTTAGATCAATCCTATCCTAATCGTTGGATAGGCAGAGGAGGTACTATTCCTTGGCCCGCGCGATCCCCAGACCTTACTCCTATAGATTTTTCCTTTGGGGGTACGTGAAGGAAAGGGTTTTCAGAGATCGTCCGACAACTTCAGATGATATGAAAAATAGGATCACGGAAGCCTTCCGTTCGACTGATGTAGCAATGCTTGCTAGAGTTCGGGACTAGCAGCTTGTGTGGAACATGATGGTGACCTATTTGAGCATTTATAAGTAGTCTTTCCTCAAAATTTTCACATGGTTTTCTGTTCTTGTAAAGTTTACTAGAATTATTTTTTTTTGTGATGTACTCCTGTTTCTATTAAAATTTCATTTTGTTGAAACTTATTCGTTTCATAATTGTATGGATGTGTCAAATATTACGAAAGCGGCCTACTCGATTCCTCAAAAACCATCCACATTTCTTATTTTGCAACATATTTCGCAAACTACACAAAGTAGACCCCAAAAACCCTATATCGACAAAAAGCTCTTGAAAAATGCCATGCATTGGTGCAATAAAATACAGGGTGTTGTATTTGAAAAAGTCGAGTTATTGCCATTTGTAATTTGTCATTAAAAAAAAAATCGTAGTAGGCCATGGAACATCGACTTCGATTTCGCCTGCATTTCAAAAGATGCGCTGAAGCTTGAGGAATCTAGTAGAAAAAAGTTGGTTGAGTTATCTTGAATGGTTCTGAAGTTATTAATTTTTCTGTGGGTCCATGCACGACGCTATTTTGACACATAAATTGACATAAGTCAAAAACTACTGTAGATAAGTCTATGAAACCCGGGTGCGTTATATCGACAATTATGTGGCGAATCCAAAAATGTTACAAAAATGGGGGGTTGCCATTCAAAAAAACAGAACTTAGTTGTGTATTTTATTTTGGGACATCCTGTATATGAATGAAAATATTTTTAGAATGTGCTTCATTGTCGGACCTATCGTTTGAAAAAAAAAACAAGTCGATAGCTTGGATAGAAAAAAAGTTATGGACTATGCACACACGCCTGGGTCACCCTGTATAAACCGTTATAGAATAACAAAGCTGTGAGTGGTATTTGGAACTATCATTTCATCCATGATCGGAATATTTATGGTATTCAGTATTAAATATTTTTTGCAATGGATGAAATGACCAAGGTGAGTCTCAAGCATATAACTTGGATTCATTGTTTCTGGACGTTGTGAATCGCCTCAGTCCAATTTCATATTGTTACAGTATCATTTGAAGCAAATTTGAAACACCATCTATCAGTAAATGCTCATTGTTTATCACTAACAAATCACGCAGTAAAACGAAGTGATTCAGAATATTTTTATCGACAATTTCACTGATATAATTGAAGTATTCCAAAAAATATATTAACGGGGCATTTCATGCCCCTCTTAGTGACGCTCCAGACCGGTTCTCTGAAATCAACCTCCGGAACGCCGAAGTTTGTCCATGTTTACAGTTGTTCGTGTTCGTGAGCGGATCCAAACTTTTTCCATCCGATCCTGAACAGCATTGCACGGAAGATTTATTTTTATTTACCACTCGAATTTATTCGACGTTTTATTTCTTCCATAAGTTATTGCCAAGAAATTCGCCCAGTTGAGTTTGAAATGAAAAAATGCAGCGTTTATTGAGCACAATAGGTTTTCGTTATCATCACAATTCACGTAGTTTTGGGATGGGAGGAGTCTTGCTGAACATGTTATTTCATATAACCAGAATTTGTTGATAAAGTTTTCATAACTTCTAACTAATTAGATCACATGCAGCAAATTAGCAGCTAATAGTAAATGGAGAGGTAGCAAAAATAAATACAGGAGATGTAATGTTGTCTTGTTTTGTACGAAGAATTATCGGTTATTAATGGCCGGGAAATGGCGGCTACTGTATAATGTTATTTTCCGGAAGTTTTGATTGTGTAAATACATTTGCTTAGACTTCATGATGATGATTTCAGAGATATCACTCTGAAATGGTTCGAATCTAGTTTGTCCAAATTATATCAAATACTAAGGAATTCAGGGTATTGAAGAATGTTAAATATGAAGTTTCTCAACGTTCTATACTTGTACCAATTCTTTTTTATCATGAATTGATAACAAGATTACCTTACATTCAAATATCAGTATCTTTCAATGTTTTTGCTGATAATAGAGTTATATTTTGGCATCACAAAAAAAAGCAGTAGGTTTATTCATCAAATTGTACGATTTTATCTGAAGAAAAGTAAAATACTGGTGTGATTCAAATCTACTGTCATTCATCATGAAGAAAACCCTCATGATATCTTCCAGATGTCATCTTGAAGAGCATTTTGGCGAGTTTGCTGTAATCATCATTTGCAGACTAGTTTTATAAAAGTTCTGCCACATTCAATTGAGGTTTCGGGATTCATGCCGACATCTTTTTCTTCAACATGATATTATAACAGTTATTGCAATTTTATACTCAACACTCTTTTTTCAATACACAAACATAAAATGAAGTTAACTATTGGTAGATCCTAGATAATTTATTATGAATGTAGAATGTTCGATCATCTTCCAAAAAAAGTAAGTATTACATTACTTTTTCGTTTCAGGAAACGTTCGTTATCGTAATATAAATTATAACAGTCTACAAAAGTTTTATAATAATAATTTTCGAAATTCAATATTCAAAAACCTAAAGCGAGCATAGTTTCAACATTTTCTTTGCAATTCCTCATTTCTATACTTATCATTCCCACTTTCAATACATTTTCTCCTCCTGATTTAATATGCATACTCTCTAAACTCTATAGCCATTGAAGGAGTTTTAAATTTTTTTTGTACTTGTTTTTTTCTGTAGTTGAAAAATTAAATGTGCCAACTATGTGTCAAGTCGCTCAGAGCGTATAAATGGTTGTGGTGATCTCTCTCATCTGTGCTGACGTACAGTTGAGAAAGAGTAGCACCATTGTTGTGATAACAACAATGGTGATACTTCCTCTAATAATTTGATTGAATTAATTTTAACATTAATATCATTTTGACAAATTTTCGTCGACAAGTTTTCATAACTCCTGACATATTTCTGAGTATACTTTATCGAGGAATTATGAAACGATTATCATACACAACAAAAATTCAGTCTTCCTGGTTGACTTGTTTATTTTCAAAGATTCGAAAGAATTCATCTTCCTCCCTTCATAAACTATTCGAAGAATTTTTGAGGTTTCCTAGTTATCTGTATCAATTGTATGGTATGAACATTGTAGTTGTTCTTACATGTTCTTTATTCCTCATTTCAAAATGCACATCTGTATGTCCTATATATGTATGTGTCATACATTAACTTAATAATTTATTTTGTAGGTTGGCCATGTGGTTGAAGCTGGTTTTATATACCTACTCCACTTTAAGGCGTATATGGGAATCGATAGAGTCTTGCGAAGGAAATTCATTATTTCAATGAGCAGATGTTATTCCAGCTGATAAACTTGAGATCACCAATGAAACGACTTCCGTAAACATTTTCGAATCTTTTTAACAAATTGTTTTATTTCAATTATTATTTTAAGGAATTTAATATCTTGGTGATAAAGGATCAAAGTTGACAACATTGGAAATAAAATTTGAGAAAACCATACCCAAACAATTTTTTGTACATATTCCTAGATGAGCATATCGATAACCGCGTTTTTTTCCTCAGTAGAATTTTCATATTCAGTACGGAAATTCTTCGTTGCGATTCCTCTATAGATCAGGGCTATAGAGGAATAGCAAACCAAACCTTTGATTCACGGTTCTTTAGTTTAAAAAAAAACATCTTCCAAGCACTGAATCGATGGGGGGTGCTTCGAAATTGACATTCTCTTTGCAGTATCGGAAAGTTTTCATCTGAGGTATGGTGGTTTTAAGAGTGTGAAGAATAGCTTGCTATAAAGTTGAGAGAGCATTACAATTTCTCCTCTACTCGCTCGAGGAAGGGAAATCGACTGAGCTGTTAATTCGTCAGGCGAGGTAACAGGAGAGGCGCGCAGTAGAGCATATCTCTTATTTATGTGGTATTATCATATCATTGCGGTTCTTGTTGCTCGCGTAGATTTCTGTCTGTACCCCAGAGGAAAAGTTTCCGCTGTATATATGTTATTTTTTGGAATGACACCACGAACAACTGATATAGTTTATTTCCTCCGAATACTACAACTTTTTCTAACAGACATACTAGACTGTTCTGATGCTATAATTATTATTTCCCGAAGCATTCAGGGTTGTCATATACGGAAACGCAAAAACTTACAGTAAACTACAATATTTATCGGTATATTTTAAAACACGTTAATTACCAACAGTCTTTTGGATGAACTACGTTATACGGGGTGTTAATTAGGTACGTTGACAAACTTCGGGAGGAGATTCTTTGAAAGTTTTCAGGACGAAAAGTTCATATAAACATATATCCAAAACTGCTTGGTTTTCGAGATAGGAGGGTGAAAATATTAATTTTTTTCAAAATTTTTTGGAGTTAACTTCGACATTTTCGACAATAATCAGTTCAAAAGTACGCTAGATACAAAATAATTCATTTCTCAAATAATTCACAGGGTCCTACTTGTTTCAGAGTCGAACCTTCAGAATTTTTCCGCCGTTACTGACATATTATGAGACAGGAATGATCAATGTTGTTTCATTCAACATCTTTTTGTTTTCTTGAAGTTTCTCATTTACTTGTATGGTTCAGGAGCTACAATGAAAATATTAATGCGAACATTGAAGGCAAATATTCTCATAAACTTTGAAGGGTGATTCTTTGATAGTTTTCAGGACGAAAAGTTTATAAAAACATATGTCCTAAACGGCTTGGTTTTCGAAATACAAGGTGATTAAAATAAAAAAAAATATCATTATTTTTTGGAGTAAACTTCGACATTTTCGTCAATAAACAGTTCAAATCAGGTGAGTACAATTCAATAGTACACACGATACAAAATAATTATTTATTAATTAATTATTAATTTCTTAAATAATTCACAGGGTCCTAATTGTATGTGGTTATCAGATTAAATATCTTCCCGTACAAGGTTATCTATTTTGTATCTGCGGAAGCTTTTGAATTTGTTACTCACAGAATAACTCAGATCAAACAATGAAAGAAAGTATTTTTTAATTTTCAGTGCATTTGTATAAAAGCTTGTCTTTATATTTTATATTTTATAATTTTTATTCATCGTAGATTTTTTCTAATTCTGAAAAAATATTTCTTCCAATTCACAATCATTGAGAATATTTTATTTTCAATTTTTTCTAATGTTATGAGACACTAGAAAATGTTTGCATTACTATTTTCGTTATAGCTCCTGAATTGTACAAGTAAATGAAAAACTTTTATTATTGCCGGTGCTATGAATTCTACTATTCACCAATAGATGTCCATGGTCATGGGACTTTTCCCATGCGAATTAAATGAATGTATAAATTTAGAGAACAGAAGTGTGTTGTCTTGCATAGTGTGCATCCGTCTTTCAGAGAGTGGCATGAAAAATAATGAGGAATAATTTCATAATTTTTTGAACACTCAAAATTTTTGGTTTGTTCGGTTATTTTTCATTAAGTTTTGTGTTTCATTGTACTATATTTATTGCTGAGATTGCTAGAAAAAGTTTAATTTTTTAATAATGTCACAAATACGTGTTATTTCATTAAACTAGTTAACTAGTCGGTGGTCTCCTACAAAGAATTCTTGTTATAGGGTCCAATGACTAGTTTACTAATCAACACTAAAGGCATCCCAAACTGTTCTAAAATTATTTCTGACCATTGCAAAATATACGAGAATTTAAATGAAACATTATCATATTTCGTGTTGATGGCCCTCCAGTCAAAATAAAAGAATAGTTATTGTCCTCAATTTAAAACCAACAGGACTAGTTATACTAGTCATTGGTACTCAGGTGTTGAAGGTTCACAATGCACTACCAAGTCAGTAACAGAATCATAAAGGTACACATAAAAAAAAAATTATCTTCTATGAGGGGACCCAAAGGTCCTGTACTTGCCTGTGCATGTGAAGGACAGCTATTATTATTTATCGAAGCGCTCCGGTTCGACTGGCATCTAGTTAACGCACACGACATTGATGTCGAACAAGGCATGTGAACATCTGTCGAAACCGACACACACACAAATTTATCGAGGTATGAGTAGTATTTCGAATTTGAATTGCAAAAAAATATTAACGAAATTAAAAAAAATTTAGACTTGACCTCCAATGCCATTTAAAAATTTTGACTTGATGTGTCCCCCTGCCCCACCCCCCTGTCAGGCAATCACCATTTTTTTTTCATTTTAAAAGTTAGTATTGGTGAAACCCTCGAAACGGTTTTTTTTCTTTTTCATGTTTCTACCATGGCTACCTACATCAACAACTCGAAAACGGTGAAGTCTTAATGACAATTTTATGATTATTGATCTGACAGGAGTACCTTGTAACGTCAAATGAAAAATTACAAACAAATGCAAAACTTTTATTCAAACATTAACGAAAGGTATACGGATGTCACATCACGAATTCAATCATTTTTTTTACATTATTAGTTCTTATTTCCATTATTTGTAATAATAAAACCATCAGTATTTATGATTTCAAAGTGCACCAATTGAAAAAAATAACGTAAAGTATTCGTGGATAACTGATCATTCAAAGACTTGCTCTATTTCGAAAATTCGAGCGTGTTTGAAAGACTTTTTTATCCACTTATAGGTACTACTTTGATGCATTACTTAAAAACTTTATGGCTGATTTCGATAAAAGTTGGCATGCTCATTTGCGGTAATAAAAGGCTTATTTAAATGTACTTAGAATAAAAAATATATATATATTTTGTAAAAATTTTCACATCCGGTATCTTGAAAACGAAGCAAGCAACATACACTTTTATGGCGAAAAACTCTTATTTTCACCTAAAAAACCGAAACCAATTATTAAACAGAGTATCCAACATGCAAAAAAAGTTCAAAAAATTAAAACTCAACTGGAAAACGCATATACTTCTCTTCATCAGAAGACTATCTCAGCAATCAATAAGATTTTGGTTACGACTTGAAAATGATTTGCTTTTTCATTTGGTTATATGATTATATAAATAAACTACTTAACCTATTTGGAGCTTCGGCTCATGCCTATCTGCATCATCAGATATGGAATACAATAAATACGTTGGTGGATACTATATATGTTTTCCATGCTCGGATTATACCAGATAACATCAGCAGATGATATATTAGTGCATGAACCCACCGTCCAAGCTCCAGATGTACGTTCACGGTAATATCTACTTTCATTTTTATTCCCATTATTTAATGAAGAGGTAATATTTGATTTGATTAGCATTTCTAAATCTGAAAAAAAGTCGTGTATGATGGATAATATTCTGTTGTTCTCTCAACGATTCCATATTATTAATTTCATTCTGTTTTTCTCTCAATTATATTAGATATACTTGCTTTCATCTTTTTATAGGAGCCGAGAAACAAACTATACCCAGCTGTGGAGTTATGAACACTCAATCGTATCGAGTTTGACGTAACTCGTACCGAAATGAACATCGAGTCATAAGGAAACCACAGCGATTTTCAAGTCGTATCGTTTCCATAATTTCACCACAGTTTCTATAATTTCACCACATTTTCCATAATTTCACCATAGTTTCCATTTTAATAATGTGCATTATGATATAAAGTCAAAGTTCATCAGTGGCGTAGGCGGCCGCAGCGCAATGTATTCGAATATATTATCACTGTTGTGAGCGTGCTAGTCTGACCCGTATTGCTCATGTATATAAATACATAGCATTTTCCTATGTTATAGAATCGCTTCATCGTACGGTATAGGAACTCAATTCAACACCTCAGTAGCAGAGATAAAATCGGAATGAGATTAAAATGGACTCATTGAGAGAACATGGGAATAATATCAGGCTACGATTTTTTTCCAGAATCAGTAATGTAGTGAAACGTTTCCTTTTCATTCAAATCAATGAAGGGTTTGGAAATGGAAGGGTATAAAACTCTTCAATATCGATCTGTAGGAAGAATGGTAGGTAGGTACATATATGCATGATCAACGGCTCTTAGAGGTCTGTGCCATAAATTTCACCTGTGACAGTTTTGACGGTGTTACACAGTTTTGTTAAAGACAACCAATGGATGAGAAGATCACTGTCAGCTGAAGATTAATTTCAAAAATAGTTTTATATTCGTAAAATTGTGCAACTCAAGCACCAACAGTTAATTTTAGATCCAGAAATCCTTACAACTCGAATTCAAACTATTGAATCACAATAATTCAGTTTCCCTACTGTTTTTGATTGAACAATACGGTACATAGTATGTTTCCATATTAATTTCCTTACCTGATACCACCATGTAGTCATTGGGTATTCATTATACAATGAAACATGTATCTCATGCAATGCCGAAATTATTATTTTTTCCCACCGAACAATGCATTTACATCTCTGTTTGATATAATTTTGAAACTTAAATCGTTTGATGAGCAGCGAAAGTGACTTATAGAACAGAGCACTGTCAGTGACGTAATATGACAGTTGCGGAACAATGTCATAGGGGACAAACAAACCAAACTGAACAAAAACAAACCCATTGAACCCATTTTCCATAAGGCTACGTGAATCTTTCTGGTCAATTTTCTGCGAAAAGTGATTTATAAAAATCGGAATTATCCACTAACACTCATAGAAAACGAATTTTCATTTCATCAAATGTCAAATGCTTTGTTTGTCCCCCCATGACCGCCATGTTGTGACATCAGCTGACAGTGACCTACTCCCAGAAATAGGCATGTGTCAATTTAACAGAATTATCTGAAGAAAAATATGTTAAAGTCTACAAATCCTTCACATAAAAAAAACATGTTTCTCTGGAAGTTATTACACTAGAGTTCGTAAATTATGGATAGTGACTGATAGGTTGTACAGTTGTGTGCATAAAAAAGTCGTGCAAGGCATTGCACTAATTGCGTTGTATTGCACTAACTAATTGAGATAAAAAAAACTTGAAAGCGCGTTACTGACAAAATTAGTTTGAATTTTGACTCCAATCGTCAAAGTCGATAATAAGATTAACAAGTCTGGCTCACAATAAACATTAACTGCTGTACGACTTTTTTATGCACACAACTGTACGGTTCATAATTCATATTAGGCTTCAAATCAAGTTTACTTTGGCACTTTCTTACATCCTTCACACACCTTCAAATACTGTGACAACTTGAAAATTAACGATGAGTCACTATCTACAATTTACGAACTATAAAAGAAAATAGAAAATCGCTGAAATTTTCATACTCCTGAGAAATGACTATCATTTCGTGCTCGTTGTACACTATACCATATTTTACCAACAAATCGTATTCTATTCTATATCTTTTTAACTTATGATATTTCCTACGAGCGTGCGGAAAAGTAACTTTTCCGCACGATTTTTCGTTTTGAAAGTTGTACTTTTCCGTACGATTTTTACTTTTCTGCACAATTTATGTATTGTTGAAAATGATGATATTTAGGACTAACTAAATGATCTATGTAACTATTCTGTCTTATTAGTCATTTTGTAGCATTATTATAAAAAATTGTTTATTTAAAAACCTTGTTTTTTCATAAATAAGATGGACAAAAACACTCGTAGGAAAAATATTGTATACCTAACTGTTACGGAAAATGTCTTTTTCCTACGAGCGTGCGGAAAAGTAACTTTTCCGCACGATTTTTTGTTTTGAAAGTTGTAGTTTTCCGTACGATTTAAAATCGTTCGGAAAAGTTACTTTTCCGCACGATTTTTACTTTTCCGTACGATTTTTACTTTTCCGCACGATTTTTGTTTTTTTGAAAATGATGATATTTAGGACTAACTAAATGATCTATGTAACTATTCTGTCTTATTAGTCATTTTGTAGCATTATTATAAAAACTTGTTCATTAAAAACCTTGTTTTTTCATAAATAAGATGGACAAAAACACTCTTAGGAAAAATATTGTACCTAACTCTTACGGAAAATGTCTTTTCCGCCCTTAACGGCTTGTCCGAACTCCGCTCCGCGTCGTTCGTGCAACTGCCGTCGCGTGCGGAAAAGTACTACTTTCCGCACTTGTTAGGTAAATAACTATTCCGTCCTTAACGGCTTGCTGAAGATGTTTTACATTGACCACTGATGCTCCGAACTGTAATCCACTCAACGTTGTTCTTGACAGAGAAAAATATCTTGGAATCCGCTTTTGTTAACCATGTACTTGCCTTTTCATCGCATCCTACCATCAACCAACTCCAATGATAATAATTGATGTATACAAATTTGAAAAAAAAATCGATTATTATTTTTTTTAGAGTAACATTTTTGTAAATATTGAAAAGTATTGAAATTTTCAACTCTAAAGCTCTTTTCAAACTTTTAATCTGCCTTTGTATATACCGAGGAAAGCAGTCAAATATTCTGAGAGATTTCACGTTTTTACCCAGATATCTTTCGGTCACTGTATGTTACATATGCCGAGAAATAGAAAAAAAGGAAATGATGGGTGTAACTATCACGAAAAAAGTTCTTATTTTTCATCTATACGCAAAGATGCAATCACATTATCAGAATCGCAGTAACTGCATAATTAGATGACTTGGAATGATTTGCCGGGCGTTTTTACTAGTTTCACAGCGAACAGAATTTTTCCGATTTCAAGGATGTGCAACTAATCCAATTTTTGACATGTCGATGGTTTCGACGGAAACGGAAAAAACAACAACGACCTAACAAAGCAGAATAGATCGTCGGAACTTCCTTCTTTTTGTTACTCTGAATGGTGAGATATGTTATTCTTAAACAATGAACTTCTAAATCAGAAACGATATATGCACAAAAAGTATGTGGAAAGTTAATGGATTGAAAACTCTACCGAGTCGTTTCGCAGTAATTTTTTTTGCCCAGGGATACTTCTCATCTTGTCAGATCCATATGGTTCCCAAAGTACATGTTCGAACTGAAATGATTTTTTGAGTGCAACAATTTGATTTGTCATTAATATCATTAATATCATTAATACTCACTGATTATAATTATCAGCCGTGGCTCTCCGGGGGGACTCACTGATTTTTGGTGGCGTATTCACTTTTCAGCCGTGGGAAAACCCAGAAAACCTACAGCACCACCTCGGTTGGTCTTTGAGCACTCCAAGCTAGCACTAGACGAGATTGGCAACTAGACAACTAATATACTTGCTTTTCAACTAGGCATGTGGTCGCCTATCGATTCGATATTGAGTATTTGAGAAAAAATCTCTCGTACCTACATCGAGCTCGAAATCACTATCGCTATACTGAAGTTTCGAAAGACCTGCGCCTTAGACCACTGAGCTAGCGGCCACTCTATACAGGGTGTTTCCGGAATTGGAGCAATAAAAAAAAGCGTTGTATCAATAAATGGCAAGAATTTTCGTTTTCGAAGTAGTCGAAATTTTTTGAAATCCTTTATGAAATTTTATGAAATTGCTTTTAGTCACCTTCGTTTGGGTGGCACTGGTTTGATTATCCAGGCCACAGCGTGTCTGCTCGCTGGCAGTTTTTTAGCGCAGTTTGCGCTAGCTGAAGACCTCTTATCAGTGATTACCGAAAAAAATCTTGCATACGTTAAAATTCAGTATCTTCCAAACTAATTTTATTTCGACAAAAAAGTATTCTTTCATTTCGTTTTGTTTTGTCATCTTCTACTTCATTCATTGCTCCCTGTATAATCTAACTCGCTCGAATAGGTGAATTAATGCAACGCTTTCGGCGTTCTGCGGATTAATGACCATGAGTGGTTCATAACGAATTTTTGGATGGATCCAAAGAGATTTAAAGCAGTTGGTGTTAGAAGTAGTGTTAAATGGAAGAAGGTTGTTTTCAATGAATTTTTGGGTGGGCCCAACTGAATTTGCGACAACTGATGTTCGAGGTAGTGATCATTGAATAAAAGAAGTATCAGGAAAACTCAAGGATATTTGTAACAGTTGTCAGGATTGATGGCCAGTTGAGGACAGTTATGATAGATTCAGAATTATAGAAATGATGGGGGAGCAGTTGGGTTGAGCAAAAGGACGAAAAGGGAAATGAAACATACTGAGATATCATAACCAAAAGTAAGGTAGAGTGACAAAAAGAAAAACAAGAAGAACAAGAACAATGAGACTGGCTCCTGAAATTTTTATAAAACTAACAGGAAATAGAAAACCAATATTATGTGGATGGACATCGGAAAATTCCTCGAGGATAAGAAGACGTAAAATATTAGGAATAACCGGTTGCAGTAAAAGTCAAGCGGAAAGCCAAATTTCATAGGTTCTTGCAGGAGCAGGCAAAAATCTATAATCTTCAGGACAACATCTTGCACGTGAAGCATGTTGAAAGGTTGCATTTAGAGTAAAAACAATAACAGACCTGAGTATGGAAGTCAATGAAATCAAGCGATTATTGCGCTACGTGGATTGGCTCTAGAATCATGTCAATTCAGTAACAAGCAAGGGCCATAAGGAACATCTCCAGCTCAACTGCTGCTTATAGCTGGAGTCTCAATCATCTAGAAAGACTAGCCCTACCACGTCAAAGCAGTAGCTCCTGATCGTGACAACTGGAATCAGAAAGTAGACAGTCTAAAAATAAAGAACTACAGCGGCTTGTCGATTATTAGAAGAAAATATGTAATTAAGAAGGCGGATCGAACAGACAGTAAGAAGTTAGATCAAATGAAAGTTTCTATTCCTAAACTCTATATGATCTATATCTAACCCAGTATATGAGTCCGATAGCTTAGCGGTCTAAAACGCAGGCCGTTTTGAAACTTCAGCATAGTGATAGTCGGTTCGAGCCCGTTGTACGTACGAGAGATTTTTTCTCAGGTACTTAATATAGGAATTGTACTTATTGTGAGTGGTCTAGGTGCCAATCTGGTCTAGTGCTAGCTATCAATCTGTCAACTCCTCGTAAATACGAAAGTTCACACCAGATAATTCTATTTGTTGATTATTTACTTTCATTGTTGTTCTATGTACGCCTCTGTGTGATATTCCAACGAATGATTTATGAATCTTTTGCCACATCACGAATATCCAGATTGATCGGTCTCTGACCGTAAGAAAAGGCTTCTAACTTCCCGGTATCACGTGAGTAAAAGACCAGGTGCACCGAATTCTGAGGCATTCGGTGTGAAATTGAAGGGGACAGGCATTTCAGCAAATAATCTGGAATATTTTCTACGCTTCCATCGTCTCGTGTCGTTCATGTGATTCCATTTCCCGCTTTGAAACAAATGGAACAAGACGACAGTGATGTCTCTTAAGCCTGAAGCTGTAGGCATCAGCTTTAGAACGGAGAAAAGCTCTTTTCAGTTATGTTTCGATTCTTCATGTGTGACCAATTATAATAATTATTGCACTTGATGAAATATTGTGGAGGATTTTTTTGAAGACGCTCGACATTTGCCGTGAGTTCAATCAATTACTATTGGGGATTTATAAGAGAACTAGTCTATTGAGTGGAAATTCTACTTTTGCTTCAAATATTCTCAATAGTAGGATACGGCTCTCGGAATTGTCGAGGGCATTGGGTGGATTGAGCGGTAGGTGGTAGTACGATATCAATAATTAATTGAATAAAATTAAGCAGAAATATAAAAGAAGTTTTTTCTCTAGAGAGCGCCGTAAAACGAGCTGAATTTGAAAAGTTTTCTTGATCAGTGGAGCTCTGGCTCATAAGTTCGTTTGGCAAAACCTTCCAATTTTTTAAGCAACAAAAATTTTTTCCATGTAGTTGAAGTTTCAAACGGTAAAAACTACCAAAATAATGTATATTACTTTAGCAGTTGCATTAAGCAAAATCATTTCAGTCATTCGCAATTACATACCCACCAAAAATTCAGGAAAATTATTGGGTTGGTAGAACAGTGTGTCCATAAAGTAACCCCCACTGTTAACTTTTGAATTTATTTTTGTGAAATGGTTGTTCATAAGCCACTTTCCAAAATGGCGTTGGGACTCGAATTATACCTCATTTGAATCGTCTTTCAATTTTCTATACGATAACAAAATTTCAGACAAAAATATATCGGTATACATAATCTTAGAGCTCTGCTATTCTGCTCTCTTTTCAAATCCTAACAAATTCCAGTAAAATCAGCAAATTTTTTAAGGTACCCTTTTACGTTCTTTTGTAAGTTATCTGTACCTGAAATTACCTTATTATTATCAGAAGACAGATAAAAAAGCAAACGGAATAATAATAAAGGATACTCATAGCAGAACTCTAACGTTATGTACCGACATTTTGTTTTGGATAAAAATTTTTGTTTGAAATTATAGCACCGGATAGAAAATTGACACATGATTCAAATGAGGTATCATTCGACCTCCAAAGCAATTCCAAAAAACATTTCAAATTGACGACCCGACGCCATTTTGAAAAATATACATTTTCTTTCCGTTCAAAAGTTAACACGGGTGGGGTTACTCAATAATACTTCAAATATGATATACCGCCATTTTGTTTTGGATCAATATTTTCATTTGAAATTTCACTGTCATATAGGGAATAGAAAGACTTTTGAATGAGTATCACTCGATCCACCATGCCATTCAAAAAATCTTTCAAAATGTCGGCTAGATACCATTTTGAAAGAAAGATCATTTCTTTTGGTGTCAAAAAGTAGCTTAAGAATACCATTTCACCTGCAAAAATAATCAGATAATTTTTGTGAATTTATAAAATATCTCGGCAATTATGAAGAAAACACTGTAGTGAATTGCTCAGCGACTTCAGATTTTTATCTGATGGCCCGAGAAAGTGCTAGGAATTGCACGTTAAAAGGTAAGACCTCGTTAATCCTTGGCTCGCACAAGTTTCGACTTTTGAGGGCTGCCGTTCGTAAGGGAACGACAGCTGGTTAACGGAAAAAACAATTTTAACAATTTTAACAATTGCAAACATTCTCACCCAAGTTTTAAACATCCACTTCTCACAGTTTCATAAAAAGATATTTTATAAAAAATTTATGACATGCACATTTTGGTAACGAATTTAAATTCATAATCATCATAGATGGATTGATATTTCATTGTCTAGTGCCTCAAGTCTCAAGTTTTTCTTTGTAAATAACTAGTTTGATTTGATTATTTTCATTGTGAACTTTCTCTGTCTGGAGTGTTTCTAGAAGAGCACGACATTTCAATCGGTTCAGTATCTCCGATCGTTATCAAGTGTCAACTGTCTGATTTCATATCATAATTTGGGATTCCCGGTATTCCACAACTCATGAAAGATTTTCTGTAACTGGAACAATACAGAGGAAATGTGGGTAAATATTATACAACTGTATATAATCAGTCAACGACACTCATCAATCTTGTCCGACGCCGTCGTTGGATGCTGTAATACATTACATAGCATACCATAGTTGAGCCAATAAGAATCTTATAAAAAGAAGGTAGACAGCGTCAAATTCCCCATCACATCCATAAAACTGTTCTTCACATTGAATAAACTGATATTGTACTGACTATTTCACTCATCTTAAAATTCTCACATAATCTGACCAATCGTAAACCAAAGACAAATTGTGTTATCGTAGGTAATACAACAAGTGTATCTTAAGAAACAAATAATGGGTGTTATGAATAAAAGCTAGCAAAAGCTTTTACTATAGGTGTGTCTTTCTCATTAATTAATAAAATGGATAAGTCTGTTTCAAGAAATCTGAGTAAAAGCATTTGCTCAAGGTTTATTCATTAGACCCAATGTTACGTGGCAAGGTTTTCTAAAGCAACATAATTTGTTTTGAAAAAGAGATGGAATTTATGGTAATCATACATAACACGAGTTGTATTTGTTAAGATTATTCCATGAATGAAATCGAAACCATTGTTATTTTGCGGTATCAGGTCTTTGATTTCGTTTCTTATTTGTTCAAGATTTTAATCATCGAAACGCCTCTTGTTTTTCATTTTTACATTTAAATTCGAATCAACTATTTTCAAGTTATTTTCCTTCATTCACGTTAAAGCCTACTACTTAATTCAACCTGGAACATTAATCCCGCATTTGAGTTCTAAAGCTATGCAACTAACAAAACATGAAGTTTTCGTGTAGCTGTCTTGCTATTTCAAACTTCCCGCTATTTCAGTGACAGAGCGCGTCTTCCATTGCAGTTTTACTGTCTTCTTGCTGTAGGTTATCTCTTTATAGTTTTGGTTTTAGTGATTGTATTTATCAACATGTATGCAAAATTTATCGAAAAGTTGATATGAATTAATAGTGAGAACTTATCATGGTTTTGGTCAAAGTTCGGTGTTGTATGTCATTATAGCAGCTCGTTGGTGGCAAGTTTGTTTTATAAAACAACCAATGACGAAGCGAACTATAAAATTGAAAACATATCGAATAGGTAGCCAATCAAGAGCCGGACTACAAAATCGAAAACATGTTGTTTTCAGTTATCAATATAAAAACTTCCACCAATCAAAAACGCGTATTTTAGCATGAGTGGAATAGTCGCAATAACCATGACGAAATGAAAAAGTTTGTCAGTTCAATCAATAATAAATATAGCTGTATTTGTCTAAATCAATCGCTCCGTTCAAATTCATATGAAATTATGAAGCAAAACATTATAATATTGATAATTTAAATAATTTATCTATGATTGTTATGCATCATTCCTATTTATATAAAGAAACTTCATTCGTGAAATATTCTAATAAAAATCCACTCAACTGAATTGTTTTGAGTTTCGTTCAGAAATAAATCGACAGATTTATCGGGTATAATACCATGATTTGAAAATTACCGATAATTCTGAAAAAAAAAAAGTGTTTTTTTATAAACTGCCTGAACTTATTTTTTTCCTTGAAACAACGAAATAATAACCGAATGCGGTTTTATAAAACAAAATTTTTTTTTTCAGAGTTACTTACTTGGTTCATTCTCAATGGTATTCGGTAGAAAATTTCAAGAATGCACAATGAATATGCATTATTTAATGTCGCTTATGACATTGAAATTGCGCGACTTCACTTGAATTGCCATCTATCGCGTCACGGCAGTGCAATTATCGCAGCCATGACGTCACTGCAGTGCAATTATCGTAGGTAATACAAGTGTATTGCTGATTATCGAAATAAAAATTCCTTCGACTTTATGCTTGGCAACCACACGAGCGCGAAGCGCGAGTGTGGTTTCCTAAAGCAACATATAATTTGTTTCGAAAAAAAGATGGAATTTATGATAATCATCGGTACAAGAGATGTATTTGTCAATACTATTCCATGAATGAAATCAAAACCATTTTTATTTATTATTAATGTTAATATTAAAAGTACAGTTGGTGCTGTTGAATATTTTGACGCAATTCATATCGAGTTCGCCCTTTGTACTAGTAGATTGCGTATGTGACAGCCTACTACTGAATTCAACCTGGAATACTAATCCCACATTCAAATTCTAAAACCATGCAACTAACAAAACATAAATATCAAATTGAGGACTGCCGTCATAATGAAGAAAGCCGTCTGCAAAAGTACTATTTGGAGTAAACTGCGCAGAGCAGCTGTCTTGGTATTTCAAACTTCCCGCTATTTCAGTGACCATTCACAGGGCGCGTCTTTCGTTGGTTGTCTTTAGGTTTGTTCGCGTTCATAAAACAAACAGTCTGGGTTAGTTCGACTTGCCAACAATATTCGATCTTTTTACTCTAAATGTTCTTCAATCGTTCGGTAGAGTGTCAAACTAATGTTTTTGTGGCTGTACCCGAACGATTGAAGAACATTTAGAGTAAAAAGATCGAATAGTGTTGGCAAGTCGAACGTCGAACTCTCCCTCTGAAACCATCGGATGCATGCGCAGTTTCACAGAACTGTACGCATTCTTTGAGTTCTGTGGGACTACGCATGCTTGTAACTGTTTCGGGTTTCGGACAGTTTATTTTGTGAACGCGTCGAACGCGAACAAGCCTATTAAATTGTTTAGTTCATTGGTAGATAGATAGTGAGTCATCGTTCATTTTCATGCTTTTACGGGAATTGAAAGGGCGGAGTTTTGGTTTACGTGTATGCAAAATTTGTCGAAAAGTTGATATGAATGAAAAGTAAAGCGTATCATGGTTTTGGTCAAAGTTCGGTGTTGTGTCAAAAATTTGTTGAAAATTGTGAAGTTGATATGAATTAATAGTTAGTGCTCATCATGGTTTGGGTCAAAATTCGGTGTTGTGTCATTAGACCAATTTGCTGGTGGGGTAAGTTTGTTTTATAAAACAACCAATGACCAAGCGAACTACAAAGGTATCTAATAGCCAATCAAGTGCCGAACTACAAAATCGAAAACATGCTGTTTTCAATTATCAATATGAAAATTTCCACCAATCAAAAACGCTTATTTTAGCATGAGTGGAATAGTCGTAGGTAATACAGCAAGTGTATTGGTGATTATCGAAATAAAAATTCCTTCGACTTTGAGAAACAAATTATGTTGCTTTGCAACCACACGAGAGCGAAGCGTAAGTGTCGTTTCCTAAAGCAACATAATTTGTTTCGAAAAAGAGAAGGAGTTTATGATAATCCTCCAGTACACGAGTTGAATTTGTGATGTGAATGAAATCGAAGTCATTTTTATTAATTCAATAATAATATTGATATCGAATGTACACTTAGTGCTGTTGTATAAGTATTTTAACATTCTTCGTATCGAGACGAAGCGAACTACAGAATACAAAACATGTTGTTTTCAATTATTAATATAAAAATTTTCTTCAATCAAAAATTTCTGTTTTAGCATGAGTAGAATAGTCGTAGGTGATATAACAAGACCATGACAAATAGCCGACTATTACTTTCTTCCTGATTCTATTGAGAGTATTTTGTATTTTGACAATTTATTGAGACCATATATGAACATTAATAATCTGAATAACTCCCGAGAGCTTCAGTTTGAGGTTGATATTCTATGATTATTAATGTTCATATGGTCGAATTGAATTCTAAAGCGTTGATATGTCAAGAGTACTTCGACTACACCACCGTAGATAACTGCTGCAGTTTCAGTTCAAACGTTTCGAGATTTTAAATGAAGAAGACAACGGCAACATTTATAAATCAGCCAGAACATTCACGCCAGCAGTCATTACTATATTCTCTTTTCGGACCATATACGTCTCGCCTGAAACAAAAAACTCCATTTTTCTCTAAAGGTATATAGGTTGATGTTACCCAAGTTAAACAAATAAATGACCGTATCCCTCCAGTAAATGTCGGAACCGCAGTTGCATAAGTATACAACCCGGGTGCGCTTGAGCTGCTGGTTCAGTTTTGCACCCGTTGCTCAGGAAAGTGGTATTATTTTTTTTTCTTATAGGACGTTCCAGTCAGGCCCTGTCTCCGAAGCCCCGATGCTTATTTATTATTATTATGTTTATCATTATTATTATAACTAAGTACATGAAAATAATAATCTGTAGTGAAACATTGAGTGTACATTACTGAAATAAGTTACGGTACTTAAAACTTTTTTTCTTTCTTGTAATCAAATGATTTTTCAAATAATAGGTATAGATCCTTTCCATAACTATATCCCTGCATTCCACTGAATGAACTACCATGCATATAAACGGAAATGCTGACAATCAAACAAGGTTCAACAGAACATAAAACCGTATTATTGTCTTCATGAAATCATGACTGCGAGGCATTTATGAGAGTATCTGGTTCACGACTTCAAAGAAGGATTACCATTTCATAGGGATTCCGCTGTGTAAGTATCTCTCTGATGAGGATTCGAAAGATATTCTCAGCTACAGAAATTGCGATTGAATGAATGCGTATTCTCTCTGGTTTGTCACTTGTATTAAACTCCGATAGATTTTGGATTGAAAAGCATGAATAATCTACTCAGCATACCATAATGAACAGCATATTCTGAAAAAACGCTCTCAGAGGCAACTGTGAATATTTCCAAACATCTGTAGGTACTTGAAATATTTTGCCATTTCAATAGAATATGGATATACAATATATATTGCACATTAGCGCAATCCTAATAATATTGTAATTGTTGAAACTGAGAATGGTAGTGGATTTTTGTGTGACAGTAAGATGGTGATATGTGTTGCATGCAGATGTTTCTTAGGTCATTGTCGAACTGAATAAAATAAATGTCTGAATTAGCATTTTGGTAATATTCCTTTCTCACTGAGATGCCACCATAGAAAATAAGGAGAGATGAATGCTTCGCAATAATCAGAAGTGAATATAATAATGTACCTAATGTATGTTATGAAGTTTTCTGAAAAATAAAAATAACAGGGGCGTGTTTAAAAAAAAGTTTATAGTTCCTCGGAAACGAAATATCGTTATTACTCGAAATGCATTGAATCAAATAAAATAACTGATGATATCTTTTTTGTAGAAAATTTTATGTGAAAAATTTTTAGTAAGTTTTCAGTTTTCTGTGCGACCGACGGTTTTTGAGAAAAACGAGATAAACCACCGCAGTGAGTATAATGGGTGGTTTTTGGGGGTAAAGCTCACCCTACTAACTTAAGACGGCGCCTCCGTCAAATTTGGCAATAGAGGGCGGGGGAAGCGTTTTTTTTTCGGAAATGTTATGTGTAAAAACTACTGCATTCAATAGGAAACGCGGGGTACGATTAAATTCTATAAAAGCATACAATTTTCCTAAGCTATTGTTGTCGTTACTTCAATGTGCCCTCAGAGATTATTTTGTGATTAAAGGTTTGAATTGCCTAATGATTTACCGAGCTGTTGCCTACATTTCCGAATGAAACATTAGGCCTATTGTGTTCAAGAGTTCATTCCTCATCTAGTGATGTCATATACATTACTTCACTAACTCCTCAATTCATGCCTATTATTTCCGAAAGAACCATTGTTTTGCCGCGAAAACGCCAATATGTGCTAGTGTAGTCGCAAACCCAAATAATACCCAAATAGGTGTGGACATTGGTCGACAGATGTCGCAAGGTCAGTTCTTTGAAATTCATAATGAAACGGCATTCAGCAACCTGCTAACCTGTATCATTATAACTTGTTTTGGCTCCAAATCAAATGATTTGGACGGTTTTGTGAACCAGAATGAAACATTGTGATTTTGGGGAAATATATGACATATTTGAAAGGAATAATAAATTCAATGAATCGTTAATTATTCATTCATTCATATATTCACACCTACTACAACTTTTTTTGGTTTTTCTATTATAGTTTATCATTGTCTCATAGCTAAGCGAGTAGTAACAACATGTACAATCTTTTGCTGATATCTTTTACCCTCAGAGTAATAAAATACAATAGAGTGGCCTTTTCCATCCTTGTCTTGAAGTCAACATAACTTTGTTTGTTTACAAGCGAGGTCCTTAAACATGTTAAGTCTGTATTCATTCGGGTAGTTTCGTGTATTTCCGCTCATTTAATTCGGATCAAGTTGTCATTCTTCGTTTGTATTATGGACCTTCATACTCTAAATGTAAACAAACTGTCCATAACATTTTCTCACCCGTCGCCCCCCTCGCCCACAAATTGTACAGAAAAGGTAGGTATAGGCAGGGCATCTCTATGTCTTTTATTACTCTGAGCTTTTATCCCATGAAATCATTAGCAGCAAAAAGGTACAGATATGTTGGTTTAAATATACTTATTTAATCCATTGAACAATGAAAGTTAAAAAATTGACATGAATTGGAAACATAATTTTCAATTATAATATGACCCAAAAATAAATCGTTCACTTGTTGCACTGACAGACAGACAGAAATTGTAAAAAGATATTGTTTTTTAAAACTGATAATTTCATTTACAATGATTAAATTAGTTCTGTGTATGGTTGTATCAATAATAGACTACCTAAGCTCTGACGTCACAAGTGGGCGGAGCTTATAGAACCTTTCCAAACAAACTTGTAATACGTGTTAAAAGCCCATAAGGATTTATTGATTTGATGATTTTGCGTAAATCTGTCGAGAATAAGGAAAATTGATATTATTTTCAATAAAGATTCAGTTAGTTGAAACCTTTTGCCGAAAAAAAAAAATTCAATGTTTGGAAAGGTTTGCCAAGTTTCAGCCACTTTGACGTCACACTTAGGTAGTCTATTATCCTTCTAAATTGACAAAAAATTGTATTGAAGGTTTATAGACAGTTTCCCATAATTATTCCATCCTTGTTCTTACTAGGTTTATTCGTTTGTATCGAGGTGTAGCACTTTCCTACACCTGGTGTAATTTACACTCGATTTTCAGTGTTCGTTTGCAGGTTGAATTGACACATTCCTTTGTTTGAACTGCACTCCTCCACACTCGATTCAAAATGTGGTGTAAATTACACTACACTACACTACACCTCGATGCAATTGAATGAAACTACTCCTTCCTCAATTGTCTCTTTCTCATGCCCATTCCATACATGTCTATGGTTGACCACAATACGAATCACGAATAACCGGAATAACTGGAATGGACACGCCCGATATATGCAAGAAGTCGAATCACATGACCAAAACAAAGACAGAACCATAGCGTGATATCTGTGCTAGAAACATGAAACAGTAGAAACTCATGCCTTCAGTGTCAAATTGATGCCACGCCAACCAAAACAATACCTATGTCGATTAGAATACACTTTTTTCAATATCAAAGTGATAAAATAATTCTGACTAATAATTTTCAACACATATATGGAATTATTGACTAATTGAAAATAAGCATTTTATTAAATTCACAAATGACCGATGTACTGTGTGGCCATCTATTTTGAAATAGTGAAAGCTGATCTGCATCCAGCTAGTTGGGACTTTGCTATATATTCATTTTATGAAAGAATTCGCCTCTGCTGGTTCCCATTTAAATTATATGACCGCGGCGCCGCCTTAAGAACTCTTCCTTTGTTGTGTATAATCTCCAAATGACCAAAAGTTTATAATTAATTTTTTCTATTTGGCTATTTTGGGAGTAAGACATATATAAATGGACTAGTGGTATAATATTGCAGGTATGAAGAGCATACTATATAATATATTGTCCACCAACGCATTCATTGCATTCCATATTTGATTCTGCGAATAGGCAAGAGTCGATGCCCCACATAGATTAAGTGGAAACTCATTTCAAACATTCGGAGCGAGCACAGGTTTTCAAGTTGGGTTTCCTATTTTCAAAAGTATTTTTTGTATTGGAATCAAATTCATATATTAAAGATGGGGGCTCCAAGATGGCAGCTCCAAGATGTCGGACGAGATTCGATTCAAAATTAGTGTGCGAGTGTTTTCGGGGTCAGAGCTTATGAATTTTTTGT
>OY282587.1:32782455-32997499 GCA_958298965.1 Chrysolina haemoptera
TTTGTTGAAATCCATAAATTGAAGATAGCGGCCCAAATGGTGGACGAGTATGGTGATTATAGTTGGATTCGATTCAAAATAGGTATGTGGGGGTTTTCGAGGTCAATTTTTTAGTCATAAAAAAATTATAGTTTAAAAAACTTAAGAACACGCTTTACTTCCAACATGGACTGAAAAGTAAAAAAAAATTGACAATGTAATTACCAAAAAGCGTAGGGTGCTTGACAAAGTTCCCTTGAGCTCATGTCAATTATTTTTTACATTTTATTCCATGTTGGGAGTAAAGCGTGTTCTTTAGTATTTTAAAATTATTATTTAGGTTATTTATTTCTCCAAAATTTGCAGCAAAGACAGAACGAGTGATTTTGATAGGTACCAAAAATGTTCCTAATAATATTAAGGCTGCCACAGATACGGTAATTTTAAATATATTATCGAATTAATCTGAACCAACGATTTTCATATTCACACTAGTATCGATATGAATATGGCATTCACACTCATGCAAAAATGACCGTCATTTTGACAATCCAAATGTAAACAAAAAGTCGCTTTATTGAAACGAAATTACAAAAATAATTGTTACAGTAGTACACATCTAGGTGTAGATTCGAAAATATTTACGCTCACGATGCGCGGTAACTGTATGATTTTGTACCTAGTGAAAAAGCACAATTATATTCAGTCAAAAACTGGTACAGTCTGTGAAAAACTAATACACAATAAAAATGGAGTTTCAATCTAATCCTAAAGGCAAAGATTTAAATGGTCAGACACCGGAAGTGATAGCTAATTCTATTCACTTTATGAGAACGGAGGCGAAAAACAGTAAACTATCAAAAGATTTGAAAAATGCCCTTTTCCTTCCGAATGCCTTCTCATGTTTATTCTTCGCATGGAGTAGGAATTTAACATTTACAGGTAGATTAGTTTTAGTGTACCTACTCCAAACGTGATGATTCTCACTGAGAGTTTATTCAATCCAATGGTATGATTATTTATGTCCTAATAATTTGGTGATTTTTCCATGTTCACAACTATGAATAATCAACTCCCATTCACTGATAGAATAATTGAATCATCCCATAGAATAACTGTGTTAATGATTTACGAATTGTGAAAAGCGGTGGAAATTGCATGCTCAAACAACAGCTATTCATCGGATAATCAGTTCGTTAGAGTAGCACGTTGTTTCGATTTACTAATTTAGCAGCAGAAGCGCTTTGAAAACTTGAAGGAAAACAAGAGGAACATAATGCTTGGATAATTGTACTGGAAGCATAAACATCGGGTTACGAATTCGGGTGTTGATAAATCAGTTTCGAACCACAAAGATATTTTAAAAGATAGAAATGGCAATGGAAACTCTACTAAGTCCGGTAGGTAATAATACATGCAATGTTTCTTCAATGTAAGCATTTTTCAAGTTATGATTATTATACCTTTTTTCAATTGGTGCCCCTTTTTACCTATCTAAAGCACGCCACAGCGTGTGCAAATCGAATTTTCAAAAACGCGCGTTTTTTAAAGTTACCATGGATACATCAACAACTCGAGAACAGTTTACATTTTACTTTATAAGTTATTATTTCCATCACTTGTAATAATTAAACTAGTATTTATGATTTCTAAGTGCACCAATTGAAAAAAATAGCGTAAAGGATGCGTGGATAACTGGTATTTCAAACACTTGCTCTATTTCGTACACTCCGTAGTGTTCTAAAAATAGCGCGTATTTGAAATACTTATACTTTTTAAGAGTGAACAGTCCCCTTGATGAAACGGGAATCGGTTTTGAGCGTTCAGTTTTATTTTTTGGCGAAAATTTTGTTGGAACAAATGATTCAATTCATTTGTGAGAATTCGGGAATCTAACTGATTTTTGGTTTTGATGATTTTGACGAAAATTTTTTTTTTATGGTTTGGCAAATGAAAAATATAGGCAAACTCCCGAATTCTTAAGGAGATTATAGACTCCGAAGAAAAAAAAAAATTTGTATAAATTAATTAGTTTTGACGCAAAACCGATTCTAGTATTAGAGGCTATCTACTTCATTGGCGCTCCCAGCTACGTAGTTTTTTTACGGACAAGTGCTTGTTACCTCCACTATCGCTCTTGAAAAATATTTCCTCATACACCCTACAGGTGCGGAGCAATGATAAAATTTCACTTTCGTGATGACGCGCTGATGTTGCCTCTTAATATACTAGTTTCGAATAATATCTTCATACCAAATTTCCAAGACAAATTTTAATATTTATTATTAAAATTAATAATTCGTTAAAATAAAAAAAACACACGAAACAGAATATTACATTACTAGTGCGGAAAGTAACATTTTTCACACGAGTGGGGAATATTGTAGCTCGAATGTGAAAAATCATTTTTGCACTAGTTTTTCTACGACCACATAATAATTTTACCAAATAATGTATATTCAACATCTGACATATCAGTACACAATTTATCATAATTGAAGACGACACATAGTTTATTTCAAAAAATTACTTAACAATTACTATTATTAGGAGCAAGAAATTTTTTCTACTTAAATATTAGGTCTTCATTGATTTTATTGGTAGCATTTTTAGGGAGGATATTTTTGCTGCCTCCACGCACAAATAACATTCACTATATACTCAAAATAACTCTTGACGTTTGACACAAATTGTTTCAATCCTGCTTTCTATGTATAATAAATACCTAGCAAGATGGCTACATGATTGCCTGACTAGCGGGTCAATTCTGTTTCTCATCAGCAAGAGTGTTACCATAGCAAGACAATTTTCACACCAAAATATATCTCAATTTTGTAGAAGGCTTGATATCTACATTGCTTTATTGGCAGGAGATGATGTGGCAGCAACATCCGATATTTTTTCAAGCCTTCTACAAAATTGAGATATATTTTGCTGTGAAAATTGTCTTGCTATGGTAACCATCTTGCTAATGAGAAACAGAATTGACCTGTAATTATGTGGAATTGATATATGAAACTATTCAACGAAAAAGAACATGATGGTAAATACTAGGCACCAATATGACTACATAATGAATTTGATGATTTATGTATTAGATAGAGGGTATCGCAAGAAGCAGTTTGTGAAATTCAACTTATTGTTTAATTTTCTTGCACTGAGCCGACGATTTGTTTAAATCATACTTCAAGAAATATATATGATACCTATTGACATATGTCCAAGAAAATCCAATAAATAGTCCGACTGAGAACCATTCTGACTTCATTTATTTCCAATAATTACTTTTAAATACAATATATTCAGGAGTAATATAATAAGTTGTATGATTATTACCAATAATTTTTTGGAATATTAATGAATTGCAATCCCAAAGCTGAAAATAGAACGAGTCCACAGGACGAGTTGTATTTTCTTGCATTGGGATTGCCAATGGATTGATATTCCAAAAATTTATAGGTTTTTAATCATACCACGAATTATATTTAGGACAATATATCGATTTGAAAAAATGAAAAGTCGCGTCATCTGGTAATTGATTTACTTCTAGCCGTATTCAACGAAATACTCTTTTCCACGGCCTCATCTATGATACCAATGGACATATTTTGTCCCCAACGATCGCTCATATTGATAAATAAAGAAATAAAAATTTATATTATTATTTTCACCTTGACAGATAGTAAAACAAAAACTAAGCAGGTTTATCACCGTGAAAATACAGCGACAAGCTATATTTTCACTGTAGTTCCGATTCTATTGGCTGAATTCCAAAATTTGAAATCCACTGATTGGTTGTTAAGCAAGGAACTATATTGTCGAAGCAATCTATTTGAAAATTGTAATTTTTAAGTTACTTTCCGCGCCTGTGCGGAAAATATTTCGCACGCTTGTAGATATAAGCCTTTTTCCGTGGGACTATTCAGTTTCCTATGTAGTCGTAAGAAAAATAAAATGCATGGTCTTCCCACGTATAGAAAATCTCAAAATTATCAACTGAACATATAAAAAAAGACGACATTCAAGAACGATTTATGAACGCCTGCTTCTCCACAAGTTAATTTTTGTGTTATATAACGGGTGACTAAACCAAGAATTTGCGGTCCTGTTACTTCCTCATTTGGAAAAAATACCATAACGTACGTTTTACATATCTCCAATGTTTCATTAAAAGCAATAGAATGACTTATTCCAATTATCCATATTTCGTCACCTGTCAAAGACATACCTGTCCTGCTAGGTCGCCAGATCTTACCACACTGTACATTTTACTCTGGAACTATCTCAAAAAATGTGTTTGTGTTAGAGCCCTTGCAAATATCGAAGACCTCAAGAACAGAATACGCATTGAGTGTCAAGTTGTTATGAACACGGGACAGTTGTTTTTTGGAAACAATGAACGTCACTTCAAACATCTGATGGGCTTATACCTGTCTTTGATTGCTTTTCTCATGAATTTATAACAATTTGCATTTCCTTACACACCATAGTAGCTGAAAAACTTTCATGACGGTGCATTTCAATATATTTTCTAAAAAATTAATTTTTCGGAAATAATTAATTTCGACGTAATTATGAAGGACATTTATATGGTTAGTTGCACTCAGAAAGACAACCTGTAACATAATTTGCAATAACATTTATTGAAATATGACACCTCATTTGAAAAAAAAACTTGACATGCAGGTCTTTGACAGTTGACACAATGTGGATTGCAATGAATTTCAATTACAGCCGTTCCCATTCCTTTCTGAAAATCAGGAAATTTCAAAAATACTAATATTGGTGCTCTTTTGTGACGTACCCTCCCGAGCTCAGTCAACCAAAGGACTTCTAATCGGGTTGATTGTGACGCGAAACGGCAATGCTATTGGTTGCTCGGAATTCTCGGTAGAGTACGTCACAACAATTTGCAATGGCACAAGAAAGAAGCCATTTGAATGTGTGGACTTTAAATATATTTAATCAGATTCAAAAAATTAACAAAAAATTATCAAAAAAAAGGAAGAAAATTAAGCCAACAGAGATTTCACAAGCAGGAGAATTCATTAAAGATATTTTGAAAATTACGTGTTCAGGCCTATTGGAATCAGTCATTCAATTGTATCCAATAAACCATTGAAAAACTGTAAAAAAGTTACAGGGCCGCGAATAGCGAATAGAAAATAAGTTTGCATACGGTTCTATCGTGTAGAAAGCCCTGCAATTATTTTGTAAATACGCAATTCTTTTTGCATGTATTTTGTTCGAATGTCAACAAAATATAACACTAAAAATTATCCTGTGAAAAAGCAGTCGTTAAAAAATTGTTCTTGAATACCTTCTTTTGTTTTACATATTCAGTTGAAAATTTCGAGGATTTGTACAGGAGAGAAGAGTAAGTATCCTTTTTATTTTCTGTGGCTTCATCAGTTCAATCTGTCAGAAAAATCACTGTGCGTACAAAATCGTTCGGAGATATATAAAATTTTAATGAATAAATTTTAATATTTGATTGGTGACGCCGTTGCATGCAAGCAGTCTTAAATATATAGTGGGGACCTACAAAAATCAAAACTTCAATGAAGCATATACAGGGTGTTAATTGAGTACGTTGACAATCTCGCGAAGTGATTCTTTGAAAGTTTTCGGGACGAAAAGTTCATATAAATGTATGTCCCAAATAGCTTGGTTTTCGAGATACAGGGTGATTACATTTTTTTTAGATTTTTTGGAGTCAACTTCGATATTTTCAAGAATAATCAGTTCAAATTAGGCAAGTACAAACCATTCAATATTACGCACATATACAAAATAATTTCTCAAATAATTCACAGGGTCCTCCTGTTTTCAAAGTCAAGCCTTGTTCAACCCTTGTTCAACCCTTCAGATTTTTTTTTTCGCCGTCACTGACATATTTTTAGACAGGAATGATTAATCTTGTTTCATTTAACATATTTTTGTTCTCTTAAAGTTTTTCATCTACGTACGCTTCAGGAGCTACAATGCCGAAAATGTCGAAGTTTACTCCAAAAAGTCTTGAAAAAAATGTATTTTTATCATCCTGTATCTCGAAAACCAAGCCGTTTGGGACATATGTTTATATGAACTTTTCGTCCTGAAAAGAATCATCTTTAAAAGTTAGTGAGAATATTTGATTCTCTTTCTTTATGTTATGCGAATCTGGAAAATGTTCACATCAATATTTTCATTGTAGCTCCTGAACCGTACAAGTAAATGAAAAACTGTATGTCAACAAAAAGATGTTAAATGAAACAACATTGATCATTCCTATTTCATAATATGTCAGTGACATCGAAAAAAAAAATCTGGAGGGTTGAACAAGGCTTGACTCTGAAAACAGGAGGACCCTGTAAATTATTTGAGAAATGATTTATTTTGTATCGTGCGTACTATTGAATGGTTTGTACTCGCCTAATTTGAACTGATTATTGTCGAAAGTGTCGAAGTTAATTTCAAAAAATCTTGAAAAAATTTTATTTTTTTCACCCTGTATCTCGAAAACTAAGCTGTTTGGGACAAATATTTATATCAACTTTTTGTCCTGAAAAATTTCAAAGAATCTCCCCCCGAAGTTTGTCAACGTACTTAATTAACACCCTGTATATAAAAACGTTGCAAAAAATGTGTCATTACCGGCCGGTTTATTATTCAAGAGTTCAGGTTATTGGGCGATCAAACATTTCGATGTTCTATCGAATGAACACGAGAATTACCTTCAATAATTTGAATGCACTACGGATGCCTGAACTCCACGATAAGTCACATTACGATTTTACTTAAACAGTTAATAAACGAACGGCATGAATATTTGCCGGCACAATAATAACTGATCCCTACTACGAGTATGCTCTAATTCGTTGAACCAACAATCCTAAACGGATTTCATTAAAAGTGAATGATTGATGCTATGTGTTGTTGATTAAATTCATGTCGAAAGTTATAAAAAATCATAGTGCGAAATTACCTATTTATATAACAAGTTGTAAAATGAGCATGTGTGTTTTGCACCAGAAGTGAATATTGGAATACGAGCGTAGCATGGTACAACATGTCGTGTGCAAAACACTCGTCGTTTTGTCGTTTTGTATACAAGACATTTCATAATTTCGATGGAATCATATATGAAGTAAAGAATAACACTCTCGATTAATAAAAAACCCTATTGATCTGAGATAACACTGATTACGGGCATCGGGAAATAAGTAGCTACATTTATACTAATGTCTCGAATGATGGTTGTGATTATGTTGCCGGGTAGTCGGTAGAGGAGACACTTCCAGGATCTAACCTCGAGTTAACGGAGGTGTCACGGATACATAAATTTAATTAAATTATCCGTCAGACTATTTCCCGATGAGATTTATTAGTTTTTGCTTATTCATTCCTCCAAAGTCTACAGCAAAAATAGAAGCAGATAGAGAAAATGTTCCGAATTATATTAAATCTGCCACAGAGAAGGTAACTTTGAATTTATTAGCGAATAAATCTCAAGCAGTTTGGAATCGACTCTCCAACGATTGTAATATTCACTCTCATATTAATCCCAGTGCGAATATGACCGTTATTTTGACATTCGGAATGTAAACAAAAAGTCGCCATATTGAAATAGAATTTTGATTTTAGTTCAAAAATATGAATAGGACATTCATAAAATCTGTTGTGGAATCATCTGCGACTGAAAGACAAACTTTAGTCGCCATTTTCCATCGTTCAAGATAACCTCTCGGGAGGTATTCATGTTGAAAAGGGGAACATTCTCCATGAAAATTCAAAAATTAAATCTTACAGAAAACATCTACTTCCCCGGCTGAAATATTTCTTCTCCGGTAACATTTCGAAAGATATTTTTTGACAAAAACCTGTCATGGGCATTGCATTTCGATTTTTGTTCGATAAAAATATATTGGGGATTAAATGTAATAGAAGCGAACCTTGCTTCAATGAAATGAACGATATCTGTGAGTGATATTTTTTGAATCCCTATCATATTTGGGTAATGAATGTTCAATAAAAACTAGAGATAATTTAAAAAATCAACTATCCGAATGATAATGCGGATTACAACTTTCAGATTTTTTCTTTTCAGTTAGTCTTTTCGCAATATCTATCAGATGTAGTTCAATGTCCAGCGTGGCTTTAGCTGAGAAAGTAGTTGTTTTCTGTTAGATATTACAAAAAAATCACATTTTTCATTTTTCAATTTTCATGGAAGATCTTACAAATATTTTATGTTTGACGTTTGTTGACATGAAACTCTAAAGAATAATATATTCTGTAGCCACTAGCATAACAAATCTTCATTCTAAACGAGTAAAAGACTATTTTTTCTTCACGACCAATGAAAAACATCCAACAGTTCCTAAGAAATAACTAGCCATGGAGTTACCTATTTATATATCACGGAAAAAATGCAAAATATAATAATATATACAGTAACCTAAGTTTTAATCAATAATAAAAAGAAGAAAAATTATTATATGCTCTCATATGGGTTTAAATCCGCGACCTTGCGACTGAATTAGTTAGTGCCCTCCTAGTGATAGAAGAGTACCGACATACCATCAAAAAGTGGTCGAGGTGTTATGAGCTTTTGTTCTCACCCAGGGGGCCCGGGTAAGAGGATCTCTTTAAGTTTCATTGCTACTATGGCGTATTTCAATCTGAATACCAATTTTTACAATCATATCAATAATAATTGAATTACCTTTGTAATTAATGTCTGTGTATCACGGCTAGATACTGCAAAGGAATAAAATTCGCCACCAACTTTATCACCACTTCCTACCAAATACTGCTAAAAACTGAAATATTAGACAAGAATCAACAAATATTTGAATATACTCGCCGTCTGTCACAGCGCATTGAGGTGAAGCGTCAAGAGAAACGACTCCTAGTTCGCGTCGCTTCCGTTCGCAACGCTTCGGTTAAGTGCGCGTGAACCTTTACAGTAAGCAGTGTAGTATCCGCTATAGGCAGTCCCGCTGTGATTCGACAATGCGTTCAAGTTATAGCGACAAGGGACTACATCGTCCGCTGTGTAGTTGCTCATTTCTAATCTAGAGGAAAATAGTGACATTTAATTTTCCTCCAAATCTTTCAGTTTTAGAAAATCTTTTTGGATCACTGAAATTTTTGGAAATGTATGAATCCATAAAGACTTTGTGCATTTCCTTCTTTCTTTGTACTTCGAACATGACGGTTTCATTCACTAGGGAATTAACAATTCATCAATATCGGTACTTCATTTCAGTAGTAGATATTCATTTTATAATAAACTAGAATTAGAGCTCTGCGCAAAGTAAAGCCACAGCTTAATTTAAGCTGTGGTGAAGCTGCGTCATTGTGGGTAATAATTATTCAAACATCACAGGATTGTCACAGTGATCTTGATTAATGTGTTGAATATTTTATTTACACAGTGACTTTGTCCACAGAAAATAAGTACTTCTGACAGTGCAATTTTGAACTAATTTGTTATCGAAATCATTGCAACTACAGGATGTAGAGATATAACACAGCTCAAAATTGCATGAAAATTTTTAAATGCAGTTTCTCGGGCGTAATATAACAATACCTCGTTTATCAGCACTAATTTTTTTAATTTCAACGAAAACAGTTTTGTTTGAAAACTAATCGAGTTGAATTCGGAGATTTATGTTCTGAATAAAACCCGAGAGCTTTTAAGCTCAAGGGTTTTATTCTTTGAACATACATCTTCGAATTTAACGAGATAGATTTTTTAAAACAAAATTGTTTGTGTGGAAATTCCAAAATTTATTCGATTTGATAAACGACGGTCGAGTTTTATTTGACTAAGACAGCTTGGTCTCAGAGACACTCACATTTGAAACCTCGTTTATACACTTTGCTAGTGGGTCAATAGCATTTTCAGCAAACGTTACTTATTTGTTTATATAAACAAATATCTCAGGTAAGTGTTTTAAAGTGTTTTAAACAATGACGTTTAATAGTAAATAAAAAAAAAAGTTTCCGTTCTGGGCATCTTGAAGGCAAACCTGTTCTGATTAAACTGTACCTAGGTTATCATGATGGTATCAGTGAAAGGTGTATGTGTTCAGTTATTATAGGACAGGCAGACAGACAGACAGACAGACCTAATAACAATTGTTTACAAAGATCAAACGTTGCTGAAATTTTTATATAACTTCAACGGGAACAGCGGAAAGTGGTCTGAATTTCAGAAAATTGCTGATTGTTGGCCTTAAAAGATATTCATCCTCCCAAATTGAGGTGATGAATTTTTGTCAGCTCTTTATACATGTGATGAAATGTGCAGAGCATACAAACGAATAAATTGCTTTCGAATCCGTGAAATCCCCTATGAAGAGCTGCTATCCAGCTAGCACGACGTAACTGTACTCTAGCATCTTTTACTTCTGCCTAGTTTGTATAAAAGGACATTTCAAAATTTGGTCTCGATTTTTATTGCAAGAAAGAAGTCTATTGCGAATATTCTCGACTCTGTCACTTCAAGCCCCTCGGAGGGGTTAGCTCAACCCTTAAATCTTTAATGATAGTAGGGTTCATGTGATACCGCATTTCGAAGGTTATTGAATTCTCTTTCCTACGCTTTCCAGTTTTTGAAGTTTGATGCAGTAGTTCTCGATTAATCATTGTTAATATACTAACAAGTCAACATTGACATGAATTCGTATCAACTTTTCACTTGAATTGTTAGAATTGTGTTCATGGCAATGGTTTGGGAAAAACTGAGTTTTACGTATTTCTTACAGAAGCGCCGAATTCCATAGCAGCAATAAGTACTAATAGTCCAGGAGCACGCTGCATGAAGCTGTCCTATCGAGTTAACCGATGAGAAAAAAATTATCATCCGGTAACTCGATAGTCCAGCTTTTTTGCAGCGTGCTCTTGGACCATGAGGTTTCACGAATAAATTTGTAAAAAAAATGTTAAAAACACTTTCATGATTTTATCATTTGCAAGCGTAAAATAGTATCCTACCTTCCGTTTAAAAATGCAAATGAGAATATTAGATGCGTATTTTTGATGTATTAAAAAACTGACCATAAATTATTCCTCAATTTGTTTGGCCAGGATAGAATTTTACCAAAAAAAAGAGGCATTCCGTACTACCTACAAGATGAGAACTAATGCTGAAAGTGAAATAAGCGTAACTTTAGATTCTTAGCCGATGATTGTTCTAAACTTGTTTTCTCGAGAACTTCTACATTAAAATAAAAAAAATAAAAAACGTCGGAAGGAGAATTAGATGACCTTCAAAATGCGGTATCACATGAACCCTACTCCTATTAAAGATTTAAGGGTTGAAGCTAACCCCTCCGAGGGGCTTGAAGTGACAAAGTTGAGAATATGCGCAAAATATGTCCCGCTTGCAATAAAAATCGACTGGTCCGAGCGGTTGTTTTTCTGCGTACGTGAAACATGAAATATCGGCTTTGTTTTGTTTTTTTTTCGCTGGGTCACCCTGTATAATGAATAAATAATCACTACAATGTTATAGTTACTTTGTAAGAAATATTTTTTTTTGCAGAAAATCCACTGAAAGACAAACGTATTCTCATGGAAAATAGTTTTATTGGTTTGAAATTCTTAATATTGTTCCGAAACAGATTAGTTTTAGCAATAGAAATGGTTCACGGAAAACCACTAAATGAATATTGAAATTATGGATTTTAACCGGTGTGAAGTTATCCATAAGTATTTAAACCTATATTAGGTGAAAACAGTTGAATTATTTTTCGTTTCTAGTAATTCAACAACTGTGGAGTGTCAGTTTGAATTGCCTTCAAAAATAGTCGATTTTTCGTCCGGAAATTAGTACGTGAAATGTCATTTTTTGTAGAGGTCGACGATGATCATGGTGTCTGGTGTCATTGTGAAAAAAAATTCTCTCGAAATCAAAATTCAGAGTGAATTCGTAATCGAAATTCAGAGTGAATTCGTTTTGATTTCGAGAGCTCCATAATGCTGCTCTGACGAGTGGTAAACAACGAAACGACCGTCAGCAGATGATGGAACTCTAGGAATTTAATCGAAAACACTCCCGACACTTTAAATTCTGTTTGCGTTCTTTTTGACGCATTAGAAACTTGATTTTGAGCCTCGGTCAGAACAACGAAATTGTTGACTGCCTGCCAGAGAGTAGAAAAATTTCGAACTTTGGATTCTATGGTTCGTTTCAAATCAAGTTTTAACTAATGACTGTAGATGTCACGAGTTATTTTCCGTTATATATTTCATACCTGTGGATTTTATTACTTTGGTTACAAATCATTAACTCATGGCCATGCCCCCCCTCTGAAAAACTCCCTAGATCTGCCAGTGCCCACCAATGAAATAAAGTGTTACGTCACAATGGTACCATTCCAACTTTCGTGTTTTCTATTATTTGAGAACTGGAAATGGTGCATTTTAGGTATTCTTGTAACAATGGGCCTTGCATTTAATGATAATATTCAAAAACGGTCTGCGATAAAAAATAAAATTATTATTTCTATATGCTAAATGGATACTCAGTAATCTACTTCTGATAAACATACGTGACCCCACGTCTGAGATCCGTCAACGGGACAATAGTGGTCACTCATCAGATTTGAAAAGAGCGACTATGATTTTTTGCTTCAAATGAAAATTGATATTTTTGAATGAAAGCGATATGAAGACGATATCGAGAAACTGAATTGACAAATGACAAAAAGTCAGTTAGCGCTGTACTGGTAATCGGGAACGACAGAATTTTAGCTTTTTTTGGTCAGAGATGTGAGTAGGCCCAGATAAATTCAACGTCGGATATTTCAAGTTTATTACTTTTATATGAAAATCAAGTGTAGAATCACGAACGAAACTTATTGGGTCTAATGAATAAACCTTAAGCAAATACTTTTACTCAGATTTCTTGAAATAGACCTATACATTTTATTAATTAATGAGAAAGACAAACCTATATTAAAAGCTTTTGCTAGCTTTTATTCATAACACCCATTGAGAAGTGATTGAAATATTTCGAGTAGTATTCAGTTGCTTGCCTCTTTAGAGTTGTCCTCCATCAACTTAATTTGGACGTTCTCCCAGAACAAGCCAAGACTAGTAGTAATTATAGATTAGAGCTCCATTTACGTAGTAAGTTTTTCCATATTTTCTTTATACTCAAAACTCAAAGTTTGATTAGAGTGGCTCAGCCAATTCAAACCTAGTTTTGTATTTTGTTAATTTCATTTCCAAATTTTATCATTTTTATTTAATATATGTATTATTGTTGAACCTCTGCATTTAATTTGAACCTCAACAACCACTCTCTTTACTAATAAAATTCAAGTTTGCTGGAGCACGAATTCCACATTAGCCTTTTCGGAAGAGGGATCTCCAAAAATAGGAGAACCAGTAGCGTTGTGAAGTCTAGGGCTAATTATTCTGCTTTTGGAGAGGCTATTCCCTTAGCTCAAATCCGAGCAATTCAGAGCGGATTCAAAACTATACTCTGGTCTGGTGACAGTCAAAATTCATCATCTTATCACTATACTGCCAATGATGATAATCTCTTCACTTACTTTTCTAATAATTCGTAAAATACTTCCTAGGGTGGGCAAATTAGAAGCGTTTGGTTGCTTTGGTGTTACTTTGGAGGAGAACCAAAGATAATTAATTGATCGCACCCTTCTTAGGTCAGGCATTATATTTGTTCACTACTGAGGTGAAATAAGCTATTATTCAGGACTGTATATTGATTTATTACTTGATGGTAATGAAATTTATTTGACTTTTCTGACAGATAAATAAATACAATTTTTTTTTATTACATCAAAAAACTTCAATCAGAGTTGCAATGAGAATGTAAGACAGGTCTGGACTCTGGGTAACTTTAACATTCCGCCCGCCTTGAAAGCACTCCTTTCAACAACAACGATCGAACGAATAGACTTTGAATAAATAGCAGAAGTCTAATCTATGAAAATGTCAATATAATCTAACGAACGAGTTAATCATTTGAATTCCGTCTTCTCTATCGGTAGTGCACACACTTTAGTCACTGCACGACGAAGTACACCATTCTTCACATTAATGTCTACAACTCGTGTGACGCCTTCACTGCCTTGATGAAGAGCTGCAATTCTGCCTAGTTGCCATTGGAGGGGAGGAGCATTCTCATTCTTTATCAATACGAGCGATCCAACCCTCAGTAGCTGTTCGGATCTCTGCTTCCACTTTAGTCTAGTCTGTAACTCAGCCAAATATTCTAGATTCCAGCGTTTCCAATAATGTTGTGCTATGGACTGCAAACGTTGAAATCTTTTCAAGCGATTTTCAGGAATATCCAATAAATTAATTTCTGGAATCGCCGACAATGATCTTCCGATCAAAAAATGGGCTGGCGTCAGTGCACTTTGATCATTAGGGTCTTCGGATAAAGGACATAAAGGACGTGAATTGAGTACAGCCTCAATTCGAGCCAGCACGGT
Organism: Chrysolina haemoptera; assembly: GCA_958298965.1. Taxonomy (NCBI): domain Eukaryota; kingdom Metazoa; phylum Arthropoda; class Insecta; order Coleoptera; family Chrysomelidae; genus Chrysolina; species Chrysolina haemoptera. Next base: position 32,796,897 of record OY282587.1, read on the forward strand.
GGCAAACTCTTCAAAAGTCAAAACGCAGTTTCCAACTACCCTCTTTAAATGATATTTTGTACTCTTTATTCCCGCCTCCCAAAGCCCCCCGAAGTTTGGTGACCCCGCGGGAATAAAGTTCAATTTTATATTTTCATTCACCAAAAAATTGGCGATATTTTCATTCTCCGATAGTAAAAATTCATAAATTTTTGATAATTCATTATTAGTGCCAACAAAATTGGTACCATTATCCGAAAAGATGTTGGCAGGTTTACCTCTTCTGCTTATGAAACGGTTCAAAGCTGCAAGAAAGGCTTGGGTGGATAATTCAGAAACGAATTCGAGATGTACGGCCTTCGTACTCATGCACACAAATAAACAAATATAACCCTTTGTTATTTTTGCGCCACGAGTTTTCCTGTCCTTTATAGGAAATGGCCCACCATAATCAACTCCTACATTGAAAAAAGGTGAATAATTATTGACTCTACATTTAGGTAAATTCCCCATCAAATAATTCGTTTCCACAGGTTTCACTTTGAAACAAATTATACACCTCTTAAGTATTTTCTTACATGAGTTTCTGCCTGATATTGGCCAAAACCGCTCCCTAATAGAACATAACAGCGCTTGCACCCCGCAGTGCAATAATCTCTCATGTTCATATGTCAGTATCAAATCAGTGAATATGTGACTCTTTGGTAGAATTATCGGGTGTTTTTTATCGAATGGTATTTTAGAATTTTGTATTCTACCTCCTACACGTATCACACCATCGAGTATAAATGGGTTCAAACTCAAAATATCACTCTTTTTATGTAATTCCCTTTTCTTCAGAAGATCAGTATACTCCAAACCGAAACATTGCATCTGTACAAACTTAACTAGTATGTGGAGAGCGGACGCCAATTCCGATGGCGTTAAAACGCCTCGCTGACGTTCCTCCGCAACAGACTTGCAGTTTCTTATAAATCTCAAAATATATGCCATTATTTTCTCTATTTTTTTTAGGGATGAAAATTTATTGAATAACAATTGAGTGACATTGTTTTCATAATTAATGGATACACTGGAGATACTTCGCTGTTCTGGAATTTCAGATTCAAATGCTATTTCTTCCACATTCCATCCAGAACTGTTTTCGCAAAGCCATTTCGGTCCATACCACCATAAATTAGATTCGCGGAGTACCTTGGGAGTAACACCTCTGGATATTAAATCAGCAGGATTTGACTCCCCCTTTACAAAATTCCACTGATCTGTCGTAGTCAATGACTGAATCTCACTGACTCTGTTGGCAATGAACGTTTTCCATTTAAATGGTTCACCCTTTATCCACGCCAACGTAATAGTTGAATCAGTCCAATAGAATACTTTATCGAAATTTATTTCTAATGCAGCATTTACCCTTTTAGCTAAATTTGCTAATAAAACCGCACCACATAGCTCTAATCTGGGTAAACTTATTTTTTTTAAGGGTGCCACACGAGATTTTGCACAAAGCAAATTAGAGAAGAATTGTCCTGTTGAACTGACACAGCGAATATACAGGGTGGCACCGAACGCACGCTCTGATGCATCAGAAAAACCATGTAATTCAATACTGGCATACTGGTGTAGTATTGAATGACGAGGTATATGGATATCATTTATCTCATTCAATTCGTTTTGAAAATGAATCCATTTATCCATAATCTCAAGTGGGACATCTTCGTCCCAAGATATTTTCAATTTCCAAAGTTCCTGGATGATGAGTTTGGCATTAATTATGATAGGACCTAATAATCCTAGCGGATCAAAAATCTGGCAGATAATTGATAATATTGATTTTTTATTTATTCTGTTTATTTCACTGAACTCTCTAATGGAATATTGTATGATATCAGAACTAGCATTCCAATAAATACCAAGTGTTTTATTGTTTTCGTTTTCACCAATAGGTAACACATTTAGATCTATTTCACTATTGAATTGAAATTGTTCTAAAATAGTATGTTCATTACAAAGCCATTTTCTCAAATCAAATCCAGCACTTGCTAATATTTGCGAAACCTCCTTTTGTATTTTGAGAATTTCAGGCACTGAATCTGCACCAGTCAGCAGGTCGTCTACGTAAAAATCGTTTCTTATTATTTTACTTGCGATCGGAAATGTTTCAGCATTATCCTTTGCTAGTTGAATGATACATCTGACTGCCAAATAGGGAGCAGATGCAGTGCCGTAGCTGACTGTGTTCAACTGAAAGATTTTTAACCTTTCGTTAGGCTCTGCTCTCCAAAATATTTTTTGGTAACGTCTTTGTTGTTCTTCTACTAAAATCTGACGATACATGCGGGAAATATCTGCCGTAACAACATATTTATATTTACGAAACCTAATAAGAATTGAAAAAATATCATTTTGCAGAGCAGGCCCACAAAACTGAACATCATTGAGAGAGAAACCGCTATCTGTTTTGGAGCTGGCATCAAAAACCACTCGGCATTTCGTGGTAATACTTGAAGTTTTTATCACCGCATGATGTGGCAAAAAATACTCATTTGAATTTTCAGATCCTTCAGGTATTTCAGACATATGGTTGCTCAATTCATACTCTTTCATAAAACTTACATAATCCTTCTTCAATTCGAGGTTTTTGACTAGTTTTCTTTCTATTAATTGAAAACGATTCATAGCTATTTTACGTGAGTTACCTAATAGGTTTAAGTTATTTTTAAATGGTATACTTACTATGAATCTACCAGTGCTGTCCCGTCTTGTCGTTTTCTCAAAATATTGTTCAACATATTTTTCAGATTCGGATAAATGACATTCAAAATTTTTAATCTCTTCAATATCCCAAAACTTTGATATTTGATCATTAATACAGTCATCACCATTGGTTGCCAACAGACTCAAAGATACATTGCATTTTGAATTGAAATATAAATTTCCAGCTAGAATCCATCCCAACCTAGACTTCTGTAATATGGGCAAGTTTTTACCCAATTGCTTCTGCCCTGGACATATAACTGCCCAGAACACGTTGGAACCTAGTAATAGATCTATTTGGCTAGATGTATTGAAAGTTGGATCTGCCAACTGACAATCTTCTGGAATATTAAGAATACTTTTGTCGAATGTAGTGTTTGGTAACTTATCTACAATTTTTGGTAATACTAGACAATTGATATTCATCTCGAACTCATCATGACATGACATTATTGAAATATTTACCTGATTGCTAATTTTCTCTAATGATACTCCCACACCTTTTACCAAATGATTAATTTTTGTCTTGGGTAAATTTAATTTACCACAAATCAATTCTGATATGAAGTTGCTTTGCGAACCACTGTCCAAAAGCGCTCGACATTTCATAATGTTATTTTCAAATTTTATTCGAACAATTGCAGTTGATAACAGTACTTGCGATACCACTGGCAGGCTTACGTCGACACTGTTAGAAACTGTGGAATTACCTACAATATAATGCGATGCAGAAGAGGTTTGACGGTCGAAAGTACCTGTTACCAAACCTCCTTTCTCCGATTCTTCCCCGCCCGCCTTGGTTGCAACATCTCCTGAATCGAATTCTCTAATATAATTAATGTGCAATAGTGAGTTGTGAGGTTTATGGCATTTCAAACATTTTTGCGATTTACAATTCCATGAAGAATGGTTTGATTTTAAACAGTTGAGACACAGTCTTTTGTTTTTTATTTCATTTATTCGCTGTTCAATAGGTAATTCGAGAAAATCTTTACATTTGTAAATTGCATGATTTCGTTTGCAATAATAACACTGTAAATCTCCCTTGAAATTGGAGGTACTTGCAGCAAAACTACTAGACGTGCTTTTCTTATTAATTTTATGGCAATTCTCTTTGTGTTCATGTTTTGCAATTTCTAACTTTTCTAGTACTTCACACCTGTTTTTTAGAAAGGTATTCATGTCTGACATTGTCGGTAATTCATTTTTGTATTTATACGATTCCCAATCTCGCCTAGTTACATTATCGAATTTACTAGTCAAAATGTATATGATTAACCGATCCCACGAATCTGTATCTTCTCCTAAATTTTGTAAGGACCGCAAATTCTTGGTAACCGAATCGTATAAATGCCTTAATTCCGTATGAGACTCTTTCAGAATGGGTTTATTCTCAAAGATTTCTCTTATATGATTATGCACCATCAAACCCTTGTTCTCAAACCTATCTATTAAGATTTGCCATGCGGTTTTATAATTCACAGCAGTGACACTGATTGACTGAATCAAATCCAACACACCCTTTTCCAATGAGGAGCGCAAATAATAGAATTTTTGAATGTCAGCCAAAGATTTATCACTATCCACCAAAGCCTCAAATGCATCCTTGAACTCTAGCCACTTATTATATTGACCATCAAAAGTAGGTAATTTTAACGTCGGTAATTTGACTTTGGATATATTATTTGACCCGTTAGAACCACTGTTTACTGGCGTTAAAATGGCCTTTCCAGCAGTTTTACATAAAGACGTTATATGAAAATATCTATTTTCAAATTGTTCACGTTCACTTTCATCGGTTTCAGTCGGGTCCAATGTTTCAAGGTCCCCTTGAATTTCATTGAACTCGTCCAAAATTTGAACTACCCTTTCCAATCTTGATTGTAGTTGTATAACATGTTCCTCACTCAATTTTTTTAAATCGAGTGTCCCTACAAAATTTTCAAATCTTGTTAAACGACCCTTTATTTGAGCACGTTTGAGTCTCAAAGTATCCGCCATCCCGATGACACAAACCAAAGCTATACTCAATAGGAAAGATAGGATAACGGTGAATGGAAAGGACTTGCAGGTTATTTGAGGGAAAGATAGGATAATATGGTAAATGGAAGGACTTACAGGTTATTTGAAACTCTTCCTTCTTCTGCACTGAATCACCTTATTGATGTTGATAACCAGTTTTCTTCAAATTACATATATGAATAAACGATCCGGCTCGAAGGACCAAATGTTCACTACTGAGGTGAAATAAGCTATTATTCAGGACTGTATATTGATTTATTACTTGATGGTAATGAAATTTATTTGACTTTTCTGACAGATAAATAAATACAATTTTTTTTTTTATTACATCAAAAAACTTCAATCAGAGTTGCAATGAGAATGTAAGACAGGTCTGGACTCTGGGTAACTTTAACAATATTAATATCTGAACTCATTCACCAAAATCAAACAATTCAACATATTCTCTAAATTATTCATATATAAAATTAATGACCAGCGGTCTCACCATCAATAACGCTCTTTCCATTCGAATCTTCAACAAACTCTGAAAGCTTTTCTCTTTTCTTTTGTGCTAATAATTGAGTTTCATTTCTCGAATGACCAACCGATCCACTCTGTAAACAGTATCTTCCGATACCTTACTTAGTGGCTTCCAGTTTCCATTATAACAAACTGAGAAATCGTCTTGTTCTCGGATTTCGATAGGATTGTCGAATTCAATGCAATCAGTGGAATTTGCATAATAGAAGTGGCCCGTTCTCGTTATACACATTTGTCTCCATTCCGACCAAGAATGTGGTCGGTGAATATTTGCCTGATCCTCAAGCAAATCCGATGGAATACCTAAAATTTGCATTATCGACATTTCGATTATAATATTTGCGTCCCTGCGGCATATCCAAATGGTTTATTTTCTATTAATTCCACACCGAATCCCTAAATATTTATTGAGTTTGAAATGAACCGTAATGAAATATAGGTGAAAACTCCAAATTTGCAGCTTACATGGAAAGTCACTGCTGTCTGCTAACCCATGTTATTTGTATCAGACTATCACTATAGAAACCAATGACAAACAAGAAACGGTATCGGTAGATAACTTGTTTCATAAATAGTTTGGTGAATTAAAGGTGATTTGGAAAAACCAAATTACACTTCAAACTATAACTTTGTGAAAAGCCTCGTGTTCATTGAAGTAGTGGATGCTGGACGTGTAAGAGCCATCTATTCTCAAAGATTGTTGGAGGAAACGGAGTGGGGATGAAATCCGATCAGTATTTACGATGTCTGTCGTCTTCAATACATACATCTACCATTCATTTTAAGTGTTATTGAAATCTGACGTTGCAAGTACTTGAAAATGAATTTCATTATATAATTATTGCCTCTAGCAAGATCCCCTCCCGCCCCCCGACGAAACCAGTGTTGTTCACGATAGTAACCAGGCTGGGGTAAGGTGAATCCTCACGTAATAGGGGAAGACTGGCAGAAATGCACCGTAATAGAAGCAATCGCCATAACCTCAGATAGCTATCATACGTCATCCAGTGAACTATTCTCTTGAAATAATATGATTGTGATGCCAAAGAAGAAGAGAATCAATTTTATACAAATCGGGCGAATGAAGGCACGTGATAGGAGAAATTAGATGCAGAGCCTGGTGAGTCGTCATATCGAAAAAATGGTTCCGACTCTATGTGAAGAGAAGTGAAGAAATAAAAACATCCTGTTTTGAAAGTTGAAATTTCAAAAAATTCACTCATGGCATATGATTGTCTGAAGTCGTGAATGGTCACAATATCTAGTCGTGATATTGAGTTGGGCGTTGTCACATCGTGTAGGTGATAAGTTTTTATCATAGACAAAATTGTGTCACTGTACGTATTCCATTCGATAACAATTAAAAAATTAAGTATAGTGATGGTAACATTATTAAACAACTTACACCTGTAAGACTCACACACATTTCAAAATCCAAACTATCGAAAAAAATCATTACTTGTATCTTAAAATGCTGTGTAAAGTTTTTTGTTTTTGATCGTTTATCAGCGCTGTTTAATATCATTGTTCATGTTTTCCACAAAGTGAACTTCTGGCAGATCTGTCATTTTGTTATTGCTTTTTTGTAGGATTATTGTATTGAAATAGTGTTTTTCGAACTTATTTGAGTGATATAGTGGCAGTGTAATAATAGACAGAGAGTAATAATGGTGCAAGATAGGTTTGCAAACAATCCATATGTTCCAACCCGAATATAAGATTCCATTCGTTAGTACCATAGGCGTAACAGTGGGTATCAATCTGTTTTCGCCGAACAAATTGAAATTATAATGTATATTCAAACCTTTATATGTGCAAATAATGAAATAGACACCTCACGAAACATTTACTATTTAATTTAGTCATTTGGATGATGCAATCAGAAAAAAAGGTTGCGAAAAAGTCCAAGAAATGTTTATCCAAATTTGGATTTATCTTCAGGTTTCCAGCTGATGTGACAGTAAAAGCGGCTTGGTTGAAGAAGTTGGATTAGGAAATTGATCAGATGGTCACTGATGAACCAGTTTATGGGAAAGTTATAGGATCACCTTCTTCAGGCACCATGACTGAATCAGAAACTGAACTGATCAAAAAATTAATATCAGGAGAGAGAACAGGACAGAATCCTGTCATTTTGCGAAAGAAAAAGTGAGCAGTAGTAGTTGGTGGCAGTATCAAATATCTCTTAACGAGAAATTCTTGTACATGTATTTTTGCTAACGGCTTTAACAATTTGGATTAAAAAAATATTCAGATGAGGTCTTTCCTGAAAAAACTTGATTCCACTAATAATAATGGGAATGATGATGTGAATTTTAAAATTCTATTTTGACCCACTTCAAATTATCATAATTTGAAATTTGGCACACATATCAAGGACCTAGAATACAATTCAAACAAAGTCTTCAATTTTATTTTATTGCGGTTTTTGTGACACCTTGTAGGTAATTTGCATATTGTCGTAAATACATTAAAATATCGCATTTCTGAATTTGAATTATGTGTTGAAAATTACTGTGAAATATTTATTCTTTACGATATTCATGTATGATAATATCGATATAAGAACATGTATTTATTGAATATATAAATTACCATTTTTTGGTAATTTTCTTTTTCTTTTTTTTTTGTCGTTTGTCTCCAGCATTCCATTCATTGAAAACAAATTTTCTAAGGATCGATGATGATAAATAAACACGTACTATCTCAGTCAATGAAGTATTTCATGACATGTTGATATGTCAAATGAGTTTTTCTATCTCACGCAGTCCCATCGGATGTATACTCACTCTCACTTTCGTTCATATTTTTATCAAATGCGTGCGCTCCTGTCGGTTGTGGGAAGGTCACAGTCTATCGCTAACTTCTCTCTTCCCCGCAGCCCGCGCGCCCTCAAACTGAGCGACTTCAAAACGATCCGTGTTGTAGGTATGGCAATGCTGAGTCCATCTGTATTTATAAGATATTATACGTCCATGGACAGACCTGTCGATATTTCAGTTTTTGATGAGAGTACACCTCTCGAAAGTTCAATTTTTTTGGAAGTGTCTCCAGTCCCGACCGCGAAATCGCTTGAAAAAGAAAAAATCCCGAAGAGGATGAATGAAGTATACTAAAACGCAATATTTAAAATTTTATTTGATCACCTCTTTCTTCTTCTTTCTGACTGGGAGACCTATCGCCGTAAAAAAAATTCCTCTAGGTCTGCCTCGACTCTCAATGGAGTTCTGAAATGTTAATAAAATTTAAATTTTCGTTACTACAAACAGAAGTAATACACTTGCTGACATTTTTCAGGGTACCAACATTATACATGGTATCTCATCATTTCCTTTTGCAGGATCACAACTAGTTGTTCAATATCTTCGTGGCTTTCAATAAAAAATATTTGAGGATCTGGGTCTTCATTGTTTATTATTTGCCTTATATTTCCATCAACTGAACTCCAGAAATTTCAATAGGAGCACTAACTACTACTTGTTTATGCTTTTGCCAATGTGTGTAGGGTGTACTAGAAATGTCTTTTCTTTTTCCATATTCACTTGTAGAAATACCAGTACATAATGTAGCTAGTTTCACACAGATAGCCTGAGCCTTCTTACATTTTTGATGTGAAGATTTCGGTGCTGAAAAAGTTGCATGAGATATGGATATTTGATTGGCATCTAGAAAAATATGTTCCGAAGCCTAAGATTCAATATGGCTACGTGTAAAACGTTTGTGAATAAGATTAACTTCGAATAACTCAAAATTTAGAGAGGTCCCGAAATCGGGGTTGCAAATATTTCGGGAATGTCCCGAACAGAAACTTTAAGCCACGCCTCTTCGGGATTTTTACTTTTTCGAGCGATCCGGCGTTTGGGACTCTAGGTACGAAGACCACAACCAGACCTGGAAACAAACTTGGTCCAACAATTCTTGAATTATATCAGCTATTGATATATTATAATAGTGATAGCTTCCAAAGCAGCATAAACTCACTTGATTCAGTTTCAGCCAACTCTGTAAGCATTTTGGATGCGGACGATGAAAAAACAACGTTAGAAGTCGAAACAAAAATCGAATGTGGCAATGCAATGATTTCTAGAAAATGACAAAATCACGTGTTGCTTGTTTTTACATAACCCCAAAAAGCATGAAGGTTGACCAGCAGTGTTATCTAAAAATGAATAAAAAGTAAAACTTTTCCATCAGATATACATCCAATTCTAGGACAATTTAAATAAAGAAAAGATTCCTAAACTGAATTTGTCTAGATACTTTATTCATTAATTTCCGATTATACCGCTGTGTCGGATGAGTGTCATGAATTCTAAGAAAGAATTGTTGAAAAATGTCGCATTAGTTTTATCCCACTTCATTAAAGTTAGAGCACATAATGTAAATGAAGCACTTGGTTTAGATATTAGTTATTGGAGTCGTGCAGGTGGAATGTTGACTTATATCTAGTATTCAACCTCAATACAGTAAAATTAATGCATTGCGGTAGTTCGATTTAGTCCACTGAATTATGTACAATGTAATACAAAATATTGTGACGATTGATAAATTATACGACACTTTTCAAGCGAAACAATATTAAAACTAGTTGATAGCATTTGATAATCATATCCGTGTTCGGGGTAAAAACCATACATTTTGAAACATTCCCTATTTTCCTGGTTTGTGAATTTTCTTTAATGCATTTTTCGGTTTCATCACTGAATCCAATCCCAATTTGTTATTGCTATTTTCTAATGCGATAACCAAAAAATCATAATTCAGGTAAATTGGTTTACCTACAACTTGAAAGCCATATACTCATGATAGTTACTTCTCCACCCCCTCTAGCATGCAGTTAATATATTCCTTTTTTTTTAATTCTGTGGATTTCATGGAATAAAATTATCTATTGAGGACTATTTGTCGGCTCAATCCTGTGAATTCAAAGAAAGGCTTTTTCCAATTTGTACCATGCTTCCTTGGTAATATCAGCAAACATAAATGTTAGAGCTTATGATGATAATGATGGCTACAAGACTTCGTTGATTTATTTCCCAATAAACTGTAATTGAATCTGGGTATTCGATGGCTTTCCATATTTTTTTCTGATTAGTAATATTTTGATAGCATATTTCTATGTTGAGTAGTTTTTTGGTGCCTGTGAAGCCTGTTACACACACGCCTGCAAGTCGTCCAATTTGGCCTCAACAGACCAAATTGAGAGACCTGGATGAACGTGTGTAGTGTAAGTTGGATCTTGTATTGGGCTTGAAGTTGGGCATGTAGGAATTCGATCAAAACTGATTGTACACAGTCTTTCTAATTGCAAGTCGAGACGTGTGTAGCGAAGGTTCAAAACAGTGTCCTTTGAATCAATGGTGATACACAACATAGTAATTCCTCATAAGTACAGATATCCATTCTGAGATAGTTCAACCAATCGCTCCAGCCGCAGTTCTAATAAATGAATGTGTGAATATTCGCCTCTTCTCTTCAACCAATCTTTTGTAGAGCGCGAGCGTTTTCGGATCTCATCAGACGCCATTGCTGAATGCTACCGATTCCGAATGGAGTACAGAAGTAGCCAAGTAAATTGGTACGTGTGAAGGCGCCACACACCGGACTTTATAGCCGACTTGACTTGACGAGCCAAATCGGCCAACTAGCATGCGTGTGTGTAGCAGGCTTAAAAGTCTTTCGACCCGATTAAGTGATTGCCCTAAGTAACAATTTGAGGACAGTTTTTATTTATTTAGGTTTTAAAACTGCTTTAATATGTTCAATAAATCGACATCGGTTTTAAAGTAACCGTAGGATAAACTAAAAGTTAAAGACCACTTATTTTTAAACGAAGAATGTAATGCACTCTTTAAATCAAAATAAAAATGCGATTTGCTCTTAATGTCCTACTGATTTTATACTGGTTTTATGTTACTCTTAACATTAGCTATTTTAAAACTAATTTGCTATTATTAAGAATTAAATAACAAGTTGGTTTTAAAACAATCCGTTCGGGGAAAAATAGTTTTAATGCAGTTTTATGGAGTAGCGTTGATGTATTCTTTAAAACCCATTCAATATCATACCACATTAAATCCAAAAACACAATTTTTACCTTTTAATAATACTCATTTTAAAACTTTCAATTCTGTAATTGTCAGAAATAATTTTTGACTGACGTTTCTATAACCACAGTTGCATTATAGTCCAATAATATAAGTTTTCAAAAGGCCGTTTTCAGGAAAAAACTGCGGAACTTTCATTCTCAACGGATTTTTATGTTTTTGGGGTTGCTGAATCTGAATCTGAAGTTTGCTACCACGGCAACCATCGGCTTCATACTCAAAATCGCGAAAAACCACCCAAAATAGCGGTAATTAAAGGTTTTTCGACTATAACATGACAAGGAAGCGTTTTTCGAAGAAAGTTATTGTATAGTAAATTGTAGCCTAAGCTAATACGTACAAAACAAAAAAAACAAATCCGAAATCGGACCATTTTTTGCGGAGTTATGATGTTTTGAAATATGGCGATATGTAGCGAAGTTGTCTTTCATCAGCATTTGTATGAGCCGGTCCTTATTGTTATAGTTGGATAGAAACTTGTCCTGGCTTGTTGTTGGCACCATTTCTTCAGTAAACTGGATATCAACTGATACTTTCTTTGCTCTTCTGTTTCGCTCCATTTGCTTTGTGCCTTTATTTAAATCGGAGTATCCATCGAACACAACAATTGCAGTAGACATATAGTTCATATAAAAATATATAATATTTTATTAAAGGAGTAAAAGAAGAATAATAGGCCACCATCAAATATTTTCGAGGTGGTTTTCGCGTTTTCAGACAACTTCGCTACATATCGCCATATTTCAAAACATCATAAATCCGCAAAAAATGGTCCGATTTCGGATTTGTTTTTTTGTTTTGTAGGTATTAGCTTAGGCTACAATTCACTATACAATAACTTTCTTCGAAAAACGCTTCGTTGTCATGTTATAGTCGAAAAACATTTAATTACAGCAATTTTGGGCGGTTTTTCGCGATTTTGAATATGAAGCCGATAGTTGCCGTGGTAGCAAACTTCAGATTCGGATTCAGCATCCCAAAAAACATAAAAATCCGTTGAGAAAGAAAGTTCCGCAGTTTTTTCTTTGCCAAACCCTTATATTATTGGACTATTATAAAAATCAAACTCATAGTAGCCATGAGCGCGTATGTTATCACGAGGTATGGTCATAATACAGTTTGCTCTATTCAGGTAGACGGTTAAGAACAAAGTGGGTCAGTTTTGATTATGGAGTTTTTCTCGGGAAGGCAGTGGTTTAGCTCTGGCTGCTAACATTAATACAAAATAATATAAAATATCTAACTGTTTAAAACGTATTGCCATTTTCACAGAATATCTGTTAAATATGTAGTGGGTTTGAACATTTATGTTTGTCATGATGACAGCACGTTGAAGTTGAATGTCAGATGAGTGCAATAAAAACTTTATTGCACTAGTGTAATATAATGTATATGTATGTATTTATATGTAAAATATAGTTCAATAAAGTTTTGATTTTTGCATGTATGTAGAAAAAATAATTAATTGATCCTAAAAGACTTTTATTTTGTTTACTAACACTCGACAACTTTTAAGTCTGCATAATGGCCGGCAGAGTGATAATATTTTAAACCGCATAGATATACTAAGCATATCATAAAATAATATTCGAAAGCAAACTATTCTGAAAAATTCGCCAACGAATGGCACTTTTCTGATAAAATGTAATAAAATACTTCAACATAACTCAAGCGCCACTTATTTAATGTATTTTTCTCTTACTTAAAAAATATTTAAAAAATATCATCAAATTTTACATCTAAGCATCTAAATGTATTTTTTTAATTAAATGGCATATTTCGACACACTGTTCTTCAGTTTTCTAAGAAGATCCAAGACGCAATTATTTGAATAATAATATTCTTTTCGTTTACTATTGAAAATTTCCAAAATGGCGAAGTCTTTATTGCAGTAAAGCATGGTGTGATCTAAATTAAAAATAATTGTTTATTTATTGAATGTTTTAAATCTCACAAGATTTGAAACAGCGTTTTATTCACCACTTTAAAAACAATGACTCTCGCAGGACTCTCGCAGACTCCTTTCAAAACCAATATGCTTTAATGTGTGCAAACTCGTGACCTTATTGATTTAAAGTGGTCTTGCTCTCGAATGGAATCCTAACCTCACAAATTTTGCTTATTTATTTCTGCCTTTACGTTTTTTTGAAAATTCCCCCTTTTTTAAATTTAAAGAACGCGTCGCTAATACTTTCCATTTCACCCGTTGATTCAAAATTGTATTTCATATGTAAACATGCGGACTGCACTGGTTCACTAAAATAGCTTCTTGACAAGATGGCGTTCAATCCGTATGTGGAGGGGATATAATTAGTTTTAATTAAGTCGTCCAAAGACCAAAAGGTATTTCTTTAAACCAAATTGACTAAATTGAAACCTTTAAACTTCATAATACTCTTAATGTACTCATTAATGGAAAATAGATGATAGTGATCTGTTTCAATGCAAATCGATAGTAATAATCAATTATTTAAATTGCGCTTTTCATTTTCCAACACCTAGTGCCGTACCTTGATGAATCATTTTTTACTTTTGCATGAACGTAGAAAAAATGTTGTATGCAACTCGTGCAAAAATTGTACTTACTTTTTGCACTTGTTGCATAAATAAGTATTCAAGTTAATTCAGTCCGCTGTAAATACATTTTAAGAGCAAAACGTAAGATAATAAGTATTAATTTATGTATTTAAAGTTGCCTTGAAGAACTTTTTAAGAATATAGAAATAAAACTCAATGGTTTTAATACAGTTTTGAAATTTAGTCTTGAAGGCCTTTTTAGGATGGTCCCTTTTTGGGTAGAAGCTGCTTTATCATGGTCTCGGGGCTGTCTTGAAGATAACTTGGTTTTATTCGAAATTTTATTGTGTAGTTTTAAAGCGATCTTGAAGATCGGAATAAGAGCGTTAATGTTACTTGGGATTGGCCATTTACAATTCCTTCAACTAGGTTTCAGCAAGATGATCTGTGCTCATAATCTGATATAAACTCAAGTAGAATAACTTCCTAATTTTTTACTAAATTACACTGACTCAATATAAGTTCAGATAAATATAAACATTCGTGGGTGTCAAGATTTATGAAATAATATTTCATCACAGACTTGTTTTTGGAAAACCAAATTCCAAACTTGGCAAATAAAAATAATATACCAATATTACAAAACAGTCACCTGATAACCGACGTATTGGTGCCGTGTCTGTATCAATGAATTATTATTATAAATACACTCCTGTTTGAACCCTTTCAAGGAAAATGGATTCTTGACACCACATCTACCGCACCATTCATCATATAGTAGAAGTGTGAAAAGATATATCATTCAATAAGGGCCGTACAATAGCAGAAGGGACATTAAAGTTTAAACAATGATTGAGTAACCTCAGGGGCATCCGATACAACCAAATTCCATTTCCGTTAGCAAGCGACGATGTGTTTGTGTACGCTCTCAATTAAAGTATCGACCAAGCAACCACCAAATCTTCGGATTTATGGCCATCGTGGGCGTTTCTGTAATGAATAAGTATGGGACGTATCCTGAGTTTGTTTACAGGAAGATACATAATTTATAAGATCATTTCAACTGCACTACTTATTCGACTGAAATCTCATCTACTTTTTCAGATTCAAGGTTCGTTTGTTCAAGAATGTTTCATCTCCTTGAAATCAGTCATGAATAAAAGTGGAATTTTGGTTATCGCAGTTGGAGATTCATTGAGTACATCCTAGTGATGCCAACTTGGTTGAACCAGCAGTTGAGGGCTGTACGTACTGATCTACGGGGCTCTATACGGGGTAGACTACCACTACTTATCGTTAATCAAACGGGGTAAAGATCTACCATGTGCGATATCATCTGTAAAATTTGAGAGCTATCAGTGATGATTTAACAATTTTTTGCACGAAAACCCCCAAGGTTACGCCACTGCATCACTCGAGTTTTCAGAACAATCTGAGTGGAAACACAATCGTGCAACCTTGTAAGGTGTCATGAGAAATGGAACATTGTAGTGCTGCAAATTCTTACGATCTCCGCGTGTCAAATCGCTGATGGTCCATGGTCCTCGATTTGTCTTGGTTGTTGCATTGCAGAACGAATAAACATGCACTGCGTATGCAGATACAAAGAAATTAATTCTACGACATAACTGGTGCCGTCCAGATAATTCAACTGAGAACCCAAATCGTCCCGAGACATTCACGTCCATATGCATCTCACCTGTCAGAAATACTGTCAGTGAGTATTGAATTTAGTTTGATTCTGCAATAAGGTGTACAGTGATTGTATTTTTAGTTTTATCATAAATATCCTTACCCTTCAACGTTATGGCAACAGTTGAACAATAACTTCATTTTTCATGGTGCAGTGTTGTGTTCTGAAAAAGTCATTTATATTTGCAAATTTTTACTGAGATATACTGAAACTCAATTTTGAACCATCAGCTGCAGTTGAGGCAATGATAAAGGAAGGAATGTCTGAATGTAAATGCAAATTTTCACTTTCAGATTTTTTCTTTTCTTTTCAGTTAGAGTCTTTTCACAATATCTATCAGATGTAGTTCAATGTCCAGCGTGACTTGTGCTGGGGAAGTAGTTTTTTCTGTTAGGTATTACAAATAAATCACATTTTTCATTTTTCAATTTTCATGGAGAATGTTCCTTTTTTCAACATGAATACCTCCCAAGAGGTTATCTTGAACGATGGAAAATAGCGACTAAAGTTTGTCTTTCAGCCGCATATGATTCGACAACAGATTTTCTGAATATCCTATTCATATTTTCGAACAAAAATCAAAATGCAATGCCCATGACAGGTCTATGTCAAAAAATAACATTCAAAGTGTTACCATAGAAGAAATATTTCCCTCATATCCATCCCTGATGTGTCTAATTGCTTCTGAAGAGCCTGTTTTTTTCAATCCTATCAATCCCATGAAAAGCGAAATACATTTTCGTTGACCAAAATGTATTGGTGATTAAATGCGATAGAAGCGAACCTTGCTTCAATGAAATTAACGATTACTGTGAGTGATATTTTTTAATAACATTCACCCTGTATAATTTATTTAATGATTTTTCAACAAAAACTAAAGACATTTTTAAAAATCAACTATCTGAATGAAAATGCGTATTTTTACTTTTGATTTTTTCTTTTTTTTTTCAGTTAGAGTATTTTCACAATATCCATCAGATGTATATATATATATATTTTCAATGAAATATTGTTTTTCCAATATGCACCCATATTGGTTCAATATTATTTTTACTTCCACAACTCAGGATTAAGGGTTGTAGAATACTCAATATGGAACAATAAATAAACACTCGTTAATTTACCGAGTACCACTTCATTCAGATGTCTGTACAGAACTGAGCTCTCTTCTCTCCAAGTAACAACCTTATTCAGAATTGAAGACTCCATTCATCCATACCGTAAATCCTAATGGTATGCATACACTACAAGGTTAATGATGATATTTCACTTCTGAAGTGTTTTCTCATTTTGCAATATATCAAAGTTTTGATGATGAATTTTGTATTCAAGAATGAAATTTCCAGAAAAATATTAAATGAAATCGTTTACCATTTGTAAAAAATATGCGTTCATTTGGTGAATTTCTAATAGATTAAAAATAACATAGTTCAGAACCATTTACCTCGATTATTCACGAGATTTTTCAAACATAACTATATAATGAAACGCGAAAGATAAGCAGGCTACCTACTGTAATGGAAGATAATTAAGAGAAACCGTTCCGTGTATACCACCGGGACCAATTTAATGTCTTGGCTCACCTCACTGCTATGTTCAATGCAAACTCTGGACACGAATGAATGTTTTCCCACAGCAAATTGAAGTCGGACAAATAAAACTCATTTCGGACTGGCTATAATATTTTCCTGTTGAAAGAGAGTACATCTTTCATTCCTTCTCAGAATCCGACCTACTGAAGTAACTCCAGTTGTCAACAGCGAAGCGTTCACGTGAAAAACTTTTCCAATCTTGTTCGTAATCTTTTTTACTCTATTTCACCAGTCGGTTTCATTTTGTTTATCATCATCATTACTGACGGATAAAAGCTGATACCTCTTTTTAGGAAAATATCTCGTATACAAAAAAGCCCAAATTAGTGGAGTAGCTATCTGAAGTTTCTGAAACTTTCGTGGCTGGTCTGTATGAAATATGCTGAAAATATGTTTGGAACACCCTATTTTTTTTAGATTTATAAAAAGGGAAAACCTCAGTATGTTCACCGAACATCGTGAGAACTGAGATGTTATTGAGTGTCATGAGGTTGAGAAAACTTTTGGGTCTTTTTTGGAAATCTTGGTAAATTGTTGAAAAGCTGTGGTTGAAAAGAAAATATTTTTGATTGCCAAATTCGCCTCAAAAATGGGATATTGGACGACTGTGCTGTCACTCAATGAAAACAAAAAGTATATTCTCCTTTACCAAACAAATAATTCAAAGATAAAGAGGAAAATACTTTTTGTTCTCAAATTCCCTTCGAAGTTAATAAACTATAATTGTTGTAGTGTTTGAAAAAAAATTACGTATTACTATAATAGCCAATGCTTAAAGTTTTCCGGTTTTTCTACAGATGAAAAGCTAATAACAACAACAATTCATCTCTCCACTTATTCACGTAACAATATGCTGGAAAGACTACGAAGAAGTCAGAAATACCTGAAGTAAACCTCAGTTCAGTTTTTGGAGTCCTGAAATGGATATTTGGATGTCATATGACTGTTGCACGTTTCACGATGTGTTTAAAAAATCTGAAAAATTTTGAATCGATTTGCGAATAAAATTGAGATATACTCGTCTGCCAAATATACTTCTCGATTACACTTCAGGGTTAGTTTTGAATTAGTTTTGAGTTAGTGAATCTGGAAATATGTATGCTTTAATTTAATGCAGGTAATAAAATGATATGAGCGGTGTTCGTTCTTATCTGACACCAAAAAACTCGAAATCAATAATAGCAGAATGTTTGAAACACTAGCTATATTTTGAATTTTTTCTAATTATATTTTATATTTGTGATTCCAAAACCAATTCAGATGAATTGAACTTGAATTGAATTGAATAGCGATAGTCGATTGGAGCCCGATGTAGATACATGCACAGGCTATGCCTTTGGGTACACTCTACGAGTGTTTAAATGAGGGAGTATTATTATTATTATTATTATTATTATGAGGAGCAACGCTTTGGTTTGTGTTGGAATTTATCGCGTGAACTTGACCTTCAGCGTTCTTTCAGCTGTTCTCTGTGTGCGAGCCAAACGGTCCGAGGTCCGTGGCCGTGATATCCATGGCAACCACCCCTCTTTCGTTCTCCCGCTCACGGCCTGCGCGCGAACCAGTTGCAAGCAGTATTGTTGCGTTTCTCGAACTAGACAGGTCAACGCACTTCGTGTAAATTACGAATGTTATTGTGTATTTGTTCGCATTCTGTTTTGTTACTTTAAGCTTCATTAAAGTTTAAGCAATCTCGTGTATACTTCCACTTGCACACCAAATCCCTAACAGGTTATGGGCCCAGGTGCATTAGAAGCATAGAAGTATTGAATGTGTAAACAAATCGCGTGTTCGCCGGAATATTGACTGTAGTGTTGAATCTTCATTTTTGGAACTTTCTATCGGAACCTAGCGAAAATGAGTCTAACGAATGTTTCGCGAATTGAGACTCTCAGCAAGGACAATTTTGACACGTGGAAAATACAAATGGAAGCACTGCTGGTCAAGAACGATGCGTGGGGATTTGTCAATGGTGAAATTCCGAAACCTGTACTCATTCCCAATGACGGCAACTCCAAGAAAGAAGTGGAAACCTGGGAGAAAAACGACAGCAAGGCCAAATCCGACATCATACTTGCAATAAATCCGTCCGAATTGAAACAAATCAAAAATTGCAAGACTTCCAAAGAAGTATGGCTCAAGTTGGAAGGAATATATCAATCCAAAGGCCCCGCTCGGAAGGCAACTTTACTGAAACAATTAACGCTGCAACGCATGTCGGAAAATGAAAACGTACGCAGTCATCTCGACAAGTTCTTCGATGCTGTGGACAAGCTGGAAGATATGGGTGTACAGATAAATCCTGATTTATTAGCCATAATGCTATTATACAGTTTGCCTCCAAGTTTTGAGAACTTTCGGTGCGCGATCGAATCGAGAGACGACTTGCCTACGCCTGAACTTCTTCGTGTTAAAATTGTGGAAGAATACGATGCGCGGAACAATGAACAGCGGAACGCGAGTGATCAGAACGCGATGTTCGCGAACAGAAAATACAAACAGAATCAGTGGCGTCCGAAAACTTTCGCTAAAGGTGACAGTGGTAGAACTGACTCAAATAATAGTGATCGTAAGGATACTTCAGGGAAGTTCAAGTTTCTCTGCCACCGATGCAGGAAGGTAGGACATAAATCTTCAGATTGCCCGAACAAAGGTAAGTCCTATCAGTCTAGTTCTAAATGCGAGGCGGAAGATTCAAATTTTATGGCGGAAGAAGCTTTCAAAGCAAGTTCGAATAGCGAATTTAAGTGGTGTTTAGACAGCGGCGCGACGTCCCATATGGTTAAAGACTTGAAAGACTTTTCGGAAATTAGAGACTCTCTTAACGAAAATCTGAACTTAGCCAATAGTATGTCGACGGAAATTACCGCCAAAGGAACTGCAAATTTCACGGCCGATATTTGTGGTGAATCGAAAGTCGTTAACTTGCAAAACGCGTTACATGTGCCCGATTTACGTACAAATTTATTATCAGTCGGAAAAATCACGAACAACAATTACAATGTTTTATTCAAAAAGGACTGCGCCTTAGTTTTTGACGACGGTAATAATGTTCATCTAGTGGCCGATCGGATCGGCGATTTATATTACGCGCGCGAAGAAAATTGTAAATCAAACAATTGCGGCAATATAGAAGAAGCGAAAATTTCAACCGATTTGATCTCTTGGCATCGTAAACTAGGACATATCAACTTCAAGGATTTGAAGGAATGCGAACGAAAGGGTATCATATCGGGTGTGAAATTCAACACAAATGAAAACGACGAAGTAGTTTGCGAAATTTGTTATAAAGCGAAGATGACAAGAGCTCCTTTTCCTAAAAAGTCAGAACGTCAGACGACGGAACCATTGGAAATCATTCATACGGACGTATGTGGTCCTATGCGGGTAGAATCTCTCGGAAAAACTAAATATTTAGTCGAATTTATTGATGATTTCTCCAAATATTGCATGATCTATTTCATCAAGGCAAAAAGCGAGGTTATTGAAAAAACCAAGGAATTTATCGCTTTAGTCGAAAATATTCATGACCGGAAAATCAAATGTCTACAATCTGACAACGGTACGGAGTACACATCGAAAGCATTCGATGATTTATTGAAATCGCACGGAATTTCACGTCGATTAACGAGTCCCTATTGCCCAGAACAAAACGGAATATCCGAAAGGAAAAATCGAACCCTGATGGAAACAGCAAGATGTTTGCTCATGCAAGCCGACTTGCCTCCATGTTTTTGGGCCGAAGCTGTTAACACAGCAAATTACATTCGAAACCGTTGTCCAACTAAATCTTTGAACGGAAAAACCCCTTACGAGGTTTGGTCTGGAAAAATCCCCGATGTTTCTTATTTTAAAGAATTTGGATGTGAAGTTTTTTGTCTGAATAACGACCCAAATAAAGGAAAATTGCACCCACGTTCCAAGGAGGGAATTTTCCTAGGTTATTCGGAACAAACCAAAGGATTTAGAGTTTGGCTAACAAACGAAAAGAAAGTTATAATCACAAGGGATGTGAAGTTCATTGAAAACACAATCCCGAAAATATCTAATGAACCCGAAAATGATATAAATCACGATTTCTATCCCGAAACCTCAACAGGGAAGGAATGTGAAACGGAAATTAAAACCATCGATGTTCACTTGGCTCCAGTTTTCAATGATGAACAAGAAGGCAATCAGAACAGTGATTCGGAAGAAGACGATGTCCCAGAACAACCATCCGTTGTTGAAAGAGGACGAGGTCGTCCACGAATATTGAGAACAGGATCAAGGGGAAGACCTCGAAAAATGTATAACGTTCATCGTGCTAACACGGTAGAAGAAACGGAATACGCATTTTTATCAGAATTCCCAATGAGACAGGCTTTGAATGGACCCGATTCAAAAGAATGGTTCGACGCTATGAGAGAAGAAATAACTTCAGTTATTAAGAACGACACGTTCACACTGATTGAACGCCCAAACGACAAGGAAGTTGTTGGAAGCAGAATTGTTCTACGAAACAAGTTTGGCGCCGATGGTACTTTGGAAAGAAGGAAGGCACGACTGGTTGCACAAGGTTTTAGCCAACGTCCTGGCATTCACTTCAACCAGACATTCGCTCCTGTTGCACGACTAAGCACGATACGTTTGGTCGTAGCGCTAGCAGCTCATTACAAAATGACCATTCAACAACTTGACGTAGCATGCGCTTATTTAAATGGCGAATTGCAAGAAACTATATATATGGAAGTTCCCAAGCAATTACCAGAAATTCTTGAGACACTAATAAGCTCTCAGACAAGTGAAATAAGGAAAAAGGCATCAAATTTATTGTCAGATCTACAACGTGGCGATAAAGTTTGCCTACTCCACAAGTCTTTATACGGACTTCGTCAAGCTGGCAGGGCTTGGTATGCTAAGCTCGACGAGATTTTGCGAAATTGCGGAGCTACTCCTACAAAAGGAGATCCTTGCCTGTATCGTATGTTTGATGGCGAAAATCTAAGTCTAATCGTTGTATATGTCGACGATATTCTCATCGCTTCGAAGAATGCCAAAATAGTCACAGACTTGAAGCAGAAAATATCCCTACAGGTCGAAATCCGAGATCTTGGGGATGTGAAACGTTGTGTAGGTATAGAGTTTGTTTGCGAAGGTCCCGACATAGTAATACACCAGAAAGGATATATTTCTGAAATTTTGGAACGTTTTGGTATGGCTAACGCGAACCCAGTATCCATACCTATAGATCCGAACACCAAACTCTGTAAACCTACGGAAGAAGCAACAGAAGATGAAGAACGACTACCTTATCGTGAATTGATCGGAGCCCTGACTTACCTGGCTATGGCTACCCGACCTGACATAAGCTTTGCGGTCAGTTTTTTGGCTCAGTTCAACAATTGCTACAGGAATATACACTGGACTGCCGCAAAACGTATACTTCGTTACCTCAAAGGGACAATAAATTTGGGTATTGTATATAGAGGTGACAACAAAGGTATCAGAGGCTATGTAGATGCTGACTGGGGCAATAGCATCGACGACAGACGTTCCTACACTGGCTACTCGTTCATCCTGTCCAGTAGTCCAATATCGTGGGAATCCAAAAAGCAGAGAACCGTTGCCCTTTCATCGACAGAGGCAGAGTACATGGGGATTACAGAAGCTGCCAAGGAAGCGATATACTGGAAAGATTTCCTATTGGAATTGAACCTCAAGCACCTCGCCGATGTGGAATTGTACAACGACAACCTCAGTGCTCTGAAGCTGGCCGAAAACCCTGTTTTCCATGCCCGGAGCAAGCACATAGATATTAGATATCACTTCATACGCGAGGCTCTGGAAAATAATATGTTCTCGATATCCTATTTGAGTACTAGTGAAATGTTAGCGGACATTCTAACGAAGGGATTAACACGCGAAAAACATTATAATTGTGTGGAACTGTTGGGACTTAAAAGTTTCTTGGTGCGTCCCGGTTTGTCTCGAGGGGAAGTGTTGGAATTTATCGCGTGAACTTGACCTTCAGCGTTCTTTCAGCTGTTCTCTGTGTGCGAGCCAAACGGTCCGAGGTCCGTGGCCGTGATATCCATGGCAACCACCCCTCTTTCGTTCTCCCGCTCACGGCCTGCGCGCGAACCAGTTGCAAGCAGTATTGTTGCGTTTCTTGAACTAGACAGGTCAACGCACTTCGTGTAAATTACGAATGTTATTGTGTATTTGTTCGCATTCTGTTTTGTTACTTTAAGCTTCATTAAAGTTTAAGCAATCTCGTGTATACTTCCACTTGCACACCAAATCCCTAACAGTTTGTCAACTAAGGATACTTTCTCATCTCTAAAAACGGAATGAAACTTTCTTTTCGAATGTAAAGATGGGTCACTTGGCATCTGTTTTTGAAGGCCTTTATACTTTATCCAACACCGCTTTGTTTGTGGAAATCGGCCAAGACGTTTCAAATCAACAAGCGTTTGAAATTTGCTTCAAATATATGACAAATGAATTATTTGAACTATTAATTGCAGCAGAATTTCAACTCAAATATTTGAGGAAAATTTCACACAGGCATTCAAAAACAGGTGCCACGTGACCCCCTTTACATTTGAAAAAAAAGTTGATGGTGCCCTCTTGACACTAGACCACAATAATTTCTATGCCAAGAAATAGTAAAATTGATCCTTTTTACCTGAATTCTACCCGACCTCGATATCGTGTGTCGTTCAAAAGTTAAGGGGGAAAGAGATTTTACGTCTTCAATTTCTTAGATGTTTGAGTGCATTTTATAGTGTCCGGCATAAAGTTCGCAACATATGGAAAACTTTTTTATATTTGATTTTTCAAAAAAAATCATTCCTGATAAAAACCTTTGGTCCATCCCAAACTTGAATTGCAAACACGGTAGAAGTAAAAGTCATAAAGAAATTTTGCTCAGAATACAATGTTGGTCCAGAAATTCAAATCATAGCTACCTAAGACCAATATAATTCTTCAACTTTTTTCCTATTTTCTCCTCATCGCCCTATACGACATTATAAATACCTTGCTGGAAAATCGGCAAATCACATCAATTGAAATATGATGTGACGGAATTTCATAAAATCTCGCTGCAAATAGTAATCAAAACTGAATTGTCTACAAGGTATGATTACATTATAAAAATTTATTTATTTTCACACTACGAATAACATTTTTTGATACAAACATGCTCCATTATTCTATGAATTTTCATTCTGGAATCATATATCTTGGAGCCAGTTGAGTTTCATCCACATTTGCACAATTTCAATAAATGTGATTTTCCCATTTGAGAGAGAAATATATCGAGAGAGTGATATTGTCGTAAAAGTCCGAACACCCAGTAAATGTATATTCATTTTCATGATTATAATTTTCAACCCGGTCAAGGCAATGTTATTCTTCGAATCATGCCTTGTTTTATATTCTCGTAGTTTTCATGTTTAAAATAGCAAATACGAGTTTTCCAAAAAACAACTGATGGTTCGATCAGGGAGTTGGTGATCGACCGTGCCTAAAGTTAGTTAGGGAAATGGGGGGAGCTGGGGAGTCAGAATAATTGGAGAGTCTGGTGGTGTTAGTTTTCTTGATTTATATTGTAAGTATTTTCATCCATTGTAATAACTATTGAAACATAACCAGCAGGGAGAAATTCATTTTGTTTTACCTGTTATTGAAGTATTTAATTCAATTTCTAGAGTAAATTCCAATTTCATCATTTATTTGTACTTAACTGAAATACACTTTGTTTTTATATTTTTCTATAAAAGAGTTTTACTAACTAAGGGTCAAATTCTACCTAGCAAGTCGTGAGTAAACCCAAATTACGACAATATCATCATATCAAAGAATATACCATCCATGTAGCATATAATTCCTTATGTCGCACAGGGCTATGAGGAGAAAGTGAGAAAACATAGTTGATCTTAGGTGGCTATGATTTGAATTTCTGAATCAACCTTCGATAGAAATATATAAAATAATACAAAATGACTATACATATAAAATAAATTAAATTAAATCAAAGCAAGCTCCGTTATGAATATATTTTAATAATTCTATTCTGAATGTTTCAAATGATGCAATGGATTTCAATGTATTGGGCAAATCATTGAATTGGACGAAGCCTTTGAAAAATATAGTGTTCATTGAACTTCTGAAGTTTGTTCGAATTATAGAAGCTGTTTCGGGTCGAATAATCATGGATATCTTCATTAAAGGTAATTGTAGTTTGCAGATATGTTGGGGTCATTGTATTTAGCATTTTATAAATAACAATCATCGAACAGTAATAAAATATTTGAAAAACTGAAAGCCACTGTCGAGTGGATAACATTGTAGAAATTGAAGTGGACCAACTACACTTCAAAATTACTCTCATTCCTCGAATCTAGGGTTTTGATCATACTGAAACAAAATCGTGGGGCGTAGTAATTTACGTAACAAGTCCGGAAAGCACCGTTTTTTTGGACGAGTGAACAAGATTCTAGGACAAGCGTAGCGAGTCCTGGAAGTCTGCGAGTCCAAAAAAACTGTTTTCGGACGTGTTGCGTACACAATTTTTTCGGCAACCGTTCAGAATAACAAATCGAGACACATTTATTTTTTACATTTCTTTGTAGAAGAAAATTTTGCCCATTTTATTTCTTATTTGTATTAAATATCGAAATTCTAACAGAAGATAGGCACTAACAGAAACATTCTAATTCTTATTTATACAGATATTTATATTGAAATTCGAGCATTTCCCGGACTACTCCGGAAAGTACTTAGTCCGGGAAGTGATACTTTCTCAAAGAAAAATCGTACTTCCCGGACGGTTGCCGAAAAAAGATGTTTATGATTGTTCCATGATTTCGTAAGATTATAGTGACGAATTTACTCTCACACACATTTTGAATAAGTTGCCCATTGAGAAGATGCATCCAACACATATAATATACAGTGCGGCTTTTAATAGTCCCCCACTGTTAACTTTTGAACATGAAAAAAAAACGTCAAATCGTTGAAAAGAGAATTGAATTCTCTCTACAACCATCTAAATATTTTGGAATTTTTTCAATATATTTTTTCCCAATTTCGATTTTTATGCCCCCAGCGCCATCGTTCAAATTTATCGAGGTATGAGTAGTATTCAGATCCGCATTTATATTTGATATTTCTAATTTGAATTGCAAAAAAAACATTAACGAAATTAAATCAAAAATTAGATGTTTGTGGAGAGAATGAAATTCCCTTTTCAACGATTTGACCCCCCATGTCATTTAAAATTTTTGAGTTGATGTGCTCCCCTGCGCCCCCTGTTGAGAAATAACCATGTTTTTCATTTCAAAAATTAGTATCGGTAAAACCCTCGAAATGGATTTTTTTTCATGTTCGTGCGTCAAACCGTTCAAAAGTTAACGGGGGGGCTATTAAAAGCCACACTGTATGAGCGATTGACTGTATAGATGATAGAAATTCGACGCACCCTATGATTTTATTTCAGTTTGATCAATACCTTAGACTGATGAGGAGAGTCGTGTGATGACTGATACCTGATACCTACCCAACTCTTTTTCAGCTTTCATTACAATATTATGCATCATTATTGTTTCATTACGATAAAACCGTTTAACTTAAAGACATTTTTTGTTTATTTTATTTTCAACTTTTATTTTTATTTAGTCACCTGATATTTCTCATTCTATTCAGTTCATTTAGTGCCTCACTATTACAGGGTTTCTTTCCTGCAAGTCTTTCAAGTGGGGGATTAATTCTTGAGTCACGATTCTAAGTTGACAAAGTCCTTTGTTTTGGTAGGATAACTATATTTCAGTTTTAATATATTTTCTGTCTAAACTCTATGATCCGACATTTTGTTTCAGACTACATCTTGGATAAGGATTTGTTTCATGATGTAGGTACTGTATTCTACTCGTCAGTCATCAAGTCCTTTCATTCGATACCCATAATAAGGTAGTTATGTATTCCGCCATTTTGAGGTAGCGGACATTTTGGAAGTTTCTCATGATGTACAGTGTTCTTGTTATCAAACCCTTACATTCGACATCCACATTGAAGTGATGTGAAAAAAATACGTAATCAACCATCTTCTGGCGGCGGCCATTTTGCATTAACAATAATACTGAATACAATAACTAAATTTTCATCGGAACTTACAGTGTATATCAAATATTTCAGATCTATCAGTCAATCGAAAAAATTTCGATTATTAGATTTGACCCACATAAGATACAAACAATTGCAAGCTAAATAAAATAGAATAATTAATAAAAACAAAAAAGTTATATGAGCAAGTCACCTTTTGCGAACACCCGGTATACTAATGCAATTCTCATCGTGGTCGCATGGAATGCAATTACTACACTAATCTATCCAGGTGTATCATACTAAAATTCTATCAATCCTCATAGCCGTGCCTAACCCTTTCTCTCGTCCCTACGCATCTCACAATGTTCCACCAATTAAAACTGCTTATACAAATTCGTTCATCAATACTAAAACGTTTTTTCAACGAGTAGCGGAGTATCCATGCCTTTGCGATGCGCCATTAAATTCGAGAGCTGATCTGGCGTGTTTCAATCGAAAACGATGTTTACTTTCAATCAAAAGCCGGCAACATTACATCGAATGAGTGTAATTTTCTACGTTCCGTCGAAGAAATTCGACTATCCCCCGATCGAACAGACGCTGATAGATTACGTTTCAGTGGTCAGCCAGATAGAAAGGGTAGTTAGTGGAGGCGTAGAAGAGTTTCAACAAGATTGTTCACTGAGGCGAGGCAGTGATTTGCAGTTCCTGATGCTTCAGGAAATTCACTTAAAAGCGTAAAGAAAGAGAAAACAAACTTAGAAATGATAACATTCATTATTTTCCCTGCATCATAATCATAGCCATGTGAACCAAAAAGCGTGCGAAATCTCATGATTAGATTGGATTAGTTAAAGGTTGATAGGTAACAACGCCAAGTTCTCAGTTTTATTACACAGTGTTAGTCAAATGTATAGACCCGCCCATTTTTCTCAGTTATTATTAGAACTATCGAAAACATTTTTGGATGAAACTTGAATGGTATTTCACTTTGCACTTTTTTGTGAATTGTTCTATTTTTTTGATGTGCCGTTGATGGAGGAGTGACGTCTTTGGCTATTTCTTATGAAACCATATTCAAGTTTAGTATCGTTAGAAAGCTTGTTCTTTTTTCGTTATAGTAGAACTAATATTATATCAACTCTCTCGATATACACAGTATGTTTCGTAATTTTCATCCACATCCGTAATTCACTCACCCAATGTAGCCAGACGGATATTTTAGCGATACTTACGGCAATTTGAATCAGACATTAACAGTTGTTTCACTAAAAAAATCCACTTGTTTGGATAATTTTAAGTATCAAAAACTGGAATTAATCCATTAAACAAAACTGGTGTATTAAATCCATTTGTCTATTAGGTCTGTCGACATAGACCATATTTTTGACATGACTCTATAGAAAAAAGTCAAGCAGTGTAAGATCTGGACTTCGTGCTGGGCACTCGATTGTAGCACGTTCTCTATATAAAATATGTTTTCAATTAATAATGGATTAGTTTCAGTTATTGATACTTAAACCTATCCCAATTATCGTAAGTGGAATATCTTATTGAAACAACTGTTAGTGTAGCATTTGAAAACTTTTCTTTAAGAAAACTCACGTACGCAACTGTCTGATTCAAATTGCCGTATCGCTAGAATATTTGTTTGGCAACATTCCCCAATTGAGTGAATTTTTGAACAAATCAAGAAATAGGTAAGTGAACTCTGTATGAACTATCAAAGAGACTTGAAAACGTGACACCAGATGTCCATTATATCCAGCTATTTAGATGTATTGAAATATAAAAAGCATTATCTATTTAATGAAAAAGAATCGCTGAATGTGTTGCTAGCCCAAAACACAGCTGGACCAATTTTTTTAATATTACTTGAAATTAGAGGAAGGCTCTTATAAAGAGAAAAGTTAGAAAAATCACCCAACATTTTTTTATTGCAAATTCAAGTATTTTCGTCGGCGATTTCGCCAAAAAAATAAGAAAGAATTTTTCAAAAATATCTTACTTTCATGATAATGAGCAGTACCGACAGAACAACTCACCCTGCCAAAATTTTTTGTTCGAGGAAGGTTGCTATGAAGAGAAAAATTGGAAAAATATTGAAAATTGTCCGGAAAACGTAAAAACCCCACTCTTCTTTAGAATGACCTTATTTATTTTATTGCATTCGTAGTGGTAGATTATGGGTACGTAAGGTTTGGAACTTACTATAAATGACTGGAATATACGAGAGAAAATTCTAGAATGTTCTCGAAGTTGCAGGAAGGTTCTAGAAAGTTCGAGGAAACCGTGAAATGAACCATAACAGAGGCTCTTGAAAGTTCTAGAACTAACTCAAAATTCCACCGACTGAAATTCTCGAAAGTTAGGTAACCAGTAGAGATGGGGGAGAGGGTAAAAACTTCCTAGAAAATTTATAGTATAAGAAAGAATGTTTCAAGGCTAGAAGGTGCTGAAAGATTGTAGAATGAAACATAAAAAAGAGCCTGCAAAGTTCTAGAGCATATTGAAAAATGCACTCCAATGAAGTAGAACTTTCTGAAAATGTTGAATGTTCTCCACACTTCAGGGAGGTTCTAGAAAGTTTACACTATGTTAACCCTCCGGTATACCCTAAATCTTGGGGAGAGGCCTCCACAACCGATCCTACGGATGAGAGGTCAGAAGCAAGGTGGTGGAGCCGTAGAGTTGTCATTACAAGATCACCGCAAAAAACAAGGACGCTTCAAGTGGACAGATGAATTAAGGAACAGTCTTCTGCTTTGCTAAAAGAGCAGTGAGCCCGCCCGAAGAGTATACATTTCGAGAATGCATGGCTCTGTGGTATGTGAGATAACCAGAGCATGCCGCCCTTTCCCCCCAAAAGGGGTCAAGTATCACATGTTCTTTCAGAGAACGTTGAGATCTGGCAAATCAACTCCGTAGCCTCTAGCCAAACCATTATGATAAAATGGTGGTTCTGATCATGTGAGTTTTTGGTGGCATGAAGGACACGCTGCTCTCTTATCAAGAAATCACACGGGTATGCCGTGATGCGGCTGAAATACTAGCCCGACGAATGCGGAAGGCCCTCATCTTTGGTTCACAACGTCTACTCAGGGCACATAATTCTCGGACCCAGTAATCCCTCACCCCACGGACGTGGGGAGTGACTGTCTTGTTGAATGATACCAGCTCGCCCTCAGGATGTATCGAAAAAAAAACAAAAAAATAAAAATAATAACTAAAGAAATACGCTTTCATAGTAAAATACCTGAACTGAAAATAAATTATTATTTTGAAAAAACTAAAGACACACGCTTTTATAGTGATGAGTAAAGAATAATCTTCAAAAACGAATTTTAATGGTAAAAACGCGTGGGGAGCTTTTCGTAGGTAATATCACAAGACCATGACAAATAGCCGACTATTATTTTCTTCATAATTCTATCGAGGGTACTTTGTATTTTGACAATGGGCCATATCGGATAAGAATTGATTTGGTAGCATGTTCATTACCTATGTGTTGGCATCCATGAATATTTGTCATTAGTGTCAGTTGTCATTTATGAGAATGTCAATTGTCAATCATGTCATTCATGTCAATTGTTAATTTGTAGTAAAGTACAGAGTTTTTGATTTTTACTTTCAAGATTTTTATGAATATTGATAGTTTTACCGCAGTTTTAGTGTGTCTTCTGCCATGGAATTGACATTCTCATAAAAAATGACAACTGACACTAATACAAATATTCATGGATGCCAACACATAGATAATGAACATGCTACCAAATCAATTCTTATTCGATATAGTCCATTAAATAAGACCATATGAACATATTAATAATCAGAATAACTCCCGTCAGTTTCAGCTGGAGGGAGTTATACAAGTTACTCGAGACGAATTAAAGAAAATAATAGTTTCTATTTGTCATGGTCGAGTGATATTTAGGAAGACTATTTCATGAACAGCGTGAAATCATTCATATTCAAATTCATATAACCTTCAAAAAATACATAAATTCTCTCCAGGCAGACTCTTTACTCCATTTTGGTGTTTTTTGTGATGGATTAGTTTACTCGTTATGTCAAACTTGATACTTTTTTTTGTTTGTTTACCTAAATATCCGTGTATACCTAAATTATCGCGTGTTTACATGAATATCCGCTCATATTGCATAGCATGTGACTTCAATTAAGTAATTTCATTGGTGCAGCCATGTGTGAATGAAATAGTCACCTATATTTTCATAATCAAGAATAGCTATAACAATAAAAAATTAAGATAACTGATATCATGCACCGCATTCATTTTAAAAGTTATTAAGTCATTAAAAGTTATTTTTGAAGATTATTTTTAGTTTTAGTTCATAATACTATAAGTTGTGTCTATAGTTTTTATAAACTGTACTTCATTACTCGTAGGGATTGGCTACTGGTTAAAAATTCATAAAGTCAGTATCCTATGTCATGAACAATTTTCAACAACGAATGCACAACTCAAATTATATAAAAGATCTATTCAGCCGTAAGCATGAAAGATGTAGACCAACATAATTACTTCCCTGAGTATTAATAAGAAGTATCTATTATGTAAAAGACATGTTCATGGAAAACTTTCTGAAAAATGTATTTTAATTTAAAAATCCGTCACAGATAGTTATTGTCCTTACTCGAGAACTTTTCATATTCTAATTACATTTTGCATAGAAGAGGGCTCATATTTCATCTTCATTTTTCTATTACCGAGTCTATGAATGCATTTTTTTAACACTTGTTGGAAATAGTTTAGATCAGATAAATCGTTGAATATATGAATCTGAAACATCATTTGTGAAAAGAAAAACCTGTGAGAACCGAGGGTTTAAGAAGATGCGAAGGTAAATATTAGTAAATGGTATATTGTCCAACAAGTAGGGAAAGTTCAACATTTTCCACGAGTGTGGAGGTTTGTGGCACGAGCCTGAAGTGAGTGAAGCAAACACACGAGTGATAAAGTATCTTTTCCCACATGTTGGAGACTATACTTTTTCTACAACTGCACAAATTTCAAGAATAAAAATATTGTAACTCAATATTTATATTTATTTGTAGAGAAACTTAAATAGCAATAAAGTATCTACCTCTTTATAGTTGAATAATTGATTTAAAATTGACTTCATAAAAATATCAAGAATTAAATTAAAATGAAAAAAAAAGTCTTGCCCAGGTGTAGAACCCGGATCGCCTGCGTGACACGCTGATTGACATTCTATTACTCCATGGAGCCCTTGGTACTCATTACATATACGTATCTAACAGAATTTGAAATAGAATCTTTAAACCGACTACAAAAAGCTACGTTATTTCGAGGAAAAAAGCGAAAGAAATTCTGAAAATAGTTTACTTCTTTATCAAAACACGAATAAAAACTACCATATTTAAAAAACTTCTTTAGGTAATCTGACAGTTCTTGACAGCTGTCAACAAGTTTTTGTCAATATTTGTTGATTCTCCATATAAATGTATGTGGTGTGGGCAAAGTGCCGTGAGAAATGATATTTCTCACAGTATGAGCAAACCATGGTTTTGAAAGTAAGTAAGCCATGAGAAATACGCTACTTTTCATAGCAGTCGTAGAAAAATGTTTTTCGAATTGTTTGAGATTATGAGGTTTAGGATGCCTTAGTAGATTATTTGATGGTTCCAAATTTTTATCGTTTGTTGAAAGAGCCTTGATGAGGACACGTTCGATGCCATTCACAAATTGGGAATCGAAAGCACACCGAGACATTATTATATTGACTTCTTCAGTTGCTACTACCTTCAATGAGATTATTGGGAATTTCTAATTGATTGTTTGCACAACCTCATGTGTACATATGAAGAAATTATTCATTGAAAGCAGATTAATTGTATGAGTAGGTACTTAAGAGGTTGAATGAGGATATCTAACGAATAGGTAAGTAATTAAAACAAAGCAGTGCTTATGAGCGTGTTATTTTCAAAGAGATGATATATCTGAATAATGTGAGCAATCTTTGCTGCATATTTTGATTACGCACAGCATATTTAGGAATATTTAATAATATTGCTGCCTTATATTCAAAAGTGAGTTTCTTAGATACACTCAATAAATTTGCCATTAGTAATATCCGAATGACTATGTTTCTAGAAATTTATAACTTTGCAAATTCCAGTAGATGATTCACAGATTATCAGTAGCCAATACTAATAAGTTGTTGAAGTGAATTTTCCGGCGGAAAATTTTGTGATTTTTTTTGATGCCGTGCACACGTCCAATTGCCAAATTATTTTTTGAGGTCAACACTGACAGAATTATCAGTAGTTAAAATTCCAAAAGATAGAAAATGAGTCAGCAAAATCTGTCATTATATGACTTCCAAACTCATAAAATTTTTTTTACATAAAATGAGTGATTCAATAAGAATGAGCAAAATAAAATGCCGGAATATGGTTTTTTATTGAAATCACTCTCTATTTCAAAATTTTGTCTGTGAAATCATTCAACACCAACAGTCGAATATTTACCTCAACTTTCATGGTGCAGTGTTGTGTTCTGAAAAAGTAATTTATTTTTGTGAATTCCTATTGATAGTCAGTCATGTTATAACTCAATTTCAAACCACCAGCTGCAGTAAATTAAGTGAGAAAGAGATTCTGGCTGTCCATTTATCATTTTCACATTTCAAAATTTCACTTCTTTTGGTGGGAAGAACACACTGTATTATGCAAGTGGTCGTAGTTCACCCTTGGTATAGGGTAACAGCATGAATCTATCATTTTACTGCATTTTCTTCTTCATTCATTTAGAATATACATCTCTTCCATAGTAATATTGAAGATTATTGACTTGGGAGTTGTCACGTTCCGAATAGGTTAATTATTTTCTAGTTGTTTCTAATGAAGTTTTGAAAAGAATATTAATGGTGACTTGACAGAGAACACTGATAAAAAGGTGCAGTTCGTAAATTGAGCAAGTATCGAGTATTTGTTATATATTATGTTTCATGAAGGTACTGCAGTTAGAAAATATTATATTGTATAACTATTGAGGAGAATAGAATTCGGGTGGTTCATCGAGGTATTCCATATGTTCAAAAAAAAATTCAATATTGTCCGCTTTTTTTATTAATGGTATACTCGGAAATGTCTCTCGTCTAGAGTGTCCATGAACTAACCACTTAATTTATGGAACAACTTTAGGAATTTCAACGAAATGAACGTCCGTAGTTAAAACTTTAAGGAGTAGCTTTTTAAAACTTTCAAAGTACCGCCAATTAAGTATACGAAACGAGACCAGGAAATGAAACTTAACTACAGAATTGTTGTCAACAAACTGAATGCAGATTGCCTATACCGATACAGGG
Source organism: Chrysolina haemoptera (assembly GCA_958298965.1). Taxonomy (NCBI): domain Eukaryota; kingdom Metazoa; phylum Arthropoda; class Insecta; order Coleoptera; family Chrysomelidae; genus Chrysolina; species Chrysolina haemoptera. The sequence goes on from OY282587.1 coordinate 32,831,527, forward strand.
AGTTTTGGAAATGTGCAAGTGCATTGAGATTAGCACATTTTTCATATTCATCTTTTGAACTTTTATAGAAAAAACAGTATACCGGGCGTCCACGGAAAGTGGCTCGCCCCTTTAACTTTTTTTGGTTTTGCAGATATTGAAATGAAATTTGAAGGATCTGTATGAGACATTAAACTGCATTTTTTGACAAGTGACTCAGATTAGGGCAACTTTCGGTCTCACCGGAAGTTATATAAACTTTTGATTTTCAAATGAAACACCCGGTATATTTCCACCTTATTTACTCCATATGACATTCTGAATACAACCATGTATCACTCGTTACTTTTTGTGACCTTATTTGATTTTTATTTCGATATTAAATTTTTAGTCTAGAGGGCTATGGATACGTTCAAATTATTAATTTTAGTTCTAAAGTAGGTATTGGGAAAAATACAATTTTACAGTTTTTTTATTCATTCCTACTTTTTTATTTTCAAATGACAACGTAGTGACGAATATTGTTTTCAGTCGAACTATTTTTGCTATGTACATACAATTCAATTTTAGAATGTGTATTACTAATTTTTTCAAATGGAAATTTTGGGAACTTTATATTTTATAGAATAACGTGAACATTACCACACCCCATTGTAGGTTCATGTAGTTTTGGTGTTTTGAATAGTTTGTACGTACACGCAGAAAAAAACTTGGTTAAATCAACAAAATATCATTCAACTCGAATAAATAAAAGTGTCAGTATCCCACAATTAAATATCAATTCAAATGAAACAAATATTGTCATTGATTTGTCTCTCTGAAATCCTTTTAGATTTAATGCAATTTGCTTTCAATTGATTATATGTTTTGTTCATAGAAAATCTTGTTTTTTCTTTTCGAAAACATCAGATGTTTCAGTCGATCATATGATTTGATATTTCAACATTACCTTTTAGAATTTTGATTTGAATTTGATTCCAACCAACAAAATATTTTGTTAACTCATTCAGTTCATCGTTTGATTGAACAAAATATTTCTTGAAGTGGAAACTACACAAATCAAAATGAACGAAATCTTTTTTTGAATTAATACCTTCAATCTCTTCGATTTGCTAAAGGGATTTTTGAATTTACAAATTATCTTATAGAATGAAAATATTTTGGTAATTCATAGAACAAAATATCCGTTTGAGTGAATGTTATTCTATTACCCTTCTGACAAAATATATTAATTCGATTTACGAATGTTTGTTTAAACTCATTAATTATGTTAGTAGATCGAAAAAAAAGTTTTATAAAAGAAAACATAGTTTGAATTGATTTGAAAGAATATTTTGTCAACTGAAATATTCAGAAATGATTTCAAATATAAAATTTATTCCAATTAATCATACAGGTCCATTCAAATCCCGATCCATCTTTCATGAATATCTCGAAAACCGTGAGAGGGTCGTTTGAATTTCCGCAAATTTTGTATTTTGAAGCTCTTCAACAAGACGTCCACCAATCAAACACAGACATTTACTTTAAGGAGATTCAAGAGAGTGAAGATTATGGATATTTTTCACGAATACAGAGTATATCTTGAATGATAGAATTAATTTCAGGAGGTAATTTCCTGTCATATTTTATGGAAAAAACCTAACTTGCTTCGTTTCCGAGTAAAGGGGTGTCAACTGCGACGCCACTGGAATTAAAATAAAGAATCTGATTTCACGAAAAGAAACCCCTTGGTACTACTAACAAACACACGAGATTTAATCGAAATCGACAAAAAAAAAATTTTAGTCGATCATGAAAATCCGATTTTTTATTTTTGACACTCCGTTACTCGGAAACGAAGCAAGTTAGGACACACGTTTATATAAACTTTCGTTCATAAAATATGACAAGGAATCACTACCTGAAATTAATAACATCATTTAAGATACACCCTGTATATCTGCTGAACCAAAAAAGCTTGACATGAATTTGGAGATTTTTAACAGAGCTTCAAAACACAATTTTGTGGTAACTTTGTCCCTGTGTCTTAACAGTTTTCGAGATGCAAAAGACTCGATTTTGAATAGACCCTCCACTAGACGATCCTGAAAAATAAAAATCACGAATATATCATAACCATATTCCTCAAACGAGCTATATGGTTGATTAGTTGTTAAAAAATAAATTAAAAGATTTCTTTTCGTCCAGATACATCCATGACTACGAATGAAAATTATTCAAATTAAATAGTAAGGTATAAAGATTTTGTAGATCTCTTGGAAAAACCTTCCTAGGTAATCAAGACAGGATATGAATGAAATGTAAAATACATTTGAACAAATAATTTATTCATCTCAATTTGAACAGTAACAAAAAATTAAATATATAATTCTTTTGTATATTATATAATAAAATACATTATAAAACTACCATCATATCATAATCAATTCATTTAATTCTTTGCATAATAAATTATCCTTTGCCTTTATATTTGTCTCATCACCACAAAAGCTTGGTCTTCCTTCCTCAGAGCTTCAGTAGATGTTTTCCTTTGTCCAAGAGATGGTATGAGTTCTTTCAACTTATTATCGTCCAGCTTTTTGGCAATTTTCAATGTTATGTCATTTTCTGAAAAATTCATTATGACTGTGAAAAATCGAAAATTGACCTGAATGGTAAAGAAATTCAGACTGAAATAAATTGAAAAAAATATATTTATTAAAATAGAACCATATTTAAAAAAAATTGATGATGAAGTTGATGTTGGTTGATCGACAAATGTCGGATAATAAAACTGAAATTGTCACGAGAACGCTTATGAAAAGTGACTGTGAAGAAGTGGTTCAGTTCTGGCGATACCACCAAAAGAAAAAAAAAATAGAATGGAATACTTGAGAATTATAATACTTAAGGCACTAAAAAAAGGTAATCAAAAGATTCAAAAGACAAACTAAAATAACAGATAAAAGCTGACCTAGACCACTAAAAATTATGAATTTGGTCTCAATCTATTCGAAAGGCATCTAGAAAAAATGTTAAACTTGAAAATTAGGGCCGGAAAAAACTGAGAAAGTTATAAACAATTAAGTCAAGAAGAATATGTTTGTTTTTTGCAAAATATTTTAAAAACTATTTGAGATATCCAAAATTCAGACTTTTCTTGAAAGAATTTAAAAAAGATCCTCGTTAAAAGAAGTAAGAATTTTTGAAATTATTTTCATCGGGGATTACGTTTCCAAAGAACGTTTAAAAAAGTCTTATTAGCAATAAGGATAATAAAGAAAATTGAAAAAAAATCTGCTAAATTTACGTTTTTCATTTCTCAATACCTTGGATTGTTAAAACAAAAATAAAAAAAATCTAGATTTTTTGTTTAGAAATAATCAGGGATTTATGTTAACTTTCAATAGGTAAAAATTAACCAATTAATCTATTTTCAATAATTTCCGTTGCAGAATGAGAAACATGATTTCAATTACTTTGGTACTGGTATTTAAGCTCATTAGTTATATTATGTGAGATGGAAACAAAAATAAGTACCTAATTCGAATTCTGAAATAACTTCACTAACCTGTTGCCCTATAACCGCCATGATGTTTTGAAATGAATCTCATTGATAGTTTTATAGAAACCTTATTATCTTAATACGTTACTTACCAGCTTTCAAATTCTTCAAGGAGCCAAACAATATTATTTTGGTCACTATTATTATAATTAATAGTCACAAACACTAAAAACACAATTGAAAAGAAACCTTGAACTCCGATACAACGCTACTGACGTTACTCATCAACCATCATCCTTCTACATTTTCGACGCGGACGCGGGTTGCTAACTGTGCCAATACCATGTGATTGTTGCGCTTGCGTGTGGTGTCGCAATGGTAAATTTGACAAAATACTTCGAAAGGACAATTCGATGTATGTTGAATTAATTTCGTATTACTTGCGTGAACAAATTTGTGTTTTCAATGAAATCTTTCTGGTATTCACCAGGAAAACATATTTTGTTCCGTCAAATCAATTTTTGCTGAAGTATTTCTCTAATTATTTGTTCAGACAGAATATGGTTTTGAAAGAAATTATTATTTTCTGTCTTATCAATCAATCAATAATGTTCATAGGACCTTCTATGGTTGTTTACATGAAACCATATTATAAATTTAAATTGAACAAACTTCGGATTGAATTCACAAAGTACTGAATCAATTCTTTTTGTTCAACCAAATCATTAAATTTTGAGGTAATTCACTAGTTAGTTGGTTGAACATAATATCTTTTGAGCGAAATATTTGTGATAGTCATAACGATTCACATATAATGTCGTACCAATTCTGATACACATGTCCAATACACAAAAAAGTATTCGACCGAAGTATATATTTTCTCATAATAACAAAATATTTGAGTAAAATATTTTGTTCGTTCAGTAAATGCTGCTAGTCTATTCAAGCTTGTTTTTGCTGCAGATGCAAGTAATTTTTTTCATTCAACAATAAACTCTTAACAAAAAGAAAGTGATTGTAGCAACAAAATTGTTTTTACCGTGTACCATTTCAATTTTCTCTTTGGCTTCATCTAACGAAAAGATATAACACATCGAAGCTGAATAGAATGTCGAATGATCTTTGATTATTTTCAATGCATGGTGTCTCTTACATATGAGGATGTGTTACCTAAAAAATATAAGATTTATCAAAAGACGATTTCGACAAGTTTAGAGATAATTCAATTCTCCACAAGAATGATAATCAGTAATACCTCATGAAATACGCTCGTTTTCTCAGAAAACGTGGTTTAATGCCGACGTCACATTTCATGCTCGCGCTAACCCGCCACTGTAAGTTCAGGCACATTTTAGGTACTCAAATATTCGCATATTATATTTGCATGAGAAGTTAGGAGTCTTCAGAAACGATATGAACTTTTCCTTTTCCTTCTCCGATCATTTTTAGCAGAGTTATGACCAAACAAATATTCGGGTCCGCCAGAACTTTCAGCGGCGGGCGGTAAGGCTTAACCTGAGATTTGATGTCGGCGTTCAATCGCGTTTTTTAAGAAAACGAACTAAGAATAATTTTTGTGGAAAATTGACTTGTTTTCCACCCGGTTGAGTTGTTTTTCCGATAAATCATATACTTTCCAAGATAACAGCAAAAATCTATTTATATATTTTTAATTGAAAAAAAAAATTATGTTCACCTCTGGAATTTTGGTAAAGAATTTTTTTTCGTGTTTATCATGGTTCCAGCTACTAGCATACCAAGTTTGGTGGTGCTACAATCGATTCTTGTCTCAAAACCCAATCGTACTGGATTATTTCGGGTTCTGAGAAACCCATCTTAAGTCGAAAGAAAAGTATTACTAGATTTGGAGGTTCTTTATAACTAATTATGTATTAATTAGTAAAAATTGCTAAAGAAGATAAAATAATGTGTTTTTATGGGGGGAATTTCCACTCCAACAGAAATGGGTACCATGAACATTTAGCTAGCCTATGGTTAAGAGCCCCGCTTCAACACAGCCTCTTCTTGGTGTTGTCGTCCAGAGGAAATTTCATTGAGCGCTTCACGATTTTGATTGTTGCTGGTGTTGGGTTCCGTTTCAGATCTTTATACAGTGCGGCTTTTAATAGTCCCCCCCTGTTAACTTTTGAACGGTTCGACGTAGAAACATGAATTAAAAACCGTTTCGAGGGTTTCACCAATACTACTTTTTGAAATGAAAAATATGGTGATTGCTCAATTGGGGGCGAGGGGGGCCCATCGAATCGAAATTTTTAAATGGCATGGGGGGTCAAGTAGCACATTGTTGAAAAGATAATTCAATTATCTTTACAACCATCTAAATTTTTTTGAATTTTGTCCATAATTTTTTTCCCAATTTCGATGTGTATGCCTTTCGAAATTTTTAAGTTAATGTGCTCCCAGGGTAAAGGTATCGGTAATACCTTTCAAAAAATGTTTAGTTTCAATGTTCCGCATCAAACCGTTCAAATTTATCGAGGTATGAGTAGTATTCAGATCTGCATTTATATTTGATATTTCGAATTTAAAGTACAAAAAAGTCTTAACGAAATTTAAAAGAATTCAGATGGTTTGAAGAGAATTGAATTCTCTTTTCAACGATGTGCTACTCGACCCCCCCATGCCATTTAAAAATTTTGAGGTGTTGGGCCACCCGCGCCCCCTATTGAGCAATCACCATATTTTTTATTTCGAAGAGTAGTATTAGTGAAACCCTCGAAACTGTTTTTTATTTATGTTTCTACGTCGAACCATTCAAAAGTTAACAGGGGGGGGTCTATAAAAAGCTGCACTGTATATCCTAAGTTCAATACATCATTTATGTTTTTCAGGTATTCACACAGTTGCAGTGCCTTTGTCCGCTCGTTGGATCAGAATTCGCTTACCTCCAATTCAGTTCTTTGATCTTTATTCACCTGCTTATCGGAAACTGATAGCAGTTCCAATATTGTCCATTATGTCTTTGTGGAGTATTCGTGTTTGTGTTATTAAAAAGTTGTCACATTTGGAAAGAATGGCAACAAAATGGATTTAATATCGTGAATGACTAATGAACAATAATAAATTTCATGATTTCGCATTATTTTAGTCAGAAAGGTATACTGCAATTACTGCAAATAGTCTATGGACTAACTCAACATTAATTATTGAAGAAAACATTACTATGTCAGTATACAGCCTATTGTTAGCATTTCTGAGAGTTTAATCAAAAGGATACATTCCCAAAAATATCGAAGCATCTGTCTTCACTGAAGAAAACCAGATTAATGGTGGAAAACAATACTTACTTAACCAAAAAATAAATGAAAATAACAAAAGGATCAATTTCAAATAAAATGTTTATGGAACCAAAATATAAAGCATGCACAATTTCTTTCGCAACAAATGGGTGAGATGCCGTTTGTTCATTCTGTATAGACTACCAAATGGCAGTATTGAAACCTTCCTGATTGACTTTTAATTAAGTAAGGTTTCTCTAAAGAGAATAGAATTTCTTTGTTTCTTCAGACAATGGAAGTTCAGAAAAACCTTACTCAAAGTGAAACATTCTCAACCACTTTCAAACTGGCCTTTTATTGCTCTCGAATATTGTGATGAAACCTATAGGAATATATAATTCTACACATTGACCTGAATAATGATCATTTATGTGAATGAAATGATAAGGCATTATAAATGATGAATTACTAAACTACCAGGAGCCAACAAGAGTTGTTTATGAAGTCAAACGGGAGAACGAAAGTCTCAAAGAAATGAATACTTTTTGACAAATATCTCTCAATCAGTCTTTCTGGATACACCCTAGATTGATGACATTCCCTAAATAAATTCTAAATTGCTACCACATTGACCTTTTCCATAATATACTAGACCGGAGGGAAGATGGGAAGAAGAAAGGGAAACGCATACATAAATTGAACTGAAATATATAGTAATCCGAACGCTCTGCTGCAAAAACAAATATTCTAATGAAATCCAAGGCAATTTATGTAATGAAATGGAGATCCAATAAATCGACGAACTCCGATAAAGACACATTCACGTTTATATAACGTTCCAAAATAGCAAACTCTACCGATTTCTCTGTCTTTTATATCATCGCACCCAAGTGTAGTCCAAATAAATTTGAATAATAGGATGGATGCTGTTAGAAGTTCATTTGCTATATCCTTATTATCAAATGAATATTCTAGCGTTAGAAAAATACCGGGTGTCAAAAATAATCTTCTTACATGCAATTGAAATATAATATTTGAAAATTTTGGATGTGTATAGTAAAGTAAGGACGGAAAATTATTCCAAATTCAATTAATGTTTTCATTTTATGCATTAGATACATTTTCTTAGTGAATAGTAATCAAGGATTAATAAGGCTTATCTCATTTTCAAGAATTAACCTAAATATTCCCCTCTGTAGTTTAACTCATACAGAGAGATTTATATCCTATAGTGGCCCAAAACTGTTCAACCAAGTTCCACAGGAAATAAGACTATTTTCTGATAAACACAAAATGATTCGTGATTACTAACTATAATAAACTGAAAATAATATTCGATACTGTTTGAAGACCATCTCCAATATACAAATTGCTCCCTGAGGTAAAAATTTATTCAAGCGCATCTCTCTCTCTCTCTCTCTCTCTCTCTCTCTCTCTCTCTCTCTCTCTCTCTCTCTCTCTCTCTCTCTCCCTCTTGCTCACACCTAGTTTCACCTTGCAGTTTTCATCTGACAATCAGTTTATGATGTAAAATGGCTATGAATATGTATTTTATTTAACAATTCTACCCAAGCTGATGACTACAATTCAATCATCGATTAGGTAGCTCAGCCTTGCACATATAAAATAATTTTAATTAACCAATTCATATTTATGTAAGATATTTGTATTTAACCTGAATAAATTACTTACAGTTACTTTACAGTTACTTACTACTTACTGGGTATATAGCGCCGCGAACATCAGCAGTCTAATAAAACTCCAACAAATCAAAAATCAAAATAAAACAATTTTATTATCCTTTTCTTTTACAGTTTTTAAAATTGTATAGGACTCGTCAAATACACTATTCACTAAAAAACTACTCATACGATCATACTCACATTCATCATGTCATCATAATGACACCACATGCATACTCAGTTATGATTATTATTGATTAAAAGTTATCGTTAAAAAATTTATTCACATTATAATACGATATCTCTATCAAAAGAAGGTTCGAATCATTACCTATCAATAAGTTGAGCAGCTTTTTATCGAAGTAGGCAGATGGTTATACAGTTTAGGACCGAGAAATGAAGGCTACTTACAGCTTGGCAAATCTAGCAACGAATGTGAAATCGACACGCCTATCGATGAGCGGTAGTATAAAAGTACAGTTGCACTAACATAACTGAAACCGTTAATACATGCACGCCCATAATCCATAATCATCCCATAGTCAGTAATATATCAAATCCTAAGGAACTCAACATGAACGTTCGCGCAATAAATGAGAATTTCACATGTTCAGCTGTGTTGGTAGAACTGAACATTCCACTGAACAAGTATAAGTTACAAATGGTTAGATCTATTATATCTGTCGCAAATGATATTAATAGGGAAAGTGTCCCCCTGTCGAATCGGCTGAATTTTTGATATGTTGTAGTCCAAGTCATTCCAAACAAAACGTCTAATGGGCATAACTTTTTCTATATGCTAGTTTTGACGCTAGAGGGCGTTAAAAATTCTCATTTTGTTCCAATTGTTAAACAACAAAAAACGTTACAGTGTATCAGAAGAATAAGAATATAAAACCACATCAGCTTTTCACATGTGCAATCCAAATGGCTAAAATTGAACGAGAGATTCAAACTCTACTTGTCTTGTTTGATATATAAAATAAACAAAAATCCCTTGGTAGGTACTTATTCACGAAGCTAGTGAAAGGGCCAGATATAAGGGTCGAATATTCACGATCGCTCAAATCGGACTTCCTGTCTGTATACTGTATCCACACACAAAACTACAATATTCCAGAGATTTTCCTACAACGCTATCAAAATATTTAAACGTCTTTCCCTCAGTCTGAAGCTATTGTCCTCTGTCAGTTCCTTCAGAAAACATGTCAAAGCTCACCTTTACAATAATTAAGTTCGATCTTCACTGCTATTGGTACTGTTATTGTTTCTTTTTGTAAATGATTTTCAATTTGTTTGGATTTGCTGATAATTTGGGTTATGTGGAAGAACATCGCCTCACCAAATGATTCAGTATTTATGTAACATTATTTGAAGAAAAATATTGGCGTATCATTATTTTTATTATTATCATTAAGTGTGTTCCAGATCTCCCTGCTTGAGTCCCCCCTATAGGGGTTGTCTTTCAATCGCCTCCGACCTGTACTTTGGATCTATTATTTTTAGCCCCAAGTCCCATATGTAGTGATATCTACCCAGAGAAAAAATCGACGTAAACTTCTCAATCTTGATAAAATTTTACAGTCGAACAGTAATAATACCAGTCAGTATAGGAAAACTTCATCCTCCTGAATAATTAACGATATAGATGAAAATGTTCCACAAAATTCGTTTTATGAATAAAATCCTTCACTATCATAAAATTGCTGCCGAGTTGTAATAATACCGAGAAAAGCCGGTTTCTGTTAACGTTACCAACCCTTTTATCCATTTTCCATTAACACAGCTTATTCAAATTGCGATTTCACATTGAATTATTAAATCGTTGGCATGCTTTATATTTTCCAATTTTCTCTGGTTCCAAATCAAATAACGAAACTAGTTACATAGCCATGGCCGAGGAGTTTTCATTTTATATACTTACCTAAGATCCACTTGGGATTCGAAAGTTGGGCTCAAGCTCAGTACTCTAATGTTTGTGTGTATTAACTGAATTAGTAAATGACAATTTGGTGGATTTGTTTGCCTACAGTAATTTTCATTATATGTTTTTCTGAGCACAATGAAAATACAGTTATTTAACCAAACACCGAAAAATTCTATTGGGATTGTAAAACAGAACGATAACTTGAAGTAACTCGTTGCTTCTCAAAACATGGCGTAAGTATTTTGAAAGCAGTTACTTTGATGGTAGTGGAGGAGCGCTTTACTTTTATCCCGAAACCGTTCAAAAGTATCCGAGTTTTGAAATGTTGATAATTCAAACTACCTCACCTTTATAGTTTCAAAGTGACGCTCTTATTTTTATTATTATTTTTTTAATTTTACTTACATTTCTAATATACCTAATTCTTGAAAAGAAGTTATTTATAAACCATGAATTTGTTGGAAATGGATCAGTTTCATAAAAAAAATATTCTTTTGTTGCCAACGTTTCGATTTTTTTTAATTCTTCAGCTCTGTTACAAGAAATAACTCGATATAACTCGTTTGAAGAATGAATGGTGAAAATTTTAAGGAAAAGGAAAGGTATTCGGGGTTAAAGTTAATTGTCTTAAACGAGAAACATAGAGTTAATAGTAATGGATAAACTTTCACGGATGAACTTTATTACTGACACACAACGAACAACTACCAATAAAAGCGTGTATTATTATTATTATTATAATTAACTACTTCTACGAACATTCAACAATTGATATGAATACCATACAGAACAATTATTTTTGAAATTATTCAAACAAGAACTGGTAACGTTCTCATCACGGAGAAAATGCGAGAAAAACTGAATAGGACACATGCATGTATCACAAAATCACTAGAATTTTTGTGTGCACCATCTAATTTGTTATTAAATCATTAAACATTGTTTCATTTAATTGTAACTTTTGAAAGTTTTGAACAATCCAGATTTTAAAATTTGAAGCAAATTTGAATTTGGTAAAACGCGCGCCTTAGTATGACGTCAAAGTTCATGTAAACAAAATGTATTTTTCATGGTATTGACTTGTCGTTGATCAGTCTATCTAGAGTTTTTCTAGTGGTTGATTATTATCTTTTTATTATTGAGTTACTGCAAACCTACCGAAACTATGTTTTCTTTGGATAATCTTTGTTTACATGTATTTTGACATCACACCCTACCGCCAAAAGACAATCTTTTGAATTTCCACTATTTTTCAATCATTTTTATTCTTCTTAATTATTGATATTTTTGGCAGCTATTCCCAGTATTTGAATGGATGGTATAAGTTATTGGAACAAATAGGAAAAAACATGCATGAGACCTATTGAAAGACAAACATTTATGACACTAAGGTAAAACACAATTAAAATTTCCACAAAATTTATTGTCTTTGTGACATGTTTCGATACACAGTATCTTTTTCAAGCGCATGTAGTACATTGAATTATTCTTCATTGAAAAATATTTGAATACCTTTTAGCCCGGGAGGTACTGTCACTTTGGAATACGTCATAGTATGCACGCTGAATTTTTTATCGTTGGTAGATCATGTGATACTCATCACAAAATCAATCGTCAGACCCTTGAGTAGCGGTGGGTTGTACAGATACAGGGTTTCATAACTTCCACAATTTTGGAAATTTTACAGTTTAATTCGGAAAAATATGTTTGTTAAATAAGAGCTTTATTTCAAAAGAAAAATAACATTTTTAGTTGCCACCAGTGGCGTACAAAAAGGGTATATTGGTCCCTTTCCTCGCCTATTTTTTACGCCACTGGTAAAATCAGGAAAATTATAATTTTTTGATTGCTTCATTCAATTTTAAGTAAAAAATGTATGATTGGTTGAACCCGAAAAAATCAATCGTTTTCAAGATAATTACGCTTTTATGAATACATACTGATAATGAAAAAATTGTTTTGCCGAAGGGAATTGTGTAATCCAAATCACCGCTCCAAATTTGTACTGGATATTCTACCAAAAATATCAATGCTACTCTCACATGCATTTTTTTACAAAGCTGCTTTTTTGCAGAAACACAGGGTGTTGAAACTGGAACATTATAAAGCATTTTTCTCCTGACTAACATACAGTGTATCTAACTTCTCCTGGAAATACCCCCGTATCTTTCGTAATTATGAGAAGAACTCTGTAAATTTCAGGATGAGTCTAAATCTTGTCTGTGGTTGATCTGACTAAAATACAATTCTCGCCAGGAGCGATGGACTTACCCAGTTTTACGAAAAATTACATTAGGGGACAATATACTTAGGCTCAAAATCACAACGGATTCGGAATCAGGACAACAATATAACTACCAGTACAGATTTTCCATGAAAAATTTTCAGTTCTGAAAAACCAAATTTGTCTTTATTTTCATGGAAACACCCCCTAGCGAGCAGTGTATGTCACTCAGATCAATTTCAGACAAAATTCAGACTCATTGCCTGTACCTATATCTACCAATTCCAAAATGTACAGAGTTCCACACCAATAGTCACGGAAGATGCGGGGGTGTTTCCATGAAAAGTGAGACAAACTGGGTTTTTCAACCAAAATCTGTATTGGTAGTGAAATTGGTGTCCTGATTGCGAATCTGATGGAATTTTGAGCCTATATTGTCCCCTTATATTATTTTTCGCAAAACTGGCCAAGTCTATCGCTTCTGGCAAGCAGTGTATGTCACTCCGATCAACTTTAGGCAAGATTCAGATTCATCGCTTGTACATCTACCGATCCGGAAATTCACAGAGTTCCACTCCAATAGTAACGGAAAATACAGGGGTGTTTCCTTGAAAATTGAGAGAAATTGGGTTTTTCAGAAGTGAAAATTTTCCATCGAAAATCTGTACTGGTAGTAATATTGTGTGAAAGTAGCATTGATATTTTTGGTAGAATGTCCAGTACAAATTTGAAGCAGTTATTTGGATTGTACAATTAATTTCAGCAAAACAATTTTTTCAAGTATGTATTCAGAAAAGCGCAATTATCTTGAAAACGATTGATTTTTTCGGGTTCAAACAATTTTACATGTTTTACTTAAAGATGAATGAAGAAATCAAAGAATAATAATTTTCCTGATTTTACCAGTGGTGTAAACAATAGGAGAGGAAAGGGACCAATATACCCTTTTTGTACGCCACTGGTGGCAACTAAAAATGTAATTTTTCTTTTAAAATTAAGCTCTTATTGAACAAAAATATTTTTTCGACTTAAACTGTAAAATTTCCAAAACTGTGGAAGTTATGAATAAAAAATAGATGTAATTTTTCATATTCAACACCCTGTATCTGTGCAACCCACCGCTACTCAAGGTTCTGACAATTGATTTCGTGATAAGTATCACATGATCTACCAACGATAACAAATTCAGCGTACATACTATTACTTTTTTTTCAACTTTTTTTTGACAAGTTGCACAGCCTCCCACCCCTCCACCCACCGCGGTCGCGCGGGTCTGACGATTGATTTAGGAATAAGTGGTATGTTTACTATAATAACAACTAAATTTCATCGTGCATACTATGACGTATTCCAAAGTGACAGTACCTCCCGGACTATTTCTTATTCATCAACATAATAAATTAGGGACTACCTAAAATTATCGCTAATTCCTAGACTCATACAACGTATAAAATTATAAGATTAATCGACTTACCTGTAAGGAAGATCAATCTGAATTATCCTAATGGTCCCGCCGTCCGCATCAGTACAGGTAGTATACAATCGGTGTCACTAAATCGGTGCAGTTTTTAAAGCATTACTCACTAAAAGTTTTTCCCTTCCCTGGCTGTCGCTTATCAAATCCCATATGAATCAGTATAATTTGTGTTTGCAAAATCAAATCTTGCAAGGGGTAGGGTTTTCCTTATTAGTGGGGGGTTTGTGATGCGGACGGCGGGACCATTAGGATAATTCAGATTGATCTTCCTTACAGGTAAGTCGATTAATCTTATAATTATCCAACATGGTCCCGCCGTCCGCATCAGTACAGGTAGATGTTTAAAGCTGAACAGATTTGATTATGCATTTCTTTCATTATAGTTTATTTCAAAATAATTCCAAAATATAGTTAGCAGTAGCAACCTACAACCTGGTTACTTTCATGCGTACAAAACAACAAAAATCATATGTATATAAATAATTAATTTAACCTACAGTCAAAGCATACTGTAGGTACAAAACAAACAAAATGTATAGATATATAAAGTAATAATTAATTTAAGGTGCATTCAAAATGCTTACCGCAAATGCCTTTGGATAATCAGTGAGGGGTTTGTTGTAAAATTTTGCAAACACTTCCGATTTTTTGGTCCAGCCTGCAGTCTTTTGTATAGTGTCTATAGATACTCCAGATCTATTTGCTGCTGATGTGGCTGCGTGCCTCGTACTATGAGCACTAAATATTGTCGTGTCGATTCCGCTCTTTTTTAACGTGGTTTTGATCCACCTGCTCATGGTTTGTGTGGTGGCTGGTCGGTGAGGTTTTTTGAAGGTTAGAAGCAGTTGTTTAAGTGAGTTTGTTCGAAATTTCTTTGTTTGTTCCAAGTAGTGCTCTAGTATGGATGCAACACATAGTGCTGGTTTCTGTGTGAAGTAGGGAAGAACTAAGTTTGGTTGGGCTCTGTTAGGAGCAGATGTTTTAGTTCTTTCCGGAACTCTGACTTCCAGTCTATCACTAAATCTTACTATGTTGTTTATTGAAATTTTTGAAAGAGTTTGTACCCTGTGGGCCGAGATTAATGCAAGGAGTGTACATAGTTTTAGAGTTAGCTGTTCTAATGTTAGGGTATTCAGTGGATACAGTTTCTCTAAGTGGTCGAGTACTTGTTTGGTATCCCATATTGTTTCGTATCTCGGCGCACTTGGTTTTGTATTGAATATTCCTTTCAAAAATCGTTTTATGATTTCCTTATCATCATAATTTATAGGAAGGATCAGTGATAGAGCGGACCTGAATGAATTTATTTTAGAATAAGAGTAGCCCCTTTCAAATTATTTAGTTAAAAACTCTAATATTCCCCTTAGTTCATAAGTGTAAATACTTTTTCCCGTCTCCCCACAGAAAGACCACCATTTCCTGAAACAGCTATTGTATTGTTCAAGAGTGCTTGAAGATACTGAGGCTAAGATATATTTTATTGCCGATTCCGGGATGTTTTTCCGTAGGAATACTTGTTTTACAATCTCCCGGCCACCAGGGTAATTTTTTCCCAAACTGGGTGTACTTTCCTGAAAGGAGAGGACAGTAAGTGTTTATTAGGTTCGATTATTAGTGGGTCGTCTAGTAATAATTCATTGAAAGCGGGATACCACGGTTGTGATTCCCAAAGGGGTACTACTAGTATGCCATGTGCGTTGTCATTAATTATTTTTTGTAATATTTTGCCATTGATGGGAAATGGAGGAAATGCGTAGAAGTTTAGGTGTTTCCAACTGAGCGTAAATGCATCCACGGCTACAGAGTACGGGTCGGGACCCCATGAAATGTACTTTTTACACTTCGCATTTATTCTACTTGCAAATAAATCTATATCTGGTGGTCCAAATTTTTTAACGATTTTGCTGTAAGCGCTATGGCATAATTCGTACTCTGTTTCCGTGGCTTGCTTTCTCGACTCTTTATCGGCTTGAGAATTGTTAGAAGAACTAATATAAGAAGCAAATGTATATATACCCATTTTTTCACACCATTGCCAAATTTCTCGGGAAATCGCGTTTAACTCTTTAAACCTAACGCTGCCCATGCGGTTTAGGCATGATATCGCTGTAGTGTTATCTATTCTCAATAAGACATTGCAGCCTTTTAGATTTTTAGTAAAGCTTTTAAGCCCATAATAGGCTGCTTTCAGTTTCAGAATGTTTATGTGCAATCGGGACTCGCGGTCGGTCCAGTGTCCATGTGCTTTTGTGTTTTCACAAAAGGCACCCCATCCAGTTAGGCTTGCATCCGTCGATATCTCCACTTTGAAGTTTTTGCTGGCAAATGAATTTTTTGAAGTTGATATGTTCTGTACCCACCAAGAAAAGTCTTGCTGGAGATATTTTGGTAATTTCATTATGGATTCATAATTTTTGTGGTGAGTTTTTAAGGCTCTATATTTTTCACGTTCAAAATATTTTAGATAGCACCACCCATATTTGATAGCAGGACATGCTGCTACTAATTTCCCGATAAATTTGGCAAAGTCTCTAATTTTACATTCCTTCTTACATTTGAATTTTGGAGTGAGCCGGGTTAATGTTTGTTTTTTATTAGCTGGTAAACTTATTGTGAGATCTTGACTATTGAACTCGAATCCCAAAAATTTTATGATTTGTGTTGGTTGCAGGACACTTTTCTCGTTATTAATAATGGATCCAAGATGTTGTAATATTTCAATTATTCGTGATACATGATTCATGCATTCATATTTATTTTTGGCGATAATGAGCCAATCGTCGAGGTAAACAACTGCCTTAATTCCTTCTTTACGAAAATTTTTTACAATTGGTTTTAACAACTTGGTGAATAAAAAAGGTGCAACTGATAAGCCGAAAGGTATACAGGTGAACTGAAATAATTCACTTTTATATTTAAATCGCAGATACTTCCTGTGATTTTGTTTTATTGAAATCAGAAAATAGGCGTCCTTCAAGTCGAGCGAGGCTAAGTAATCGTTTTGGTTAATCAGTTTTTGTGCAATGCGATGATCTTCTAACTTGAAATGTGGTGCTGTTATGAATTGGTTGAGCATTTTCAAGTTTAGAATGAATCTAAATTTGACATTTGGTTTTTTCCGTAAAAAATAAGATGAAAGAAATTGTCCACTCGTAGGTTGACAACTTTCGATGGCGCCTATTTTCAAGAGATTATCAATGGCTTTTTGATAGTATGTTGATTCTGTACTCTTAATTTTTGTTTTTGGAATTTTGTATTGATACGGTATCGATGTGAAAGGTATTGCATACCCGCTAATCCAATCTAGGATGAGTTTGTCGTCAATGGTGTTTTCCCAGTTTTTCTGGAATTGTTTCAGTGAACCTGCATACTTTCCGCGTACCTGTCTTATTAGTAGCGTTGACGTTTGGGTTTGTCCTGAGTCCTCGGGTTCCTCTGTTGCCCCCCTCTCTGATTCTGTTTGTAATCTGGTCTGTATTTGGCTTTGTACTGCGGTCGCCGGTAGTTTAAATGATCCTTTGAAGTCGATGGGGCACTTGACAGATAGGATGAGCGAAATCGTTTGTTCGCCGGTCGTTTTCCCTTCAGTTCTTCACCAGCGCGTTTGACTGCCTGCGCCGTTTTCAAACTCTTGTAAACTACACGGTTACCAGAACGGATAAATAAAACAAACGCGTAATTGAACCCGAAACTATATTCACCCAAAATAACTTTATCACATTAACATTAATAAGAAGTGATCTCCGTCGCGAGCACTAGTACACTGCCGGCCTCCTGTCGAATTCGTTACGTCCCTCTTGCTTCATCGCTTAATCACCACCCGTGATATCACTGTAGTGATATCACTGTATTTGTCACATTCCAGTATTCAGGTGGTCATTGAAAATTCTTGAGATCACGTCAGTTACAGTCGGCTAACCTGACAAAACTTCGCGTCCTCGTGAAGCAACGGTCAGATCCTGGATTCTGAAACAAGGGAATCAAATCAAGATCTTATAAAAAAAAAGAGACGAAAAAAAAAAAAAAAAAAAAGTTTATTTTTTTTTTTTTTTTTTTTTTTTATTCGTCTTCGGCGGGACTGCTCTCCGCAGACGAAACAGTCGTTAAAAATAGCTTCATTCGTTCTGATGGACATATGCCCGTATAGGCGGTCCTTGAACGTTTCGACCCTGGCAAATCACTCACCACGTACCGATCATTATCGAGTACTTTCGTAACTACCAGGGGTCCTTTATAGCGTGGTTCAAGCTTCCTGCTCCGCCCGTCATTGGAGGTCTTATTTGCTTGAACAAGAACGTGTTGGCCAACCGTAAACGTCTTCGCATTAGCATGCTTATTATCGTACACCTCCTTTTGATATCTTTGTCTCTCCTTAATCTTTTGCGATACATCATCTCTCAGGTTTTCCAAGTCACGGCGTTCTTCTTGAGTCTGAGAGATCTCTGATGTAAGGAATGCATCGTTCATATTCCGAGGACGATATCCAAAGAATATTTCATGGGGAGTTTTGCCAGTGGTGGAATTAACCGTGGAGTTAATTCCCCACTTCACCTGAGCGACAGCCTCATCCCATCGGGACTCGTCTACAGTGGATGCCATAAGAGAGGAGAGAATTGAACGATTCATCCTCTCAGCCTGTCCATTCGCTCGAGGTGTTGCTGTAGCACACAATACTCGTTTGATCCCCAGTTCCTGGCAGTAATCGGCGAATTTCTTACTCGTAAAAGCTGCGCCTCTATCACATACCAGTCTCCTCGGGACACCAAATATTTCAAATATTTGATTTAGGTGCTGAACGACAGGTCCCGTTTTTGTGTTTGGAACTGCTTTCAGAAAAACATATTTTGTGAAGCCATCAACTACAACTACGAGGTAGGCATTTTTCTTCACACTGGCAACAAAGGGCCCAAGATGGTCGATATGGAGGGTGTCCATCGGGATGTTTTCTCTTTCAATAGGGTTGAGTCTTCCTGGCTTCTTTCCAGAGGGCACTTTGTTGTACATACATCCCAAGCAAGAGTTTATATAATTTCTAACGTAATTCCTCATGGCCGGAAACCAATACCTAGCGCTGACAGCTTCCAAAGTCTTGTCCACTGCGAAATGCCCGGCACCATCATGATAATACATCAATATCCTTCTACGAGCAGATTTGGGAATCACCCATCTATGTCCACCAGGTGTTATACGGTAAAGGCGTTTTTCTTTCAAACAATAATTCTTTCGAATTTCTTTGTCTTCATCCTGTGATGGTGGTCGTGATAAGGTTTCTATCAGCTGATTGCACTCGCTGTCCTGTAATTGGGCTGATAGTACTTAATCATTTTCATCAACATTTACTAACAATACATCGACATCTGAAGTGGACTTGTTACTTTCTGGCGGACCTCTGCTCAAAGCATCCACATGTACCATCTTAGTGCCAGTACGATATTCGATTTCAAAATCGAATTCTTGTATGGCGAGCCACCATCTGGCGATTCGTGGAACTAGATCCCTTTTCATCAATGTATGTCGAAGTGAGTTGCAGTCGGTTACCACCTTGAAACGGATCCCAATGAGATAAATTCTGAATTTCTTCAAAGAGTTGACAAGGGCTAACGTTTTTAGTTCATACGAATGGTAATTTTGTTCCTCTTTCGTAGTGGCCCGACTGAAGTATTGAACTGGCTTTAGCACGCCGTTCTCTTGTATTTGCAATAGTATACCACCCAGCCCAACTTTGCTTGCATCGCAGTGAACCTCTGCATTTGCATCTCTATCATAGATTGCCAATACAGGGCGTTCTATAAGCTTAGACTTCAACATTTCAAATGCCGTTTGCTGCTCATTGCCCCAAATAAAACTGAAATTTTTCTTGGTCAGACATGAAATAGGTTTTGCAATGGTAGCAAATCCTGGAATAAATTTCCTGAAATAGCTTGCCAAACCAAGGAAACGTCTCACATCATGTACATTTGTTGGCTTAGCAAAATTCGATACGGCTTTAATTTTGTCAAAACCTGGTCGAATACCTCTACCGGATATTTCGTGTCCCAAATACTCTATTTGTTTTTGTAGGAAATGGCACTTACTCAACCCCAATGTCATTCCGGCTCCTCGAAATAGTTTCAACACCGATTCTAGATTTTCCATGCCTTCGAGGATCGATTTCGATGGAATAAGTATATCATCCAAATATGCCATGGCAGTATCGAAACGTAGAGGGCCCAGTATTTGATTAATGGTTCTCTGAAAGACCGCAGGGGCGTTAACCAAACCAAAGGGCATTCTCAGATACTCGTACTGCCCATCTGGAGTAACGAATGCTGTCTTTGAAACAGATTCTTCCTCCAGAGCAATCTGATGGTAACCCGAAGCTAAATCCAGACTTGTGAAGTACTCATTGTTTTTGAGAGAATCCAATAAATCGTCGATTCGGGGTAGCGGATATTTGTCCTTGATCGTTTTCCTATTAAGGGCTCTGTAGTCGACACACATCCGTTCTTCTCCGTTCTTTTTCTTGACCAATAGAATGGGACTGGCATATGGTGAGCTAGACTCGCGAACAATACCATTATCGAGCAAGCCCTGTACCATATTCCTTACCCTTTCCCTTTCCGTAAAAGCCATGCGGTATGGGCGGTAGGTAACAGGTGTGTCATCACTGAGAGTAATCGACATTTTCGTAACATCTGTCTTACCAACTTCATCAAGTGTCGTAGCGAAACAATCCCGATATTTATTGACAAGGTTTAAAATATCGTTGCGTTCAAGAACACTTAGTTCCGGACTGAGCTGTTCCTCGATATCGTTCAGGTTGAAATGCTGGAAATTCTTAACTCCCATTTTCAAACACTGGAAAGATTCAATATTAGAATCCTCAGAGCACGTATAGCCTCTAGCAATTACTTTACCTTTTTCGTAACATATTTCACTACCTGAAGAATTTATAATGGGTAAGTAACCAACTTGACTTACATTAATTACACACCTTGGTATAATGTGAAACTTGGTAGGCCAGTCTCTATATTGTAAGTCAATATAAACATCTCCAAAATTTTCAGTACTGTGAGTTGCAATATGACCCATATGGAATGGGGGAATAACAGTTTTCTCTCCAGCAAAAAGACAAATTTTTTTTGAAGGCAGTTGAGTAATTGTCGAAATATTTGGATTATGATTGAATAATCGTACTTGGTTTCCATGGACGACAACCATAACGTTTTCGTTATTTATAAACGGTTGTCCCACGATAACGGATACATTCTGTGCTGAATCTGGGACAACCAAAGCTTCGACCCTTGCCGACGCCAGATCAACCTCCAGAGTAATTGAAACCTTGGCATCGACACAGACCGAACCACCCCCGTAACCACGTAAACGGACCATAGCAGTTTCACATTGCAAACCTAACCTTTTTACATCCGAAACTTTTATGGTCACAGCGGCACAGCCTGAGTCGACATAACCTCGTAAAGGTTCCCCATTGATGACACAATCAATAAAATAGCAAGTAATCGAATCTGAATTCCCACAAATATTCGAAAGCTGTAAAACATGAGTGGACTTACCTTCAGATTTCCGGTTTTTGGTCTTCCGGGGGCCTGACTGAAGTCCTACAGTGCATTTATCAGACTCGTGACCTAATAAATGGCACCTTCCACATTCCACTCGTTTGTTAGGGCAATTCGATTGGTAGTGGCCTCGCCTCTTGCAATTGAAGCATTGTACGTCCTTGATATCCGGTTTGCGATTTCCTTGGAGACTTTTAGAATCGAGAGAATATCTCAAATCGGTTCTCGAAGGTCGCTTGGAGGCATTTTCGACTCGGCTCTGCTTGGCTGTACTTAACTTACCATCACGGAGCATCGAGCATCAGGTATTCTTCATACAGCGCCTCAGGTGTTGCGTAACGACCTGCTCGGGCACCATTCTGAATCGTAACATCGGTTATTCCATCAATAACACATGATACAGCATTTAGGCCAGATATTTGACACGTTCGCAGCAATTCCATTTTGCTAAAATAATATGTGGTCATTGTCTCGTCTGACTGTTTCACTCTATCTAGCATTTTTCGTAACACCATCGCATGGTCGACATGATCTGGAAATGTTTTAATGATCAAGATTTTCCACTCAGGCCACGTACCAGGATAGCTCGTTAAGCTGTGGTACCAAGTCCTCGCCATCCCCGTTAATCTTGATTGCATATGATAAGTAGTTGTGATATCATCCCATTTATTCACGTTCTTCAGTTGATCGATTTTATCCAACCATTTCAATGCTGATAAGTTTTCATTCTCCGGGTTGAATTCAGGAATGCAGTCGCTCCGGACAGATAAACGTCTATTTTCTGGTTGTGTACCTTGTCGCACTAACAATTCTAACAAACTTTCGATGCGATCGACTCTAGACTCCACTGAACTTGTTGAGGCGTGATCGATTGTACGTGGACCATCATGATTGTTACCTTCTGCTGGTACTTGAACGATAATTGCTGGTTGACTTACAGAACGTCGTCTTGTAGTGGTCATTTCACTGTGTCTTTTTCTTTTTGATCTGCTCTCGTCTGGAGGCATCTGTTGCATTCTCTTTTCTGGGACACGATTTTTATTCCTTCTCCTGGATGATTGTCTATTTGATGATTCCTTGTATCTTCCGTCACGAGAACTATCAGAAGAATCATCCGAATCACTCGTAGAACTTTTATGTTTTCTAGGCATCTTCGTAATGGGACACGTAACAGTCGAAAACAAAAATGCAGAATCCGCTATGAATGTTCACCCCACACCTGAACTGTAAACTACACGGTTACCAGAACGGATAAATAAAACAAACGCGTAATTGAACCCGAAACTATATTCACCCAAAATAACTTTATCACATTAACATTAATAAGAAGTGATCTCCGTCGCGAGCACTAGTACACTGCCGGCCTCCTGTCGAATTCGTTACGTCCCTCTTGCTTCATCGCTTAATCACCACCCGTGATATCACTGTAGTGATATCACTGTATTTGTCACATTCCAGTATTCAGGTGGTCATTGAAAATTCTTGAGATCACGTCAGTTACACTCTCTTGCAAATTCCCACCAAACAATAGGGTATCGATTTTGCTATTTTCTACGAGCTTTTTGTGTTCTTTGCTGAGAACCGGTGTTATGAGATACCTGCGGCGTAAGGATAGGGAATGCATGACATCGCATATTATTTTCGCGGCATCGGCCAGATTAGGCAATACTTCTTTTTTCAGGTCAATGTTCTCCTTCTTATTGATGATGTCCGACATGGGTGTGCTGATGGAATTCACTGCTAACGCAAGGGTTTTCTGCAGGTCGCTCAGAAATTTATCCTGTTTTGCCGATTGAGTAGGCAAAACGGTTGCGATTTCGTCATTCAAGGCTGGAGCACTGATAGTTGCACAGTTGCTCGGGACGGGGTGTTTAAGAGCAATTTTTTCTCGCTCGTCCCGCCCTATGCCTATGGTTACATAAACGCTCCATCTATCTGCAAGCTCGTGGTGTATTTCCGAACCCATGGCTGCTTTTTCGTTAGGTTTGTCGCCTAACGCTAGCAGGATCTCTTCGTCCACCAATGTGGGTGACGACACGTTCTTATCAGTAGCGGCCACTCCTCCATCAGGCTCATGGACGTCCGCTTGGACTTGAAGTTCATGCCCGTCGTCTGAACCTAAAGTAGAATACCCGGTATAGAGCCTTCAATTTGGTGGTGAACAATTAGTTGCGTATTGCTCGTTATCTGCAAATAACGAGAATGCACATGCCATGGAGTTACCTGGCTCTGTGTTGAGGGAACGTTCCACGTATCTGCAAATACGTGTCATATAAGTATGTGAGTTTACTCGTATCTCTCACATATCTGCAAATATGTGGTATACGTTGTAAGATATTCGCCCATGTTCCATAAGAACAGTAGGTAATTAATGTTAGTGCGTGTACATTATCTGCAAATAACGACAATAGCACTATTAGAGAGCCACCACGTATATGTATTTGTAACTGTCGTCTGAAATGAACATTATGTTTTGTTATAACTTACTTGAGGATCTCTCGTAGTCTGAATAAGCTGATAACTTTTCCTGAATTTTCTATAAATCCTTTGTGAGACGTCGAAATTCCTTTCGTCGTTTTCGGGCACAGTCACTCGAATCACTTGAATAGGACATTTTTAAATTTTATTCACAACGAACTGCTACCGATCAGTGCACAAATTGTACTGATTCATATGGGACTTGATAAGCGACAGCCGGGGAAGGGAAAAACTTTTAGTGAGTAATGCTTTAAAAACTGCATCGATTCAGTGACACCGATTGTATACTACCTGTACTGATGCGGACGGCGGGACCATGTTGGATAATTGACAATAACAATGCATCTACCTGATATTCTCAAAACATAGCTACCACTTAATTGAATAAATTTAACAAAGGGGAACTGTTCAGGTCCAATTGATCATTTAATAAATAAGATGAATTTTTCAATTTATCAATTTCCAAAAATTCTAAATAATTAAGCCTAATGCCCTCATTTTGCACATGAAGAACTTCGAAGCTTTCATCGAAGTCATGGCCTTCCTCCAAAATATGATTGGCATATGATGAGTGTGTTTTATTTTGTTTTCATAATTCATACGGTGTTCACGAATGCGGCTTTTAAATGGGCTACCTGTCTGGCAGATTATTACTTTGGAGCAAGATCCACAATTCAATTTATAAACTCCTGATTTTTCAGATATTCGTTTTATCTTTATTATTTTCGATAAACCTTCCCAATGTGTTATCTGTTCTAAATGCTA
Organism: Chrysolina haemoptera; assembly: GCA_958298965.1. Classification (NCBI taxonomy): domain Eukaryota; kingdom Metazoa; phylum Arthropoda; class Insecta; order Coleoptera; family Chrysomelidae; genus Chrysolina; species Chrysolina haemoptera. The sequence goes on from OY282587.1 coordinate 32,856,341, forward strand.
CTCTTAAATTTTGTTTATGCATAAATGAAGCTATTTTTTCCGAGACAGGTCCTGAACAAATTAAAGTTCTATAATTAAAAACTACATAGAAAGGCTATCCAGGAAGTGTACCCCATTCTGAGAAACCTTGACAATAATTATATCGTTATTTATATCGTGTTTTACTTCAATTAAAAAAAAGACAAACATTTGTTGGTTCTCAGTTGGTTTTTTTCTTTTGTTTGATGAATTCGTCAACATATTCTCCTTGCCAACATATAGGAAATGAACACTATCCAATATAGTTACTATTTAAGTGTATGTGTGAGTATGGGCATTAGATAAACTTTTTCCATAGGAATTTTTGTTCCTGCTTGGGATCGCACGTTGCAACACTCGGGCAGCATAAGCCCACCTTCTACATACCGCCAGGAAGCACATGTGCGCTTTCCACAGCGAAAGGGTGATTGAAAGGTAAAACTCATAATTTCTTGCGCATACAACTATTTTACTAACTGAGGGGTGAAAGATACTGTTGGAGATATAAATATCCCAAATAGATGTATTAAAATTTAAAACATTCAATGAACTGATGACTAAAGGAAACCCGCTTCATTTTAACGTGTATCAGTGTATCATGTATAGTCAAGCAGCCATCAAAGCGTTGTGATCTTCTAACATCAACTCGAAGATGGTTTGGGAATGCCTAGACAAACTTAATGATCTAGGCAGGAACACCAAGGTGACCCTCCTCTGGGTGCCGGAGCACATCGGAGTCGAGGGGAATGAACAAGCAGACAACTTGAAGAAAAGGCGCATCAACGCCATTAATCGGGCCGGAACTATTCTGCGGACTTGGAAAATCTTACTTCCGAGAAGAACTCAAAAAAGCTGAAGAAGCACTGAGACTATATACTGGCTTCCAGGGCCGAGACAGACCAAAGATCTCTACAATTTCAACCGAGCAAACTCGAAGATACTGAATAAATAACATCAGCAAAACTAGTCTAAAGACAATCACGGGATTTCTAACGGGGCGTTTCAGACTCATAGAACACCTGAGGAAGCTAGGCTTAGAGGAGGACAGCACCTGCAGATTCTGAGGGAAACCTCCAGAAACACCCCACTATATATTGATGGAGTGTTACGCTGTAGATCATAAAAGATTGAATATACTGGGATCATACCAGCTGACTGTGGGAGAAATACCACGAGAAGATACCCTCAAAATCCTAAAATTCCTGAAGGAATTGAGGCTTGAAGGGCTGCTGTGCATCAGTCACCATCCATACCTACCAATACCAAAATGACGTGAGTATTTTGAGCCTTAGATTCCAGCACCGCTTTCTGGCTTACTTCAGAATTTACTTTGGATTCAAGGGGAGAAACAGTAAAATAGTGTGCAATATAATAGTAGATCTGTTTTCTCAGTGTAACACTGTAGTCTGCTTAGCTGAATATATGCTACCGCTATCAACTCTTTCTTCAACCTGACTGCTATATTAAACTTGTAAACTTGTAAACTTGTTAGAAGATTAATATTGCAATCCTAGAGTGAATCAATAACATTAAACGTAACGAATAATTAGGTTGAAGTTGAAATACCCTTCTCTCCATACATTCTCACAAAGTGGAACATACAATAGAAAACAACTTTCCCCCTTTACGAACAATGCATTACATCTGACATCTCCGAGAGGACACTATTGCAAGTTCTGATTGTAATAAAACATTGAATATTATCCCCCATCTGGTTGGGAATGACCATCTGCAGGCATGACATGTTTCAAGGTCCTCACGTCTCATCAGTGCCAGGATAGGTCAGACAACATAGTCAGAACACATATTAGCCATAGTAATTAGACCAATAGGTCTGTTCGGATATAAATACATAAACATCAGAGTCATCCTAGCCTACCCATAGTATGATAACATACTATGCCTACTCTGCGGATGTGTATTTCGAATGCGTATTTTCGGCAAGTTGAGAACACATGAAAAAATGTTGGTAGTAGTAGTAGTATGGATCCAGGCTCTGAGATAAACTAAAAAGCGATATATAATAAGCTATTCCAAATGACTTAAAAAACATACTTCATAAACCCTCTTCATAATGTTTTTTAGGAAATTCCTAGTCCTGTTATGTTTAGAGAACATTGTGAGAGCTGCGGGAAAGTAGGTAGATATTGGTGTAGTACTTAAATTTCTGAAGGCTACATGCCTCATTAGAAGGAACTAATATAAAAATAAACACATTGGATAGTACTTGCACCATAATATTTTCATAAATTCGGGAGTCAGGTGAACAAATAAAATCAGTTATGAAAAAACAAATAGAAGGGGAAATATTTTTTACATTTTCCAACAGTGAGTTCAACTTCGATTGAGCTCCATACGTGAATAACAAATTAACATCACAAAAATTGTATGGTGATGATGGGAGCCACCTTAAGGAAATTGGAAATGACACAAGTATACCAACATAGACCACGATATGAACATCAGGAGATGAAGTTTCCCCAGAAAATTTGTTGTAATTCTGATGACCCTCATAATTGTTTCTAATACCAACCTGACAAACATTTCAATTAACAATCATTGTAAAAATTTATCTCGAATATACCTATGCTTCAATTGTCATGAAAAACATTATCCTGTACCTACCACCTGCTATTATTGAAGACAACCATGTTAGATTGTATTATGGTAATTTTATCACAATCCAGTAAATATTATAGCCCTAACTGTATTCGATAGCGTCAAAACTGAGATACAAAAAACTTCCTCTGTTTGAAAATAATAATCACCAACAAAAATATTATCAAGGTCAACTCCAAAGCATGTGTCTCTACTCTAAACCACGAAAAAAGCTTTCATCTACATTTAGACATTTATCAAAGATACACCGAAGCTGAAGGTTAAAACAGCAATATACTGCCATCAAAGTATTTTCACAAAAATGTAATTCCACGGTCTGGAAAAATGCTTTTTACGAAACTCACATCGTTCTCCTACCGAGAAATTTATTCGCTTACTGGCTGTACTATGAGGGATACATCAAAACAATGTACTAAAGAATTGTAGTTTACTACCTGCGATCATTGCGTGAAAAGGGGTTTTTAATATATTTTTCTCGGGGCTCGTAGGGGTGTACGTTGAATAAATTATGCTACTGTGGAAAGAGATTCACTCATAAACAAAGTAAGTTAACAATTTTTTTGCCAAGTTTTATCGACGGATTCAGCGGCTGACGGCCGATCGACTAAATAAGAGAAAACTAATTTATATGTCAAGAAATCGCAGTGGCAGAAACAGCTGACAAGTAAAGTTATCATCGGAGATAAATACATGTTTTTATCGATAAATACATCTTTGATTGCATGAAAATTTCATTTTCATGACAAAATATCGAGAATGAAGCGAGAGCTAGCGAGAGCGATTTTTTCATTTGCCATGAATGCAATTTAAAATGTATTTATCTATGAAAATATGATCTCGAATGTATTTTAAGGAGATTGTATTTCGAAATTTTATGTTATGTTGACTACTCGAACATTATCTGACAGTTAGTTTTCTAGATGAAAATGTCAACACTACTATTCACAACGTGATTGATCACGTGATCAAGGTGCATATTTCGATGGCTCGGAGGACAAAAATATTGTTTGTCGAAAAATGTAGTTTTGAGTGAAATCAATTTATATATTCATCAAATAAATTTTTTTTCTACTGAAAAATTCTTTATATAAATTAAGAACTCCGTTATGAGAACAACTGTGAAATGAAAACATAGCTTTTCTGCTGAAACCAAAAAAAATAACGGGAACACCTAAAAATTGTGTGTTTGGCCATATGATCCGCCTGATAAAGAAAATTGTATAAACCACAAAAAACTCTTCAACTTGGGCATTCAGAATCCTCTTCGTCATTTGCTGTTTGCGTAACACATTCTTCGTGGTAGTATGTTAGACACGGGACTCACAGCCTCATATCCATTTTTCTGTTCGTGTCGCATATATTTAACAATACCAAGACCCTAATCTGAGGATGCTTGTTGTGTTGATGTGAAAGTCTGCTCTTCTTGAAAAAGGTGTTTCGCTAACCTTTAAGCTTTATAATTATTACCCTTCTATTGACTGGTGGTTTGTGACCTTCAGGAAGGATTTGTCTAGATTCAGTGGTTCATAGAGATTTTTTTGAGGACTTGATCCAGATATGCTAACAGTCTTGTTCGTTTTTTCACGTACACTACCTGCTTCTACCATTTTTTCAGGCGTTTTGTTATCCTCAACTGTTGAATTGCCTTCAACATTGTTGCTAGTCTTTGGAGGTGTTTCATTAATTTTTCCATTTTTTTTAATTCCTCTGGAGTTTGATCATGGAAAGTGAAATTTCATCTTCGGAAGAATATTCCGCATCTTGTCGTTCATTTGAACTATCCGGTATATTTTGAGGTCGCTCCAAAAGTTGCACCGGAGCAAACGCAGAATCTGGTATAACGGAAGGGTTATGAATGGTAATACCAGCGCTCTGAATCCATTCATGATATTTTCCGGAGTCATGCATTTGGGATAAACTTTTGATAAAATAATGTTAAAACGTACTTTCGTTAATGTCCTTTCTAGGTTAATATCCAGTACCTAAATAACTCATGATTCCAATGAAATTCAAAATATTTATAAACTGATTTGTCGAGCGGCTGCAACTCGTGCGTCGTATTCGACGTAAGCAAAACGAGGTAATGTTCAATTCTTCGGCAGCTTCAACAATGCTTCAATCAAGATGGCTTGACGCACCATCAGATATTGATAAAACCTTGCCGTTTACTTTATGTTATGCTAGATGACTTCAAAATTCAATGGAGAGTTTAGTCGTAATGCTGCCTTTTGGAGCCAATTTTAATCCAACTTGTCACAATACTCAGGTTTCAGACATGTGCCCTAAAAAATAACCATTGTATATTTTGAGCTTTGAGCACATCCAACTACAGTTACATCTTCTGCTTGCTCGGGTCCTACCAGGTGAACTCATTCTCTTCCGACTAAAGGTTGTGATGGACTTTTCATTGCCAAAATAATAAAATTATGAAATAAAGAATGCTTATTCTCTACAATTACCAAATCGGGACGTTTCAGCAGCTAAAATCTGTTGTCGTTTTCAAGTAATTGCCACAAAATGAAGATTGAGGTAAATATTTATCTGTCAACAAATACTTCCCCTTACGAACTGACATCTATTTGTTGCCTCTTGTCTCCCGAGTGGAAATTATACTCTCTCGCCCTGAGATCTGAGCTTTGCTTATACAGTATCGGAAAGTTTTCATCCTGATGGGTATGGTGGTTTCATAAGAGCGTAAACAATAGCATTAAAATGTCTGCTTGACTCACTCAAGGAAGGGATATCAACGTGCGCTGTATGCGGTGTGTCGCATTGCCACGTGGTCCGTAAATGCGCCGGGTGGGGTAACAGGAGAGGCGCACAATAGTGTGTCTATCTTCTTTATGTGGTATTATCATAACATTGCGTTCCTTGTTGCTTGCTTAAATTTATGTCTATACCCAAGATAAATTGTTTCCGATAATGTGTGTGTCATGGTCTGATGTATGAGTCCATTTATGGCGTTATATGCTAAAGTGGTAGTTTGATGATTTGCCCTCTGCTGTTGGGGGGGGGGGGGCACTATTAGGATGAGATTGAGGGGGAATATTTACCGTCCTCCCAATCTTTTTGAATTTGTGCACAGCAAAATAGTGGGTCTATTTTTATACCTCTTTTTGACTTCCAATAGTGAGGAAGGATCCATCTCCTTTTAGAGATGAGATATCATTGCAGTAGATAGAAACATACTTAATTCAACCATCTCACAATTTAGCGTCAGTTGGGAAAAATAACACGAATAAGTTTTTCTGTAATCGTGATTTCCAAGCCCTTACACCCCGGAGACGTTATCATAAAACAGTTTTCAATAATAGTGATTGTTGATATTTCCCCCTTTTACAATCTCTGAATTTGAATTACTGTGTTTGAGAATTTGAAAAGAAGTTAATGAAAAGAAAATATTGACTTCAGGATACTTGGCTCCATATTCTTACGGACCTGTGCTTCTTGTCTTGTAGGTGACTCCATCTTTTGGTTGAATCGGATACCGAGGAAGTATTCAGGTCCAACTAGAGTTGTTGCCAGGTGGAAGGTCCCAGATCTTCTGGTTTCTCCTGAATTTCGGCTGGGTATTTATAGGGAAAATGATGTTTCCATAGATACCCAAGTGTCATATAGGATTTGATGTTTTTGGCTAGAAAATCCGATTTTACTTGGAATCCACACGAACCAGGTCTCTGAAACTTACATAAGAGGGTGCTAAGATATCTAGTCTTTCATTATTGACAGCCGTTTCACACCAGTTGAGTCCCATTTACTCACTAAGCCCCTTGAAAGTTGGACAAGTACGGGTTGTTGACATGTGAAGCTTTGGTATAAGTCCTCGGAAAAAGCCCCAGTGTGCCCTCTTTTGCACAGATGAGTGATTGTTTTTAGTGTCAGTTTGTGAGAAAGAGTATCTACCACAAACCCAGAGTAGTAATTTGTATGCCAAGCTGATCAGAGTTGCCCCATGTCTCAGTAAAGTTGTGACATTTTATCAACAGTACCCCGAGCAGTCAATTCCTGCTCTTTTTGTTCCCAATTCCAAACTGTTCTACCTTGAGGATGGTGTTGAATATCAGAGATGGGTATCCTGCCCTCTCAAAGCACAACGTACAGCGTTCTATCCTTACGTTGGCAATATTTTGCTTCCAAAAAAAAAGAAGTCTGCTAGGTACTTCTCTTTCGTACAGGAATGTTCAGTTAGAGCCTCGTATACTTCACCTATTTCTTTTAGTACTTACCTTTTCCCTGTATATGTAGAGTGTCAGAATTACACAAATCAAACATCACCCAGGGTCACTCTGTCTCAATATCAATGTGCCACGATAATTTTTCATTGACGATTGCACATGCCTCTAATAATTATCTGCTTTTTTGGTACAATTCAAATACCATACGATATTCAAAGAGATTTCTACTTTTTTCCTTATGTTACTGAAGAATGTACTACCAGTAATACTCACAAAAATGAAAAAATGTGAATCAGATAAGCTCATCTCATGAAATGAATTCGCTCTAGTTATGGAATGTTAAAAATTACAGACTGAAATGGCATAGTTCGCAGGGAAACGAGATGATTTACGGCACTATTATTCAGTAAATGATCACCCTATAAATCTGGATGATGATATTTACTTGGTTTAATAAACGTTCATGAATCACCGTAATGTACTGTGTTCCGCACGTGACAGTCGAACATAATGTATTCACCGAATGCATTTTTTATGATCCTAGTGTCAGAAGTTATAAAGAGTGAACTTAAAAAAAAAAATTTCAAGATCGAGACGAGATTGAAAAAGTATTTAACATCACGAGTACGGAAAGTGACTTTTTCACACTAGTGATATTGTAGCACAAGTAGGTACAATATTTTTCCTACGACCACGGGATAACCTTACCAAATAATATCCATGTTATTGACATCTGTACAAGAAAATCAAACAGTCTGAAGTAGGTACCTAGGTCTTTTTTATATGAGCGTGAAATTTGTGAAACGACATACAGCCGACTTCAACAAACACGCGATTACATTAAAGTTCTCTACAAAAGTTATTATATACAAAGTTTTTTCCATGACAGTCATTATGTAGACAAGTTTTAACAATATGTACCCTACCCGTACTCTCCAGGGTCGACTAACATTACTCATGTCTACAAAAATAACTTTCTTTGAGTTTATATTGTTATAGACGACCTAAATTATTAATACCATGTCAAACATTTGAGCAGACGACTGGCATCCCAATTGCTACGGAAGTATTCAACGAGCTGGGTGAGACAACAGCAAAATGGTCTACCATGCGCTGATTCAGACACTGATATATATATAGTATGTTTATTCGTTTGTATCAAGGTGTAGTGTAGTGTAATTTTATAGCTTCTTTTTAAACTTTTCTCGACCTTGTATTGAAGTTTGAAAACTTTTGGAATTATTATGAATTGATTGTTTGTTTCTACTGGCCTAATTGTGGCGAATAGTTGCATGAAAAATTATCAAATCCAACAACAAGTAGGATGGAAATCGGCAGCTGTGGCGACTGGTTATGCTGAAGAAAGTATGTTAGCAGTAAGAAGAATGTTTCAAATATTATTGAGAGTTTCATTAGTAGAAAGAAGTACAGCATTGTTGAATATTTGAATGAAGCTTTTGAAACATTCTTCAGCAATAGTTTTTTGACGTTACGAGGTACTTCTCTCAGATCAATAATTAAAAAGATTACTTTCAGAATTTTCGAAGTTGGATGAGGTATTCTTTGAATAATCATAATGGGTAACAAAAAAATTATAATTTATCATGTACCATACCATGTACCTGATTTTAGTGGTGATCACTTAAATAAAATAAGAAATGTGACAGTTGCTGCTTCCACTTCATATTTTCTATTCATTTCAAAAATCAAAATTAATAAAAAAAATAAAAATTTGTATATTTCTATGTATTATATTTAAACTATAATATAATGTATAATAATTAAAGCCATCAATAAATTAATAAACATATTTACTTTCTTTTGATGTACTAAGTTGAAATAGTGTGTTTATGCTAGGCCTAATGTTATTTTGTAAACATTTCTCATACTTGCTTTAATATAGTATATTGTGCAACTAGTTTGACAAGATGATGAACCACTAGCGGTAGGTTGTACAACCTACTTGAACATAGACGGTAAAATCTAGACCGACATCGACAGTCAGTGTCTTTGTTGACTTTTTTATTTATAAACTTTGAGGCAAACCGCCCACCGCGTCCGGCATATTCCAATAAGAACATGGCAATCAACAAATTAAATATGTACTGAAAAAGTTTCGTATGACACGCTGCCTCCGATTATTTACTTTTACTTTTACTGATTGATGCCCATTTTTTTGTTCGAGTTCAGTTTAGTTTTGCCGCCCCTCATGTTCTGCCGCCCGGTTGCTCTGAACCCGCTGCACCCGAGTTTAGCCGGCCTGCTTCAGTCTCCTATACTGATCAAAATATAACATAATACATTTTTCATATTGAGAAATTGGGAGTTTTATAATAACTTCCCATCCCTTGTTCTACTTTTATTAATGCAACATAATATACACTACTTTCTGAATTCGACTGAAACGTAATTTTGTTACATATGAGCATATCCTTCGATGAAAAATGATATACCTGAACCATACTCTCATTTCCCCATTGTCTCGCTTCCTCTACTTCATCACCATTACTCAATTTGCAGACCCCATTATCCTCACATGTATGTACATTTCTATTCTATTATCCAGATATCCCCGGTTATATTGTTCCATTTTCTCATACATTTACTAGTTTGTGACTCGCCAAAATAACTAAGAAGATAAATTTGCCATAAAGGGGGCAGTATGGAACTATCAAGAATGAAGCAAATTGAAATAACGAAATGGCATTCCTTGCGTTCCGACATAAAGATAAAACAAATTTGTTTCAGAGTTTATTATACCATTTTATATAAGGTATCATGATGAGAGTCTTGTGGGGCGGCTCATTGTCATAAGTAATTGCTTTCTTGGAGTTGTCCGAAACAAACGCGTGCTCGTGCTCATTTACTTGTCACAAAAATGTTCATCCATCACTGAGTGCAATTGATAATTGTTGAATAGAATATTAATAATTTCAGAAAAGAAAAATACAATATTCGCCAATACACATCGGTTTTGATTTCGAGTTGGACCTGTTTTGGCCCCTAGCATCTTCACTTCAGGTTCTCAAATGTCATAATATTATCATTTTGAATACAATTTCATGAGAAATATATTTGCTCTGTAGAGACTAATCAATTTTTGGAAAGCTGTATGTAAGAAGAATTCTGTATTACATATACCTAAAACAAAGTGCTACCAATTTAAAGAACGAACGACTTACCCGTAGGAAGGTTTTTCTGAATTATACGAGTATACACTTGTCCAAATAGATATTACATATGTAGTTCCAGTATTATCACTTCATCGAGCACATTTTTAAGCAATGACTCAAAAACTCGTCACTGTAACCAAAACCATGCATCATTCTGGCTCATTACAATTATTTGCATTTGCGTGAAAAATAGAATTTCCGGGGGGGTCTGCAAAAATATGGGTTAGGGACATATCTATTTGAATGAGTTCGTATAATTCAGAACAAATTTCCTATAGGTAAGTCGTTCATTATTTAAATTATACCTCGTATACTCGTTCAAACAGATATTACACATGTAGATGTTGAAAGAATTCAAATTATATTTTTCTTTGTCGATCGGTAAGTAAGACGAACTATTTCTACTAACGATTTTATTTTGTCTACATACATAGCTAGGTTCTGTTAATATATACAGGGTGTCCCAGAATAAAGGGGACAAACTCCGAGGGTAGAAACCTCACTTCATTTTAAGGCTGAAAGTTCCAATAAACATATACCCTAAAATGAGTATTAACCGAGTTACAGGGTGTTGAAAGTGACACAAAAAAATATATTTTCCAGAATAACTCCATAACGACTTAACTTTTCTTAATGAAATTTGGTATTTGGAAATTTGGAATTTATATTCATTGCAAGGTATGAAATATGTTGGTTATAATGTTATAAATAGTTACCGTCACATTCCTTTCAAGAATAGTAAAAATTTTGATACGCACGCACTTATCCAACTTCAAATATCTCGAAAACCGTAATGTTTCTTTTTTGTGAAGGAAATATTGGGGATTAAGAAAAAGAAGACGAAATCGATATTAATCCAGTGGCGTGAAATTTGGGGCGGGGTGATTAGGGGTACCCACCTGCCTTACGCCCCTATTTAGAGTTACAAACACATGACTTGCCTTGAAATATGAAACTGAATGCTGTCAAGTGACATACCAAATTTCATTAAGAAAAGTTAAGTCGTTATGGAGTTATTCTGGAAAATATATTTTTTGTGTCACTTTCAACACCCTGTAACTTGGTTAATACTCATTTTAGGGTATATGTTTATTGGAACTTTCAGCCTTAAAATGAAGTGAGGATTCTACCCTTGGAGTTTGTCCCCTTTATTCTGGGACACCCTGTATATTCCTATGCCTTTAACTCACTATCTACTATATTCCAATAACTTAGGTTATACTTCCAAGTATACCTGTAAAGTTCAGTTCTTTCTCTTCTAAAGGACCAGAATAGTTTTCTTTATTCGATCTATATTAAATCCTTTTTCCTACGAGCGTTCGGAAAGTTACTTTTCCGCACGATTTTTACTTTTCCATACGATTTTTACTGTTCCGCACGATTTTTGTATTGTTGAAAATGAGGATATTTGGGACTAACTGAATGATTTATGTAACTATTCTGTCTTATTAGTCATTTAGCATTATTATAAAAACTCGTTTATTAAAAACCTTGTTTTTTCATAAATTAGATGGACAAAAACACTCGTAGGAAAAATATTGTACCTAACTCTTACGGAAAATGTCTTTTCCGCCCTTAAGGCTTGCCCGAACTCCGCTTTGCGTCGCTCGTGCAACTGCCGTCGCGTGCGGAAAAGTACTACTTTCCTATGTGCCGCTGATGATGTTGCGTGTCTTGAACTATGAAAATTGTGAAAATTTGTGTCAATCCACTGTCTTTTAATATTTGCTTTCTCCAACGGCTGACGGATTGAGAACTGGCTATATGTGGTGTGAATTGTTGATAAGTAATGAGAAGATATCTACGACTATGTTTTCTCAACATACAGTTGTGTGCATAAAAAAGTCGTACAAGGCATTGCACTAATTGCATTATATTGCACAAACTAATTGAACTAAAAAAATGTCGAAAGCGCCTTACTGACAAAATTAGTTTGATAATTTAATTAAGATTGACAAGTCTGGCTCACAATAGCCTTTAACTGCTGTACGTCTTCATTATGCACACAACTGTACTTTTTTTCGCTAAATATGTTTTTAGGGTACTAGCTACACATAATTTTGGACAATGTGTAAATGAATAATCGAATTCTAGGACAGGCAATTATAACTCTAAGCCGTGAATATTATCCAGTTTGATTTTTGAGATAGTCTGAATCATTTGACCTGCTGATAATAGTTATAACGATATCAGTTTCTTTGTCAGCATTTCCAATGGAAGTACATCTAATGGGTACAACTTCTTCAGATACCTAATCTAAAACTGGCTTAGGATCCCAAGTCAGTTTATATTTCGAAAAACAAGGCACGATCCTGTAAACACCCTTAAGAAATCTCGTTATTAAGGTTCCATCTACATTACTGTAATGAAGAATAAGTGATAAGACCGACTGATGACCATTTAATGCTTTCTGCAAAAATAAGTCATTAAGAAAGGAAATAACGTTCCCAGCATTTGCTTGGTGAAAATCTACATTATAGACCAAGAGATGGTAACATAAAATTTTCGGTCATTTGTACCAAGTATGGCGACCCTTTAGGGCTCTAATTACGTAATGACGGAAAGGAAAATGATGGTCATAGCGCTGGTACTGGCGGTCCAATCTCGTGGAAGTTAATCGAATGAGTCGGATTGATTACGAAAGTCGAATGATTTGTTACACAAAAATTCTTGTATTTTTCTGTAGTCGATGAAAAAAGAAGTCCGGTGTAATGCCATACTTCTCCGGTGTGACTTACAGCCCGCCATACCGACGAGAGCACATTAGTTGCACAGCTAATCATCGTCATTCACGAAAATCACCATGCCATACTTTTTCGACTATTCCAAATGGCCGCCATACCACCGCAAAGTAATTCCTTATTTTTTTGCAAAACGATTTATTCCACTCTATGAATTTTTTCACCAGTTCTTTGTATGATCATAAATATAAGTCTGATATTGCCAAACCTGTGGGAGGTGGCAAACGTGTACAATATTTTTTCAAAATTGTAAAATTGGAGGTCTCGGCTCATCGTGTTATGTATGGCAACACAGGTATACAGCAGCTGCTTGTCAGGCGACCCACAACATATATAGCTTTTGGCAAATCTATAATTCCTCGAGTTTAAAAATGATACTGGGAAAGAATTAATATTACCTATGTACCTTGTAACATTTGTTGCTGAAAGACCTTCCTCAAAATAATTTTTTCGAGTATGGCATCACTTTCGCACTTTACCATAAGTACCTTAACAATTCGTTCCATTTTTTTACTTTTTGGCTGTAATGTGAAGTCTTTCGCCCCATGGTTATAGTATGGGATAATATATTTTAGGTACAAATCGTACAAATAGTTTTGCAGAAAAAATAAAATTACTCGTTTGCAGTGGTAAGGCGGCCATTTGGAACCGTCGGAAAATTATGGCATGGTGATTTTCGTGAATGGCTACTTGACGATGTGCTGTGCGAAAATTAGCCTGGTACAAATGATTTAATTTTTATTTTTAAATTAATGTGTTATCGACGGTATGGCGGGCTCACACCGGATAAGTATGGCATTACGCTACCGCCTACTTCTTTTTTCAGTACCTTTCGAAAAATAAAAGAATTTTTGTGTATCAAATTGTTCGACATTCGTAATTTATCCGACACCTTCGATTAACGTCCACGAGATTGGGCCGCCAGTACCAGCGCTATGACCATCATTTTTCTTTTCGTCATTACATAGTTAGAGCTCTGAAGGGTCGCCATACTTGGTACAAATGACCGGATATTTTGTGTTACCATTTCTCGGTCTATTTATTAACTTGGTTGCAAAACTGTCACCATTTTCTGTATGCCCCAGGGTTTGAGGGTTGCTCCACTTACAGATTCTATCATTAGGGGGCGTCCATAAATTACGTGAGGTGTTTTTCAAAATTTTTTGAACCTCCCGCCCCCCCTGGTGAGATGTCGAAAGATTTTATTCAACCCCCTCCCCCATCCCCCAATCTCACGTGAGATTTTTCAAAATGTGGGTTTCTTACGTAAACGCGTTGGATTGTTTTATTGTAAAAAGAAAAAAAAATTGCTTCGTGCTTATAAATATTTACTCGCCTGTGATCTGCAGCTCTTGTGCTAGATGCAAAGTAAATAAAAAAATATATTTAACCTACCTTTTGAAAGAATTCTAAAGTAGACCAAAATTTTCTCTCAGTGGCTTCCCTGAAAAACCGTTCAATCTCATGTTGAATGTGATGTATTAACTCTTCTTTCTTCGGGAATTTTCACTTCGCTGTATTCCATAATTTTATCACATCGTCCTGGCAGAACTTCTTCGTCTTATAGACGTATCTGTTGACGTATGCGTTATAAAAATCTTGATAACCCATTTTAAATTAGTAAGAGCATGCACTGAGTCGAGTAAAACATTTACAAGAATGAAAAAGCAGGTTGGAACCTGTCCGTGTGTCGCTGCCACTCAAGGACATTACACACAGGACTGCTGGATTCCTATCTCCCATGTTTGTATCAGAAATGACCTTGAAATGACGTAATGCGGTGGTCTCCGAATGAAAGAAACAAATTGTTGAGTGGGGGAATGGACTAGGTAGGGGGCCACTGAGGTACGTCACGATAGGAATCCAGCAGTCCTGTGTGTGTAATGTCCTTGGCTGCCACTCAGCTCGTACACTACGCTCTCATTCATCGAGTCGCGCGTTCGGCTGACAGTGGCGCGAAAACAAAGGACGGGCTACACTGTACCGTAAATTCAGATTAAATTGAGCTATTTGGTATAAAACAAATAGGGTGGATTGACAGTCAATAGATGTATAACGTCGAAGTATGAATGAAATTATTTTCTTTCGAACAAATTAGTGAATGATCTTAATCGTATTACGATTATATGCTTAAGATTAAATCTTAAGCATGTATAATCTGGATTAAATACCAAAATAGTATATATTTTTTTTTTTCAGAAACAAAATTACGTGATATTTGCCGAGACCCTCCCTCTTTCCAACGTTAGATTAGATAATATTTGACTCGACCGCTTCCCCCCTTAAACATCTCACGTATTTATGGACGCCCCCTTATTGTTATGGCTATATCTGGAACACCACGTCTCAAAAACGCTACGCGTATAATTTCTCTGTCACTATGGATAATCGTTGGTGAGTGGTCCCAAATGGAGATAACAACAAAGTTTGATTATTTGGAGGTAAAATTAAAGGTTCTTCGACATAAAGCTTAAGAAACGAGGAATAGCAGTATTGTGTTGGCCACCTAGGTACGATTAAAGTTTCCTTAGCTTCATCTCTCACTATTTTATTTAACACTCTACCAACAACAGAGAACAGGGAAAAGCGGAAAAATTATAATTTACCCAATTTAATGTGAAGGCATCAGAAGCTATCGCGCGCTCCAGGATCTTTACGCCATGCGATGAAATTCTCATACTTGCCATTGATGCCGGTTGATGGAAATAACAATTAAAAAAAAACAATTTTACTTGCAATTATATCTATTGCTTAGCGAAATTATGCTCTGAAAGGACTTTTGATTCAAATATATTCAGTTTCAATAGCCATGGACCTAGATTCCAAATCAGCTATTGGATTCTTGATGAGATACAATAAAAATATTTCTCACTCCACACTATATCTAGATTTTTCTACAAGTTCATTGAATTTTTGGAATCGAATACTTCCAATTTTATTTATATATGCAGTAGCCGTTTTATTGCCAACACATAACACTATATTATAATGACTCTTGTCTTGAGCAAAACGCATAAGTTTGTAAAATACTGTCAAAAACTTCAAATAATTTATAAGATTATTTCTGTCTTGCTCCCCTCAATTTATTGATGAAATGGCAAGATATCAAAAGAAGTTCTTTGAAAATGTTGCTAAGAATTGAATTTTATACACATATACAAAGTTTGAAAAGATAATGAGAGAAAATTGAAGATAGCTATTTTTTTTAAATATTTTCCTAGCTGTATTATTATCTTATGAATAGCTTGACCATACTAAAACATTTGTATTTCAATGATAATGACAAAACTTTATAATTTTCTCCACAATTTCTCCAAATTTAAAAAATGGATTTTGTCAAAACCTTGAAACCTTGGCTGTTACATTGATTCGTATCTAACAGTTCTATCAGAATTCCAAGACCATTGTGATGACATGACACTCCAGGAACATGTTGTTTTTCAGATTATACTCAAGTTTCGATGATAATGTGTGTGTGTGTGGGTGTGTGGGTGTGTATGTTTCGCTATAATTATGGCAACTTGTGTGAACTTTAGCCTGTAGTATGGCACCTTCCAAAATTGTGGCAACATACATGCGTTGCCACAATTTTTTGTCCCAATAAATGGGCCATATTATTCTTTTTCTTCACTTTTCAGGGCCAAAAAAATTTTATTCTTGATGGAGTTTCCAGTATCTTTACTTATTTTCGATCATTCATGAAAATTATGATGAAAATTACATTTTCTCAGAGAAGTGGGTGAGTTGGCACAATTCAGGATATAGTGTATCATTAACACTACCCCTTTTATGGCATCGTGGGCGTGGCAATAAGGTGGCGCCCTCTGCGAAAGAAATTGCGGCGTTGCATAAAATTTTAACGTAAATAAGAAGTTGAAACAGTTTTGGTCTTAGGATGCCACAATAATCAGTCGTGTGTGCAAGATAAATAGGCGCCATAATATTTTCGATATGTTGAAGGTAAATCTAGGGATGACAGAGAAAGTACAGTTGTGTTCATAAAAAAGTCGTACAGCAGTTAAAGGTTATTGTGAGCCAGACTTGTCAATCTTAATTAAATTATCGACTTTGACAAGTACAGTCAAAAACTAATTTTGCCAGTGACGCGCTTTCAAAATTTGTTTAGCTCAATTAGTTAGTTCAATACAATGCAATTTTTGCAATGTTTTGCACACAACTGTACGTTTACTGAAGATAGATGTTCCATCAGACGGAAACTCTTTCTTTCATATAATTTCTGGAAAGAAATGATTATTCAAATGTTGGTGAATCAATAAAAATGAATTTAAGAAATGGTCTGATAAATATTTTCCTTTGTTCCATTTGAAGGCTACATTCTCCATACACGGCTAGTTTCAAAAGGTTTGCACCATATGGGAAATTTTCTATTATCCATTTATCAGAAAATTTTACTCCTCATAAAAATTGGTGCATGGCGAAAAACTTGCAGTTGGGTTATCAAAATTGTAAATTTTCTAATAGTGTACAGGGGAGCACAAAAAATAGAATTTTGATCAAGAGTGAATTACCCTTATTTTTTAAATCATCAAAAAAGTGTATTGAGAAACAATATTGAAATTTGAAATCACAGCCACCTACGCAACAAAGCATTTTTACCTTTTATGGTAATAGCCTCATAAATAGTATTATTATCTCATTATACACCTTAAGCGGCTCCCTCATATTCCTATAATAATAAAGACAATACAAAATTTGGACCAATTCATTATTCGTACTGAAATTTCGACGTTTGGTGAAAATGGTTTAAATTTTTAAGTTTTATTTAGTCACTATGATTTTTTAGCAGAAAATTATCGAATAAATCAATTAGTTGCTTAGGTGGCTGTGATTCCAAATTTGAATATTGTTTTCAAATCTAAACAACTTTTCTCAATGGATATTTTTGATAATATAAAAAAATTGTGTAGTTTACTTTTGATGAAAACTCCTATATTTTGTGCTCCTCTGTACACTGTATCAAAATTCAAAATTTACAAATACCTTGCGAATAAGTTTTTTGCAATGCACCAATTTATATGATGAATAACATTTCCTGACAAATGCATCAAAAAAGTTTCCCATATGGTGCAAACTTTTTGAAACTCACTGTATTATATAATTTAGGGAGCAAAGCTATAGAATGAAATCTTCCCTGCAAGCAAATCTAAGAAGTTTTGGGTATCAAGCAATCTTCTGAAAATATTTTATCTGATATAGGTATAATAAAATATCAGATACCATTTTCACTCACCAGATTTGAAGATGTTATTAGTTAATTAAGATGTCCTTTTTGCGTTCGTTCTTCTGTACATGACAAACATATCTCTCCTGCATGATGATGGCTCGACGCCAAAAACGTGATAGATTTGCTTGCAATAGAGATTACCCAGCGAGCACAAAAACATCTCAGAGATGTTAAAAGTAAGACTTTTCGAAACATCTAACCTCCACGGCGATGTTCTGTTTATACATGAATAGAACGTGTATATAAAGCCAAATGTCCGCCGCACGGGGCTATTTTCAGGATGTCCCTGGGATATCACAAAGGGCATTTTTTCCTCGTTCTTTTCATAGCCTTTTAAAGACACAATATACCATTTTCAAAGCTTTTTGTCTACGTTAAATCACTGGATATAAAACATTTTTAGAGATGTTCCTTGGACATCACGAAAGGCATTTGAGGGGTATAATCATATGATAACTTATTTCAAAAAATTCATCAACAACAAACAATATTGAAAATTTGGCATAAACAATGTGTTTCCTGTCATAAAAACTATACAAGGGAGTCTTTACATACAGTGTGACCCATTTAAGATAGAAGCACCCATATAAAACTTTAATTTTTCAACCGATTGGAATGATTTTTTTTTCGTTAGGTAGACACTCAAAAAGTCTACTAGGACACCAAGTTTCATGTGTAAATCTCCATTTCCAGGGTCAACTAATCTTATTTTTCAAGGTCAAAAATCTAAAAAAATTACTAGCGATTTTTTTTGAAAAAATCTGACTATACCGCTAGATTCGCGACATTTTTAAATGGTTCCTATGTAAATTACCTTGGAATGCGTCAATCAATAAAAAAGTTATGAGGGAATGAAATTTGATGAATATGCCGTTTGATCATCCCACCAATTCAACTTCAGAACTTTTATCAAAATTCGAAAAACACCACTGTATTCAGGACATCTCGATATATCAGTGGTCAAAATTTCATCGAAATCTGTTCATAAATAAGAACATCATGAGAAAATAAAATTTGAAAATGGAATGGAATGTTATTGTATCTCAAAATTTCTTATTTTTTTATTTATCAACAGATTTTGATGAAATTATGGTCAGTAATATTTCAAGACACCCTGAATCCAGTGGTGTAGTCAAAGTTGTTACAAAAGTTTTGAAATTGAAGTGGTGGGTTGATTAAAAGGCATATTTCTCAAATGTCATTCCCCTATAACTTTTTTATTATTTTACGCATTCCAATGTTATTTACATGTGAACCATTTAAAAATACCGCGAATCTAGTGGTGTAGTCAGATTTTTTCTAAAAAAATCGCTAGTAATTTTTTTAGATTTTTTACCTTGAAAAATAAGATTAGTTGGCCCTGGAAATGGAGATTTATCCATGAAATTTGGTATCCTATAGTAGACTTTTTGAATGTCTACCTGTCGAAAACAAAATCATTCGAATCGTTTGAAAAATATAAGTTTTATATGGGTGCTTCCATCTTAAATGGGTCACACTGTATAAATTAATTCCCAAATTTTCAATATTGTTTTTATAGACGTAATTTTTTGCATAAGGTGGGCCAGTTTTGTGATTATACCTCCCATTTTTAGCTTGTTTTTTCATCCTACTGATTGTGCAAATTAACAGTCAAAATATGCAGATGAAAGCCTTAAGGCGCTTCAAAAAAAGATTATAGACACAAATTATTTTAATAGGCCATCAAAAAATCAAAATCAAATTGTCTTCTGTTACTTTCCATTGTTTCGGATGGTGGGACCATTCTTTTGTGTAATTATCGAATAATTTTCTGGTTATACTAGATTTTCTTCCACATCACCTAAAACAAAAGGACAATCTGCTGTTATGACGGATTTACTATTGAAAAAAGTCATAATTATTTTCCATTCTAAATTATAATAGTCATATATTTATATAAAACGAGCAATTCTCAGAATTTTGATAAGTTTACTAAAAATGTAAGTTTCTAGGCCAATTTTAAGAAAAAAATTGAGTTATGAACAAAAGTTCAACGAAAAGATAATATTCATCACGAAAATTAAAAACTATAAGATTAAAAGACTGTTTTAATTACTCGCCAAAAATCAACTTCGTTATAATATTGAATAATTAGGTTACTGAAAATTTGATTTTAGTCCTTTCCAGTAGCATATCTACCCCAGACTAATATTTGTGAAAAGAGTTTTCCTACGACTTCTATAGGAATATACCTGAAATAAAATGTGTATGTATTGAAATGAGATAAGCACTACAAACAAACTGTTCTGAACACAGTATATTAAACACAATATTCATGAAGTTATCTTGTTCATCTTATAATGATTACTAAAAATCAGCACTGTAATAAAAGACTACATTAGGTGAACGTATAGTGTAGTATAAATAAGGTATATCGAGTAATAGGTATAGGGAGGTACTTACAAACTGAAAGTCGTGTTCATTTTCATATACTTTAGTCCTTCCTCAGCTCCCTAGGTTGTAGCATAGCATCCATCATGTTTTTGAGGTTATATATTTCAATATTTCTGAAGAACGACCATTCAATACACTTTACAGTCCGTGATCAATAATTTTGTTATCTACTAATTTCAATATATTTTGTCTTGTCCAAACTTTTCACTTCACTTTAAAAACACCACTTATATAGTACTTATAGGAAACAAAATGGGGTCTCAAGAACAAGAACAAAGAAATCATGTCCCTCATTTGCAAATGCGCAAGCGCGATCGCGGTACACCCCGCATATTTCCTATGGAAAATGGCTTTCCGTAAATTTAGCTGATTTTCAAGAACATGACTCGGGGTAAGCTTTACATGAAATCGTCTCAATGGAGTTTGAACATAATAAATTAAAGATGGGAAATGGTTTGTCCTTCATTAGACTACTAGAGCAGATTTTAAAAAAAGACCATTTATAAATGTAAAAAAACTGACTCAGTGTGTATTAAGTGGAGCGTGATAAGCGCTCTCAATCCTGCCAAACATATACAGATCAGACTAGTTCCCATTTTACAACACTGTCCTACCATCCGGCAAACCGAGGATCTTGAAATACCTATGTTTCTACCCTATAGAAGCGTACGTAGCGTGTGATCCAACACGTCGTGTGCAAAAAAACTCATCATTTTGTAAGATGTTATATATACAAGTCTTTTTGTAATTTCGTTGAGATCTTCATTTCTGTAATATAATGGATTACACTAAATACGAGCATTGGGCAATAGTTACATTTATATAGAATTGCATTACCCGAGTCTCGAATGACGATGGTGATTATGTTGTCGGGTAGTCGGCAGCGGAGACACTTCCAGCACCTTACTTTTAGTTGACAATTTGTCACTATTATAGAGTATATATTGATAAATACGTTCGAATAATACTTTATTGGAACTTTATATTTATACTACAATCTAATCAATACTGACATTAGTCATAACCAGTATGCCAATATACTTGATCTTTTCCTCACCACCAATTCTGATCCATGCAGTATAGAATTTTATACTCCACTTGGGAAGTCTGACCACAACCTTGCTCTTTTACTACACCATCGAGTAGTTCAAGACAGCCCCGTCTCATATGACACTACAACTCAGCAGATTAGGATAGTCGTCTCTCAGAAATTCCATGGTATAGAACGTGATTCTCTTTTGGAGATCCAACACAATGCGTTGAGACAATTTCTGATATCATAATGTTGGGGATACAAACATATACGTGATACGTCAAGAAGATCATTATCTGGTAAACTATGGTTTATCAGAAACTGCTCCAGAATAGCCACCTTAAAGTGGGCAGCAAACCGTCAATGATTGAAAAATCAGGGCCCTGAGATCATATTGCATTTTCCAAATCAAAGGAAAGAAATTTCACTTCCAGCTTATTACCTTCCCTAACCAATAATGACGGAACACTAGCAACAAAACGCCCAGGAAAAAGCCAATACTCTTACCAACATGTTCACTGAGAATTCTACGCTGGATTCATTTGGAAAACAGCACCATAATTCCCATTGACTGTCATATGCCTGAGATTATCTTTCGCCAACGAACCATCAGACGCATTCTGCTGTTTCTTACAAAGCTAGTTAATCTGACGGTATTGCACCAATCGTTCTCAAGAAATGTGCTTCCGAACAAACATTGTAAGTTATTCAACCTCTCTTATAATTTGGGAGTAAGATCTTTTATAGAATTTCAAAACAAATAAGAATGAAACGAAAGTAATACAAATTATAAAACAACAACAAAAATTAATTGTCGCTCCGGGGCAACTACATTGATCCCAGAATTGATCCCAGAGGCGCATTTGCTTTCTCAGCTGCAGGAAAACCCGGAAAAATCTGCAGCACTACATCATCTAAAGAAGGGGGTATTTTCGTCCAACAGGATAATTGCAAAAGTACAATCAGTGCCTAAAAAAAGGAAAGAGAGCCTACCCAGCAACTACAGACTTATCGCACTGTTATATATTATTTTTGAGGTGAATAAAAAAGTCATCAACATCCAGCTCATGAAATATCTAGAACGCTCAGGATTTATCAGTGATCGAAAATATGGTTTCCGGCATCAAAGATCAACTGGTGACCTGCTTGGTTATGTCTCACATATTTGCCAGAAATCTATTGAAAGGTGTGGTGAAACTCTGGCAATTGCATTATATATCTCCAAGGCAATTGATCGCGTTTGGCACCAGGAACTCCTTGCCTCCATCTTACGGCTTGTCTCCCCAGTTGCGTTTCTTGCTGTCTACATTCCTCTCAGACCGATCCCTCCACGTGGTGGCCGATAGAGTATCATCCTATACTCTTTCGGCAGGTATCTATTCAATCATCAACACTGTTTCTTCTTCACATCGATGGTTTGTTAGGAGCATCCTCGTGTCCAGTAAACATCTTTGCGTATGATGGTAACCTTCACACCGCTTTCTTTTCCAAAACTCTAATATAAGAAAGACAGTGAAAGCAGAAATGAACAAGGAAAAATAGTGAAGGAAATGAATATGGACCGCAAAAATTTTAGAATGAGGATCCAACAGCTTGGTAGAATTCGATGCGAATAAAACCCAAGCACGTCTTTTCTCTAGACAGGCTGGTCTCACAGTGGCCAGCTCAAATATGTGAGGAGTATCTATCTATACCAATGAAATATTTCTCATCTCGCTCTTCCTATGTCTTGAATTTCAATGTTTTACCGTGATTTTCCTTCCTGAATCCTCACTGAAACTCATGATATTGAAGTGATACAACTAGAAATGAGTTGCCACTAATATAGCTCGCAGTTACAGTGTGCAAGATGAAGTGAGAACTGGCAACACCGCAGGTTACACACTCTCGGTGAGGTGATATTTATGGCAACTCACACTTATTTCTTGTGCAGAAATATTTATGGCCTCGGATGCCAGAAACTCTCTAAAGGCCATAACGCGGGTAATAGTGTGTGTTAGTGCAAGATTTTTATAGCCATATACTTCTTATATAAATCACTGTATATATACCTCAATGTCAGAATTATGCCACAATTGGGGATATTGCATGCGTTGCCATAATTATTGCGGGACGTGTATGGGTGTGTGTGTGTGTGTATGGTTGGCATCGACATAAACCGTTTGCCACTCGATGATAATCGTGCCAGAGCGTTTCACTTCGCATGCAATGTTGAAAACTCTAGCTTCTTTAATTTGTCACAATATTTTTAAGATTACGTGCGAAGTGAAACGTTCATGGACGATTATCATCAAAAATGGATTATAATCGGAAAAACACGATATTTTTGGATTTCCCTATCATCGCAATAATCGTAGAATTCTGACATAACTGTTAGATAGGAACCAATGTAACAGCAATGGTTCTGAATTTTTTTATTTTTTATTTAGTGTTCTTTGGTGTGGAGAAAATGAGACAGTTTTATTATTATCATTGAAATAAAAATATATCAGTATGGTCAAGCTATTCATACGAAAATAATTTGATATTTTTAGAGGATGGATGTTATGAGGGAAAATATATGAAAATATAAATTGAAATGTTATTGGGTATAACCCTCAAATAGAAATGCAACCATAGACACATGTTTCGTTTCGTACTTAAGTGCTCATCAGTACGGTAAAATCAAGTACAAAGTAATGCACACTTGGATATAAAATCAGAAATGGAAAGTGACAAACAGAAGCCAACCGCACATTGGTGGCATTGGGCTACAACTAACGTAGCCACGGAGGCAGCTATAGCTACTCAAGTACGAAACACGTGTCTACGGTTGCCATTCCATTTGAATTTATATTTTAATATATTTTCCCTCATTACATCCATCTCAATTTATATTTTTCTGGGTAGAATTGTCATGCAGGTAGCTATAGCTGCCTCCGTGGCTACGGTAGTTGTACCTTGTGATATACAAGCTTTCTAACGATACTAAACATGACATAAGGTTCTATTAAAAGAAATTGCCGATGGCGTCACTCCTCCACCAATGACACACCAAAAAATAATTGAATTCACGAAAAGGTGCAGGGTGAAATACCCTTCAACTTTCATCTCAACTTAATATAGTTCTAATATTACCAAAAATATGGCCGGTTCCATACATTTGACTAACTCTGTATACCATACTTAATTCGAGACGCCACTTGAGAGTGGTACAAGGATGATAGCTGAGGCATACAATTATTTTTCTAGTTTATTAATCACCAGACCCAGGAATGTTGTTTCATTTGTATTGTCTATCGATACATACATCGTTGAAGCATATAGTTTTTGAACTTTTTTATGCCCACTTGTAAAATTTCACGATTTGCGTTTCAGAGGCATTCAAATCAATCAAGGCAAAAAAACGAGCTAACATTCCTATACTTATAGACTTCAATACTTTTTCACTCTTTGTTGTGTTTTCATTTCGTCCTTATCAAAGATGTGTCATCAGCATGAGCATACATTGTAATATAAGAATCTATTAAGTACTCAAGATCATGTACAACAGAAATAAAATTGGCTTCAATCATTTGATTCTGATTCAATTCAAAATCATGGACATCTAAGCCAAAGCCTTTTAGGGCATACGTTATACCATAACATGACATTAGAACAGCAAGGGGAGTCACAATTTGTTTTGTGAATTCACTCAACAAAACTTCCAATTGGTTAACCTGTTTCTTGATTTTATTTTTCAAAATGAGCATGTACTGTCCAAGTTACACAAATTGTCAGTTTCAGTACTGTTTTCTTCTTATTACTCACCTGAACTTCGAAACGATTTCAAGATGCTTACCTGAAACAAAAACATATATAAATAAATTATTGTTTCGAAGCCGCGGGATACTAAAGCTTATTTTTTGCTCTTGTGACACAGTATAGCTTCATTCGTTTGTATCGAGGTGCAGCACTTTTTGGTGTAATTTACACCGCATTTTGAATTGAGTGTAGCTGAGTGCAGTTCCAACAAAGGAATGTGTCAAATTGACCTGCGAACGAACACTGAAAATCGAGTGTAAATTTTACCAGCTGTAGGAAAGTGCTACACCTCGATGCAAATGAATAAACCTTATATCATCATTCTATGAAATCGGTAAGAAAATGTACTAATGATTGTTATGGTGGGTCCACATTGCTCGCGAGCAGCACGAACGAACACAACAAGCGCAACGAACGGAGAGAGCAGCACGAATGCACAAAAATCATGTTCGTCCTGTTTGGGCAGTTTGCAGCGTTTCGCGTGCTTGCAATCACCCGAAACACACGTTTTGGCGGGTCCACATTGCTCGCGAGCAGCACGCACGAACACAACAATCGCAACGAATGGAACGAGCAGCACGAATGTACCAAAAACCATGTTCGTCGTGTTTAGGCTGTTTGCAGCGTCCCGCGTGCTAGCAATAACCGAAAACACTTGTTTCGATTGTGCCGTCCGGTAGCGGTACATCAAAGGAATTCAGCTCGCGAGCAGAGTTGAAGGCGGTTTTGTGTTTCGTCAGTCAAGTAGAGCATTATGAAGTGCAATATGTGATGGACTGAAGACAAGATTCTAAAGTTAATTGGGCTTTACGAAATTATCCTGTTTTGTAGTATCCATAACATAAATTTTATAAACGCAACAATAAAAAAAAATATCCGTGGATGGAGATCAGAAGGAAATTTCTAAAAACGATCTGAGATGAGAAACTATAAAAATATTCAAAAATTCTGACATGCATGTTCATTACTCAATCGCTTTAAAAACTACCAACCAGGAAGTTTGAAGAGAAGAGATAAATTCTCGCCTAATCAAAATTTACTATAAATTATATCCCTTTTACAACCCGAATATTTAAATTATTTTTTCAATTTGATCTACCAGCTGGACAAACACTTTCCATTATAAACTTGGACAGACCATTACTCTTATCACCCCATGAAATTATCCTAGAGCTATTAAAATAAATGAGGAGTAATCCATTTATCATAGAAATCATTAGCAATGCTTCCAGAAGCAAAGCGAATTCTGAAGTCTTGAAATTATATAGACAATATATATCCTTGCTTAACAACCAATCAGTGGATTTCAAATTTTGAAATTCGTCCATTAGAATCGGAATTACAGTGAAAATATAGCTTGTCGCTGTATTTTCAGGGTGATAAACCTGCTTAGTCTTTTTTACTAACTGTGAAGAGAAAATAATGATTCAAATTATAAACGTCAAATTTATGTGTTTTGACTATTTTATCTCCATTTATCAATATGAGTGATCGTTGGGGACAAATGACCATTAGTATCACAGATGACGCAGTGGAAAAGAGTATTGAGAGTTGAATACGGCTAGAAGTAAAGCATCAGTTACCTCTTACCAGGTACACGATTTCTCTTTATTTCAAATCGATATATTGTCGTCCTGAATATAATTCGTGGTATGATGAATAACATATAATTTTCTGGAATATCAATTCATCGGTAATCCCAAAGCAAGAAAATATAACTCGTCCTGCGTTGTATTTTCAGCTTTGGGATTGCAATTCATCAATATTCCAAAAAATTATCAGTAATAATCATACCACTTATTATATTATCTCTGATTATCTTGTACAAAACTACTGCATTTCAAGTTTTTTTTTAAACAAGTGTCCTTGTACAGGATAACTATTACCTAATAAACTCGAGAAGCTAACGATTGTTCGGTAGTAATCATTACTTGAAAACTCGATCAAGAATTATCAGAGATTCCATATGAAAGATTGCGTTTACTTCTTCACCCAATATATGTTCTAGATTCGAATCTCAGCGTGGGATACTGTTCTCATATAAGTATGGAGTGCAACACCCATACACACATTGAAACTTCAAAATTCGGTTAAAAAGCCATTCGTCTCGTCGGTGATGCTTCGCTCACAAGCTCGCTTACTTCTCTGGAACATCGCAGAAAAGTTGGCGATCTGTCTCTGTTTCCTAGATATTTTCATGTACGATGCTCTTCCGAAATATCATCACTAGTTCCACTGTTAGCGGTCTCATTGGGATTGACCCGTCGAGCTCAGTCCTCACATCTATATGGCGTCACTTTTGAGACATGCCGCACATCTGCTTCTCAGGGCTTGTTTTTCCACAGAAATTCAAGAAGAATACCAATTCCTACCAACTTTTCCTCGGCTCTCACGATGTTCTTCGAACAATTACAGGATTTTCCTTTTCGTGGGAACCAGGACTTAAAAAAAAATAACTACGTTGGATGTAGGAATATATGGTTGCTGAAATCGATAAAATTGAGTATCAGTCGACACTTTCAGTTCAAAGTCCCGAACAGCATTGCCAGCATTGAAAAGAAATGTACAAATTCTTTTTTTGAAAAGGAGTTTGAGTGTTGGAAATGAAAAAATTATTCGATTCAATTTCAAGAAGTTGTATTTGGAAAGATTATTTTTCCCACCAATTTGAAAGGTGGCATGTGAATATACATATATTTCTGATGGAACGAATTCATTTGAAATATATAGAATATCATTGAATAAATTCATTCTGAACATTGAACCCAGATGTCATACGCACGTATGCCTAATTAATTTTGACAGTACAATGTCAAAAGTTAGTATTTTCGGCGAGGAGGGATGTTATCGGGGGTAATACCACGAGTGCTCGCAACACCATCGATAGTTATTCTGTCAGAAATCAACGAGATCGAATTGCTTGATAACACCAAGAGTCCGAAAATGAACAATAAATATGTCTGTCAGCGTAACATTTCTGGCATACTACAAGATATATTATTATTGCTTGTATCAGTGGTTGCCCCTGACGACGTGGTCTTACCGGCTATAAAGAAAGGAACTGTGTACTATCACGGGAACACCATTTATATTGGTCCTTATATTGCAGGAGATGGGAGTTTCATATCTTGAGTCAAATCGTCAACAGTAATTACACAAGTGGTGGTAATTTTTCAATAATTTTAACTAGACGCATGAAGAGTGCTAATCAAGTTATAATTATCTCAAAAAAATTATTACCACGAATGTAATTCGGCTTGATTATTTTTTTACTTTCTTATGCATTAATTTTAACAAAGAACCAACCAAACAACGAGAAAAAATTACCGCTGTAATTTGCTACTAACAAATTATGAGAGTAATTTCGATACTATTGGTCGATTTAAAATGTTTTCTCATGACGATTGGCTGACAGGATCATATAAAAAATACTCAGTTCAATACCAGATGATTGGTTGGAAAAATGAATTGAAATCACGATAATGTTATATGTTGATATGTAAAGTAAGAGTATTCCATAAAAAAAATTGTTATACCTACATCATAATCTTTGCCAAATATGCATGAACAAGTGAGCAGGATTATAAAACGCTGTGCTATAAAGATTTTTGCTAGCTAACAAACGCCAAGTTTCTAGTTCATATGAAATATCTAATAAGCCTCAATGTCAAATATGATGTTAGTAGTTGTTCATTACCTACATGAACAGACGTAATAAAATATGAGGTATATTACCCTCCTGTTATATTAATTTCCAGGTTTTTTTTTGAAAAATAGCGTATGATACATGTTTACAACTGCTTTTAAAGCACTCGCAACGTTATGGGTACTCCGCTTCGCGTCGTGCACGTACACTCGATTTGCGTACTTCAAAGGCTCACTCATACACTTGTATCATGAGGTACGGTTTTCTAAATTATTTGATAGGTATCAACACAGGTTATAAATAGCTAGAGAAAATAAGCATTATTACTTTAACAGGGTTTCTTTATCGCATAACATTTTCCGTATCCGTGCATAATCGTGAAATGGGGAAAACTGTTTAAACACTAGTTTTCACACTTTTTCGTACCACACAAACTACAAAAAAAGTGCACTTTTTGGACAGTCATAGAAAAGATATCACATACCCCAGAAAGACAAAAAGCCGTATTAGACCACTGCTAATGAAAGACCAAGAAATTGTGAAAAAACATTCGAATTAAGGTTAAGGACCAAAAATTGTGAAATTACAAATTACATGAATCTCTCTACATATCCTTGAACTCAAGATAATGGATGAGTCAATACCTATAAAATAATGACTGAAATTCTTGGGAAACCAGAGAGCCATCAAGTTGGGTTTATAAAGAGCTCTTGAATAGATGATGAGCTTTTCCTGGAAATTTCATTCCATTCGATATTATACACTAGAACAATTTGAATTGAAGGATAATTGTGGTTTCTGCTGCCGATTTTATTTACTGACAATAACTGTGAAATAATAAAACAAAAATTCTCTAGTGGCTGAAATAGAGTATTTTTTATCGGTAGAAATCAAATTGCACAACGGATAATCAAATCTGTCGTTTTCAAGCGTGGTATAGATAATCCCCTACTATCTCGGTCAGTTTTAAAACCTTGTATACTACACGAACTGCACCACCGGCAACCGTATGTGGCAAAAAACAACAATTCTCTGAGGAGAATTTTGTTCAGTTTGTTCTTACCAGAACGAAGGTTGGTTCGTACTTAGACTTTTAGACGCGATTAAACTAAACACATACGTTTTTTGATGAGTAATTTTTTAGCATCTTCTAATCAGAACCAACTAACCACACGTAAGTAGACACTTGAGCCAGAAATGGTCGAGGTGCAGGTCATGAACGGGCTTGAAGTGGCTGATTCTCACACTTTGATCGAGGCGTGCAGTTCATTCAAGCAATTGAAGTGCGAACGGAATTTTGATGCACTTCATTTGCACCATTTTTATCAAATGTCCCTGATAATGAAATAGTTAACTATGATTCAACTTCGTTAACTATGAGTTTTTAATATGGGCAGGAACTTTGTCGACTGAGGGACAGCCAAGGTGTATAAACAATGCGAGTACAAAATGCTCTATAGTGACAAATTGTAGGAATTGTATCAATTTTAATGTTTTATCTTATGAAGTTTTGAATATTCGTCGTATTATGAAATGATGACCGATCAAAATTTTACGCAAAATACTGTATTTTCAAGAATGAGTAAATGTATGAAAATTATGTAGAAATTACTTCACATAGGTACAGTTGATTTCATAAGAACCTTTGTGAGTGTGGGTGTATCGTTACCTAAATCATATACGATTCACCCTATAGTTTTAGAATCGCCGATATGATTTGCCAAGTTCACAAACCCTTATAATATTTTCTTATTCGGTTGAATGATATCGATAATTATGATTTTTGTTCGAAAATATGTATAGAATATTCATAAAATCTGTTGTGGAATCATCCGCGGCTGAAAGACAAACTTTAATCGCTATTTTCCATCGTTCAACAATAACTTCTTGGGAGGTATTCATGTTGCTTTTCAATTTTTCCAATCCCCCTGATGAGTTTGGCAAAGTGAAATAGATTTTCGTCGACAAAAATATATTGGGGTTGAATGCAAGAGAAGTGAACGTTGCTTCAGTGAAATGAACGATTTCTGTGAGTGATATTTTTTAATAACATTCTCCCTATCTGATTTATTTATCTGAATGAAAATGCAAATTTTTACATTCAGATTTTTCCTTTTCAGTCTTTTCATAATATCTATCAGATGTAGTTCAATGTCCAGTGTGGCTTTACCCGGGAAAGTAGTAAAAAAATCACAATTTTCTTTTTTCAATTTTCCTGGAATGTTCCTCATTTCAACGAAAATTTTTTGCTCAAGCGGAAATCTAATTGAATTAGTTAAACTGAGATCATGTGATTGAATACAACCAATCAGAACAACATTATACTGTAACAGACCATACAGTCTGTTTTCACGCTCAGGCGCGTTACAATGGTTATACATATTTTGATTTATTTTGATTTTGAAGTTTCAAATATTCAATAACGTCAAAATGTCAGTGATGTCCTTGGTTGTAATACTGACGAGAAGATTAATTACATTTTATTATCAAATATATCAAAATATACTGTTTACAATAACTTTGTATGGAAAGAATTTACAGACTTTTGCAATGTTAAAAAGAATCGGTTAGCAAAAAATTTCTATCCGAATAACACTCGAACATTGATAAATATAACAACTTCCTCAAGCTTGTTGCTTAAACATACCGACGCCGAAGGCGGAGGTCTGTTTCCAAGCAACAAGCTTTCGGAATCTGCTATAATTATCAATATCCTTGGGTTATTACTACTGATAATTATGTTGCTGTCAGCTTGTCAAACTGATGCAGTCTCATATTCCACCATACAAGCCAATACAATACAAACCTTCTTGATCATCCCAGTAAGCTGATTTTCTAGAGTTTTTGGCTTTCTGTAAAACGATCATCGTCCGAAAAGGAAAGGGGAGGTGGAGTGAATATCGATATTCAATATTCGAACTACCCAAACCAATCTGTTGAAATGGTGGTTCTGATCATAGCGGTCCTTGGTGGAATGATGGACACACTGCTATCGAGTTTGAAAATTATACCGGCATGCCGTACTACAAAATCCTAGCCGAACAAATACAGAAGGCCGTCGCCCTTGGTTCACTTCGCCTGCTCAGGGCAGATCATTCTCGGACCCAAAAGTCATTTGCTCCCGCACGGATGTGAGGAGTGGTAATTGGGGTGAATGAGAACAGCGCAGCCTTCGGATGTGACGGATAATCCTCATGAATGAAAGAAATAATAATAATGATGAACAGCCGAAAGAAAACGAACACCTGGGAGTCGCAACACTAAGTTTCCAAGCTAAGATGCAAAATTGAATTGGTTGCTCGTGCATATCTAAGAGGGCAGTTAATTTTCCCTCCTGTGTTATTTTACTTGGTTGAAACTCCAATAAAGTGGGCATTCCTCATCCTCCACGACGATTGATAAATTGGTATCTTCTCAGTATAATCCACATTTAAAACATGTTCAATATAACCTACATTTCTTTTTTGAAAAAACCGACTCTTTTAGGGATTTATTATATAAGATGAACAAATGTCGTTTCACGTCAACAAGTCCAAAGTAGCCCATTCCTTGTATTATCGATAGAAAGAGATCCCAGAACAGTTTCATAGCAACGACATTTCCAGTCGACCAACAATAAACATTCCTTCATGTGAGTGAGGCCAATTCCGCAGTGATTGTATATTAAAAACCTTATTAGAGTTGGTTCGTTCCACGGTAAAAATATAATGAAAATAGAACTGTTTTGTGGAATGTCGAGATTTGCCTTTCATACGGAAACAAAGTAACCAGAGTAACAATTCGGTATCAGCTAGCAGGTCTCATTTCAGAACTCTGCAGATGTTGTTTACACAATACATACGAGATTTCCATGAAGAATTGACATTATTTGTTATGTGAAGTTCAAAGTTGAACAAAGCCGCTATGAACAAAATGGACGTGCATCTGTGTCTTCTGCGTGTATTTTATTATTCAGGCTAATTTCACTAAGTGATACGCTGACAATCCAATTGAACAAAATAATATATTTCATTAGTAGTTTGCAAAAGAGGATTTTTCGATGCGGAGGTGACAAATTCTCGTGTAAATCTAAGCCGAACACGGACAGTCATGCGAGCACGAAAATAGTTATTTCTCTAGTACATGAAGTGAAACTTTGGTGATCGAGAACTGATTATTTTAACGAGGTGCAGACAAGTAAAAAAAAAAGTCGAGATCACCAAAGTATTTCGCGCACGAGTTGCAAATATTTTTTATTTACGAACGTCAAAATATTGTTCTAAAATAAGTAATATGCTGAGCTTACTATAAAAAAAATCAAATTAGGTAGTGTAAAATTTTGTCAAAATCTGAATAGTGTAAAAAAACCTCAATTATTGTTAAACATTTAGAAATAACTACTTTCTTGGATTTTTGCTTGATTGAGGACCATAACGGTTAAAATATAAAAATCTCATTTCGCGCACGGTGTAATCATGGTTTCCTAGGAAAATACAAAAAAGGGCCACAAAAAAAAATCTACAACTGTCAAAGAAGTCCAGTTTTTTTGTGGTTTCTGTGCGTGAAGTATTACGATATTTTACTATCAACATACGATTACTTAACGGAGAAGCGAGAAAAAAAAATACACTTTGTTATGGTTGTTGCTGGGCCACAGAAAATTGTATGCAAAAACAATGACAGATCCAAATTACAACAAAATCCTGTTATAGAGCCACTTCTTGTTTTCTGTGAAACCTTATAGCCTATAAATATCTAATATACACATTTTTCACGAATAATATTCATTTAAATTTTAATAAAGAATATTCCCCTTTTCAGTGTGTAAAAACTTAATTCACGCCTAGTTGATGTTTCTACGCACTGCTGATTTTTTCACGCACTTGTGCTAGAAGGTATTACTTAGTTTCAGCACTGTCGTAGAAAAATACAGGGTTTGGCATGTATGATGCCTTTCCATAGTTATAGTTACTCTCACATTATTTCGATGGTGATTTCAAATCAGTCTGTGTCAGATGAGATGGACATCAATACATATAACAGAAATATATCTGGGTATTCAAACATTCTAGAAATAAAATAGTTGAATATTAGGAAGCATATACACTTGTTTGCTCTTTCACTTTGCTACATTTTTATTCGATCAGAAAGAATCAGAGATCGGGAAAACTTTTTCCGTGCGCTATTTCTATATGCCAGTCCGAAGAAATTCATTTCACATCATCACTAATATAGCTCAAAGTAACTTATTTTCAAAAAGGTAGGTATAGTAAAAAATGCATTCCAAAATGGGATGGATATTTTCAGTGGTGTCTTTTTTGTAAGTGAGGTAATGATTTTTATCTTGTTAATGAAAACTACTTCAATATTTCAGATTATGTAGGGGCGTTTTTGATTCATGAGCTATTAAGGATATATTCACTATATACTAGGTGTTTGCCAAATTGTAGCAAAATGGGTTATTATATGGAACGTATGTAACCAAACGTGTAAAGAGTAAAATATATTGAAGAATTTTTAGTTAAAAAAATACCACACACAAAGTTTTAGCATTTCCTCAAGTCGTAAAATGATCAGGTCAAATTTACTCATATCCAAAATATCGGAAAATATCAAATTACAGCCTCCTTATACCGAGACACATGTTATGAAAGTTCCTTTTTTCCCTTAGTTTTGAGTTTTGAATACGAAGGGACCATAAATTTAACGACTCTTTTCAATAGCTAGTTTAATCTTTACGTGTGAATATTTTTGTTAGAGGCCACATCCGGTGGTTTTCAAAGAAGAAACACTTCTTAGAATGGAGAGGGTAGAAAGATTGGTTTGGTAAATTCTCTATTATTTTTCAAGACAAAATGAGTCTTAGCTTTCAATCCATACAGAAAGCAGGTAGTTCGTAAATTTGTGTTATTGTTATATTTTCCGCGTAAATTCTGTTCTTTCTCATAAGTACATTTTGTTTTAAGTATTTAAATATCTGATAACCACTTAATTTCCGTTATAATTTCCATTATTATTTTTATTATCAAGTCTCAAGTTTTAGAACGATCTTTCTCACCTCTCACCAGTTTGTTTTCTCAATCAACTTGTATTACATTCTTCATGGTTTCATTCTATTGAATTCGATTTATGTTTGATTATTGTTACATCTCGTATCATTTTCTATTTATTATTCACTTTCAAATCATGTTATTTAAAAATTAAGATTTTCACTGTCGAATAATTCTTAAAATGTCCTTAATTGAAGTATTTGTTTTCTATTATTTATTTATTATTCCATTGTTCAATAGATATAAGTGTTGTTGATTTCTTTGTTTTATTTATTTAATAATTCACATATAGGCTTTTGTAAGCCTTACTGAGTTGAGACTTGAGCATTTCGAATAAGAAGTTTGAACAGAATAAGTGCTATTTCGAGGATAAAGTAAATTTCGCGAATAAAGCAAAATTCTCGAAAAGTTAACTTCTAGCCAGTGGAGGAAGGAATCGCTGGAGATGCTGTCCAAGGCACAGGAGAGAAGAATTAGACATGACAAGGTAAGAGAAACATCTGAAATATTTGTGAGGTATGATTCTTAATTCTTGACAGAGAGCTCACCGTTCCCATACATTATTTTATTGCTTTAGTATAAATGACTTCGCTCGGTCAATCAGTTGTGACAGAACGCTATTGGTTATTATAATAGCGATTTGTTATACGTACATAGTGTAACAATAAATGACAAGTTTTGTTTCTATATTGGTCTAAAATTGATTTGGACAATTCATGCAATTTAATAATTAACAAGAATTTTCGTTTTTGAAGAAATAAAAAACTTTCGGGATTTTTGTGAAATTTTATGAAATGGCTTTCAGTTACCTTTGTTTGGGAGGCACTGGTATGATTCTCCAGGACAGAGCGTGTTTATCCGCCGGCAGTGTTACAGCGCGGTTTGCGCAGGTAGTAGACCTCTCGTTACCAAAAAAATTTTGAAAATTTTGAAATTCAACATCTCCCTAATTATAATTTTTTTTTTTTTTTCGACAAAAATATATTCTTTTATTTTCTTTTGTTTTGTAATCTTCTACCATTTCATTTATCGCTTCATCTTAAGCGTTAAATCTATTGTTCGTAAGGAATACCAACAACATTTGCATGGTGATATCCTTGCCAAAACAACATCTTTTGCAGCTGGGTCGTGTTAAACATGGAACCAGTAATCAAGTGAAAACATGAAGACCAATTTGATATTGCATAAAACAAAATTTCTCAGAAATATAATTTATCATGCATACTTTTGAAAACTGCTTTTTCATCCATCTGATGAGTACTCGCTTGAAAGTTTTCACGACGAGAGTTTCTTAGGAACAGGTGGAAAACCATTTGAAATAAAAACTTGAAATTTTGTGGTAGTGCGGGTGCTCAACTACAATATTTTCAACTTCTTTAGTTATACCAGAAGTAAATGGCAAATTCCTTTCAAATGGAACACCCTGCATTTCGTTTTTTTTTATTTTTCACCAGATTTCCGGCCCACTTTATATACAATGCCTTTACCCAAATTTGTTAGTTTTGGGATATTAATTTTTTTCTGAAATTTTTCACAGTTATAGTACTACTCCGAAAAAATCATGTCATATACAGTAACAGTTGAAAATATGAAATTTCACAGAATCGCACCTGAAGCATCAAGTCATGAAACACGAATTTTCAAAAATAAATAGCAGGGTGGTCAGATTTTCCACCTAAATCATAACATCAAGAAAACTAATGAAACACGATTTTTTCAAATGGAAACCATACACTATTCTATGATTTTTGGATGCTACGAAAAAAAAAAATTACGAAAAATGCCTTATATCTAAAATACATCCCTGGCGAAATATATTCGATTTTGGGAAATATTTGAAATGTAAATCATTCGAAGCAATACCAAACCTAGAAAACTTCGAAAACAAAAGAACTAATATTAACTCTGTCATTATCACTGCCGTTGGTAAAAGGTTCTCAAAATGAAAATGAATGCATGGATTGAAATAAAATACTACCAGAGATGTAAATTACATCTTTCTTTATCGATATTAAATAGTCATTCTTCTTTCCACTCGAGTTCATTTCAACAGATGTTGAAAACATTGCCGTTTCGGTCCAAACAAGATTTTTTTTTTGCATGCAACTATTTGTAGCTTTCTGTATGGAGTCAAAAATCATATTATTGAAAGCTCTCAGAACCCTTCATTTCGTGTTATCTTTATCACTCACAGGATACGCAAAAAAAATTTCTTTGAGGAGTTACAAGGTCCACTGGCGTCAGATATGGAGAGCAAGTGGGAAATTCAAATGGCCCATTGTAACAAAGCAACTGATCCCACATCATTATTCCCTGACGGATTAATGTATGTCATTATACTGCAAAAACCACAAGTTTAATATTCACATTATAAATTAGTCTTAAATAAAGATAAAAACATTAGATTCGGTTACCCTTTGTAGCACAAAAAACATTAAAACTCCATGGATCCTGGAAGTTGCGCTGGCGAACGAGCTTTGGATTTTATGATGTTCACAAATGACCATTCATGGCAAATTTGGCTTCATATATCCATATCATGTTCTTCATGAACTCAGGGTCCTTCTGTATCTTTATGAGGAATCATTCGCAAAATTCTATTCCTGCATGTAAGTCTTGAGTTTTCATATTTTAAACCTGGTGATATTTGAAAGGACGCCACTTATGTTTGATTAAAATTCGGTTTATTGACGTACATGAAAGTCTAAGTGAATTTTTGCGTCTTTCAACGAATTTTCTGGATAAGCTGTGAAGTAAGCCAAAACTACAATTCGTTGTCCTCATTGTTTATGAGTGTTTTTTTTATTGCTGACAGAAGAAAAAGATCCGATATCATAGGAGTTCTTTATTTTAAATGTTTTTGCATATATTCCTAACGAACGCTCGTCGTGAAAGATCCTGCATGTATTCGCTGTGATATCGTCATTAGTCAGACCTCATAATCACAGTATTGAACTAGGAAGCAGGAAGCATGGAAAACTTGTCTTTTATTAGTTCAATATTCGATTGTTGAAAAATTCTGATTCGAATATTTTGTTCAAACAGCATTGAAGCACGCAAATGTTACATCAACATAAGTTTTTTCCCGTATCACGCACTGTATAGTAAAGTTTAGATTAAAGTGTCTGGACAGACAAAAAATCGAAATAAACGTAATATTAACTCAGTTTGATATAACGGCTTTTGTCACACCAATTGAATCTCTTGAGTGATATGAATATTTAAAAAACGGTTACACAATTCTAGAAATTCTGAACAGTTGTTCCAGAAACCCTGGAGAATACTGTAAAAGTGCTCTATTTTATTATAACGTACTGTTCCATCAGGCCCATTTAGATCGTTTGACAAACTCTGGGGAACAGTCATATAATGGCTGATATTATGAATAGCTCCACAGAGAAAGGGGAGATTCAATATGTGTGTCGATCACAAACGACCGGTGAAAAAGATATGTTTTGAAAAAACGGAATATATGAAAGCAGTAAGTGCATTAGTGTATTTGTGGAGATTGGTTATGGAAAAAAGGAGAATTTGAATAGATATGAATAAATCCATTCTTTCTAGAGACTTACCATCACATAAGTGAAGTATATAATTTTTTTAGAGATCCTTGACAAAAGAGACCGACTATGATTCTCAATAAATTTTGAATTCATTTTATATTTCAGCTGGAAAAGATGACCAACGAAGTCAAACCAAAGTATTGTTAACGTTTTCGTAAAAATTATCAAAATAGTCCGAAAAGTCAGAGATGTTTTGTGTTTCACTATCATAGTAGCTTCCTCAAGTGAAGAAACATATCGTGGTTAAATACAAGTTTTGTTTCTATACAATTACTATATGGATAATGACCGAATCAATCAGAAAAAAAAATTGACGATAAAGAGGAGGTGAACCTAAGGGGTAGATATTCCTCAATGTTGACAGCTTTCAAAAACCAATTCCAAATTTTTTTCTTCACTATTGGGGGTACTACCACGAATGCTCGCAATACTGTCGAAAAGTTGCGTGGTAATACCTTATGTCGAACCAGATAAGTTGGAAGAGGAATGCGAGAGAGTTTTAGAGCATGAAGATTCCACCAAAGGATGTTTTTCCCAATAAGAAGAAAAAGTAAATACAAGACAGGTTGGGTCACCAGAGGAGGACAGTAACAGTCACATATCAATGGAGAGCTATTGGAGATCAGTTAACGACAATGCAGAATGCAGGATCAACTGAAAAGTCGGTTCGGTTACCAAAATCAGATTTCATCAAATTCAATGGTGATGTGCATGCTTAACCAGTATTTTGGGAAAAATTCAGTACACACATTAACAATACCGACGAGTTGGATATGACGGCCAAATTCAGTTTTCTTAGGTCATTGCTATCAGGTCAAGCAGCGATCACTGTCAGCGGTTCGACATCAAGTCAAAGCAGGTACCAAAATGCAATTGATAAGTTGAAAGAGGAATTTGGTAAGAACGAGATCATCATTGACAGCTACATTCAGCAAATAATTTCACTGCCATTAGTAAGGAATATAGTTGATTTGTTATTACTCCGCAAATTGTATAATTCAGCATCAACTATACTTATGCATTCTTTGGGTGTATTAGTAAATCAATATGGCAGGATGGTAAAATCAGTTTCATTGAAAGTTATACCATATTCCATGCGAACTGAATTCTATAAAAAGATTTCTGATGAAAATCTGTCAAATTTTCAAATTAAGCTTCAAGTGTTCATCAAATTTTCAAGTCAATAGCGGAGAAACCAGAAGACTTTGATACGTTTCATTAAAAAGAAGTTTAGAATGAAGTATAAGCCGCTGGGAAAATCGCTACAAACTTTCTCACTTTAATGAGTTATAACTGATACACTTTGTGAAATTATTTTCACTTCTGAACGTTTTGTTCCTGAGAAATAAAAGAACAGCAGTTTCAGAGAACATTCATTTGAATTGATAACAGTTTGACGGGATGAAAGCATCTATACCTACATTTTGTGAAACAAAATCGGAATGTTTCAGTTAAAGCCCAAGGCTCGTGGAGTGGTAATTATACTTGAGGCCTTAAACACTCCGGAAGGAATTCGCCAGTGCATGACAATGGAAAGAACGTCGACTCAATTCCCATAGGTCCGGCTGACAATAGCCACTTTCCTCATTTCCCATTTCTATTTGCTCGCCTGCGGAAAGTCCATCTCGAAGGGCCCTTCCTCTCCAAGCTTCAAACACTGCGTTCGACAATCACCAACACAATTTCCAACTTTTATGTTTGTTGTGTCGAAAACACTTACTTGGAAATGAAATATCAGTTGTGAGATTTCCTTTCCGCTAACTTCCTAATTCGTTTTCGCCTACCGCCAACAGAAAGTGTTAAATAAATATTAACAACAGGCGGTGACGAATTCAATGGGTTGATGTTTTCTGCGATTATGTTCGTTCAAAATCGATTGAGAAGATTTTAGTCCGGTGGCAGAGAGGGTTTTTGTGGCCGATGAAATGCGACGGGATCGCCCAAGTTTTTCTTGTGTATTTTGACCCACTGATTCCGAATTTCGAGGTGATCCGGAAAACTGTTATAGAGGATTTTTCGAGAAAAACCGAAAAATCCATTTTTTCTAAAAACAAATGATGCTATAATATTTTCCATGATATTCTCTACAAAGAAGGTACTAGACCACAAGCCCAGGCACATTTTCAGGGGGTGAGTTTATACACCACGAGTCATATATAATGTTGAAGTACTCGTCGAGAAACAAACGTCAGGCACTATGCCGTCAATTTTCCGCGGTACAGGTGAGTTGAAATGTCGTAAAAAAGGGGATGCTTTTTGATTACATTATACATGACGGCACTATTCTCGTTAAAGAGGCAATGAAAAAAGAATGCTCTAAAACCCAGTGCCGTCAAAAAAAAAAGCGGTACCAGGAGTAAGAATTTTTGTTTGAAATCGGTGATTTTACCCCCATTCCCCAGTTAATCGAATACTTGACTGCGTTGATTCAGTTAACTTTGCCTTTCCTTAAAAAACTATAATACATCAATGCCGTCAGAACAGGGTGATATATGGGGTCAGAAATCGCGAATCAAAACCCGATTTTTACCCCTTGAGGGAAGGTCATTTAGAATTTGACGGCACCGATTTCTAGCTTTGAGTTAACATGTATTAAGTATTCTAAACATTGTGCCGTCAAAAAATTATGGTTCATGCAGAAATAAATAAAAAATTACTAAAATTTTAGAGCAAAAAATTAATGTTTTCTTATAAGGTCATTTATTCCAGGACGGCATATGGGTTTTTTTTAGGAAGAAACTAATTATTATGGTTTTATAAATATGCCGTCAATAATTCATGGTATTCAATTGAAATACAGAATAAATATAAAAATGAAAAAATGAAATAAAATTTAAAATTGCCTGCATATTTATAAGAGTTTATTTTTGAAATATTATTGTGGATAGCACAGAAAACAGAAAAATTAGTGCCGTCAATTATCCCTTGTTATATTTTATGCATTGCTACTTTTGGCTTATTTTACATACCATTTTGGTCATATTTTGGTCAAAAATTACAAGACGGCATTAACAATATAATATTGACCATATTAAACAGTAATTAAAAATTGTGGTGCCGTCAACATTAAACGGAAACCTTAAGTGATAAGACCATTTCAAAATTTTAACGATAATCTTGGTAATATTCGTTTTCGGTCTAAAAATCGAATAGCGAACTTTCATGCACAGATATGTGATTTATCATCAAAAAAGCAGTATAAAGTATATTATGAAATAAGTGATTAAGGATTTAAATAACAATGTATAAATCATTAAAATTTTAAGAAAGATTATAAACTAAATAACTATTATTAATTTTCATAAAAAATGCATTAGTATTTCATAAAGTTTTAAAATAGATTCAAGTATTAACTCTTCAATGGATGATCCCCACTTCTAGCGACCTAAAGACATTATCAAAATATTAAAGAAGAGGGAGAGGGGGTAAAATCGCCGATTTCAAACAAAAATTCTGACTCCCGGTACCGCTTTTTTTTGACGGCACTGGGTTTTAGAGGCAGATACAACCTCCGAAACGTCAACAATTTTCAAAAAAAGAGAAGTATTCTTTGTTAATTCGATCTCATTTTTTTAGATAGGCAAATTCAGTGTAGGATACATTACTGACAAAAATTAATTTCTTTCAAGGCAGCAGTCTTGTGAACGCAGTAAATTATCGGCAAATTAATTAATTTGCCCTTCTACACTTGTACAGATTTCTTTGGATTAACATTTTTTCATTTTCAGATTGTGGTAGGTCATAAACCCAAAAAATCATGTCAAGAAAAACTTATTCGTGTGTATTTCCCGGCGTTGATACTTTTATTTTGCATAGATGAACATTTTCTTCAAATAATTTATTAAAACTCATCATTCAAAAAAATGTTTCATTCGACCTTGAAAAATTCCTTGGCAGAAATTGTGTCTGACAAAAAGAACGATAATATTTTTTTTTCAACGAAAAAATTAATTTTCCGGAAAATTCCGAAATAATATCTGCCGCTGACTGAAACGTGGTGAAGTTTGCTTATATGTTGCCGAGAAATCCACACGGATGTTTTTTTTTTTGGGAATGTCTCTTTTGTTATTCATAGTCGAGACATAAATGAACAATTTGGGACAAGGTGATCCTGGAATGGAAATATCATTATATGACTGAATGAGAGAGCACTAAAAATTTTAAGCTCGTTCAACTCGAAAAAGGTGCATTTTAAAGAAAAGCTTATGCTTTATTGTTGAGAATTGTATGGAGAATATAATAACATCATTTGATTTTGAGAAAAAATGGATTCTTCGATTTTCCTCGAAAAATCGTCTATAAC
Source organism: Chrysolina haemoptera (assembly GCA_958298965.1). Classification (NCBI taxonomy): domain Eukaryota; kingdom Metazoa; phylum Arthropoda; class Insecta; order Coleoptera; family Chrysomelidae; genus Chrysolina; species Chrysolina haemoptera. The sequence goes on from OY282587.1 coordinate 32,899,084, forward strand.
AATTTTGCGGATGCTTTCCCGGCTTATCACCCTCGATTCAGCGGGTCAAAATACCTTGGGTAGTCCAGTCGCACTTCATCGGCCACGAAAACCCTCTCTATCACCGGACTATTTATGAATCTATGACAGGGCGTGGTAACAACTTAGGAGCATGTAGATAATAGTAATAAAAATGCCTTTCATTATTTGCAAAGATTATTACCGTATCATTTGAACAATAAGAGCCTCCGCACACGAGTCGATTAACACTCGAGGCGGATGCGTTGAAGCGATTCTCCCACCTCTCCACTTCGTAGGTAACGTAGTGTTTGTTGTAGGTCCACCAACGGCAGTGCTGCCGTTTTGTGAGTAATTACTCCTTTTGTGAGTATTTTCAACGCTGCGGAGTAAAAGCGGAGTAATTGGATATTTGTGAGGATTTGTGAGGATTTCGATGGGTCCTTTAAAATCATTTAATATAATTTAAAAAAGGCCATAGTTTTCTATGATCAAATTTGGGTGGATTACGGAACATGAAGTATAAGATAGAACTTCTGTTCTGACTGATGTTTCATGATTTTTATGCTAGTTTATTCACTTTTTAGTTTTTGGCGGTATATTTTGAATGAGTTATACTGACAGATGACAGGTGACACCTGACACTTCACTTCATTACGATTACGTTATTTTTGGAAGATTAGTACAATTGTTCATTTTTTTCAAAGAAATCCATATCATTTTATTCATAACAATCATAACCATTGTGTCAGTTTCTGAAAAAATATTGGGAGGATTTTGTGAGTATTTTCAACGCTGCGGAGTAAAAGCGGAGTAATTGGATATTTGTGAGGATTTGTGAGGATTTCGATGGGTCCTTTAAAATCATTTAATATAATTTAAAAAAGGCCATAGTTTTCTATGATCAAATTTGGGTGGATTACGGAACATGAAGTATAAGATAGAACTTCTGTTCTGACTGATGTTTCATGATTTTTATGCTAGTTTATTCACTTTTTAGTTTTTGGCGGTATATTTTGAATGAGTTATACTGACAGATGACAGGTGACACCTGACACTTCACTTCATTACGATTACGTTATTTTTGGAAGATTAGTACAATTGTTCATTTTTTTCAAAGAAATCCATATCATTTTATTCATAACAATCATAACCATTGTGTCAGTTTCTGAAAAAATATTGGGAGGATTTTGTGAGGATTTTCAACGCTGCGGAGTAAAAGCGGAGTAATTGGATATTTGTGAGGATTTGTGAGGATTTCGATGGGTCCTTTAAAATCATTTAATATAATTTAAAAAAGGCCATAGTTTTCTATGATCAAATTTGGGTGGATTACGGAACATGAAGTATAAGATAGAACTTCTGTTCTGACTGATGTTTCATGATTTTTATGCTAGTTTATTCACTTTTTAGTTTTTGGCGGTATATTTTGAATGAGTTATACTGACAGATGACAGGTGACACCTGACACTTCACTTCATTACGATTACGTTATTTTTGGAAGATTAGTACAATTGTTCATTTTTTTCAAAGAAATCCATATCATTTTATTCATAACAATCATAACCATTGTGTCAGTTTCTGAAAAAATATTGGGAGGATTTTGTGAGGATTTTCAAAGTTTTGGGAGTAAAATGCGCGGATTTTGATACGGCCTTGTGATCCTTTTGATTAGTGCCCAGCGGCAGCACTGACCAACGGGTCGATTGGCGGTCGATACGTAGTCGAAGAGTTTGCGTTTCGAGCGGAAAATTTCTAGTGTGTCGAGCGGTTCGCGTACAATATTCTAAGATAGTTTAGCTTATATTATTGGCTATAGAATAAGAAGAACATGGAATAAAGTTCAATATGATAATATATAAATGGATTTTTCATTCCTTTTCAGACAAAGAGTGGCAAATAACCAGTCTCAAAGTTGTGTTTTAACGGGACTCTAGACTTAGTGATCATTTTTCAGGACCGGTATTGGTCACACAATATACCACAACTTCCTTACTATGAACTCTGCCACTTTCGTATTTCAGTATGATAATCAAAATAGGATGAGAAAAAACACCACATGATTTATTTATTTATTTATTTATTTCAGAAACAAACAGACCTTAGCCTAATTATAAGTTTCTTTACAACAAAGTATTAACATTTTGTTTGACAACATTGCATTCTAATTTCTAAAAAATAATCGTATTTAATATATAGTAGAAAGTAATACATAGTTTAAGTATTCAATTAACATACAAACATATTAAAGTATGGCTATGTATATAGATGTGTTCAAAACTCGGACACTCAGACGGTGGGGTCAAGTAAAGGTTTAAAAATAAAAAAAAAACGTTTTTGGACAGTGAATAATAATAATAATGTTTATTCGCCATGAATTCGAATGAAGTGACACATGGAAAGAACAGTATAGGCGGGTGTGCACAATATATTTAGTTTTACAAAGTTTTAATCATTTCTCTCACATTGAATTTGAAATTAGAAATTGAAACATCGAATATTCCAGAGGCAAGAGCATCGCAGTGCCTGTTGCACATTCTGTCAATTGCGCCATTGCTTGCTTCTCTAAAGGTGACGGGACGAGGACGCAGGCCTGATCGTGGGATATAATATTTAACTTGTTCAACTAAATTCAGAATTTCGTGAAGAATCATTAAATTTGTTGCATACCTCCTGTGTTCTAGTTTATCGATACTGAGTTCTTTCCTCAGTGGGCTATAGGAAACAAATCCCGGGCTCACACCGTGTTTCTTATAGTACAAATATTTAATGAATTTATTTTGTATCGTCTCAATTCTTTGTTTCAAGTTTTGTTGCGTCGGGATCCCACGCAACAAGCGCAACAGCTGATGAATATTCCAATTTACTGCGAATGAGTGAAAAATATAGATTTCTGATAGTGCTTGTATCGGTAAACTCGGAAGTAGATGTTTCAGAAAACCCCATAATTTGCTAGCACCTTTTATTACATTGAAAATATGTTAATCGAATTTGAAGTTACTTTGGAATAGAATACCAAGATCAGAAATTCCCAAAACTCTTTCCAACTGCGAACCCTGCATAATGATTACAACAAAGAATTTTCAACATTCAATATAACAATAGCTTAGCAGAATTTGTATCTCAGATTGAAGACATTCAAACTAATTTGAAGACTTTGGGAGAAGCGATTAGTGACAAGATGGTTATCACTAAAATTCTCTGCCAGAAAGCTCAAAACACTCAAAACACAAAATGTGACGGCTTTAACTAGCCAAAGTACCTCAGTAACATATCAGAAAGAAGTAAAATGTTTTTTAAGTGACAAAACTGGGCACAAGAAAAGATTTTGTCCAAAACTAAGAGTTAAAAAGACATGCCTGTACTGTAAAAAGGACGGCCACCTGATTCAAAATTGTTGGTTTAAGAAAAAGAAGGAAACAGAGATGAAAGACCCACGAAGTTCTACTTCACGAGATACCCAAGCCCTTATAGGAATGTCAAGTCTGTTGGAAGGTGGAAATATATTGGCATTAGTGGGACAGTCGTAGGCCTACACAAGTACTGACTGGTGGTTAGATAGCGGTGCCATAGAGCACAAGTATTCCACAAAAGAAATGTTTTCAACCATAGACCAACTAGAAAAAGAAATTTAATGCTAGAAGTCCGAGAAGTAGGTAAAGTGAAGATCACAGCCTCAAATAGCAAAAAGTGGTTGAAAACCGAGCTGCATAATGGTGGAAAAAATTCATGATCCAGGGTCGTCCAGGACCTGTTTGAAGTTGTGACCCGTGTGCGGAGGTCGAATTTTATGGTGAAACATCACAAAATAGGTTCTTCAACTCAACCCTATGAAAACTGTGTAGCGATTTTTTTCAATTCAAGTTATTCTGTTTGAAGTTCACTGTATTGAAGGAAAGGACGTCAAATGTGTAGCATGGCATCAACCTCGAGCAAAATATACATGTTATAATATTTGAAACTCATTCAATAAAATTCCATATTATGCTTCGAAGTGCCGGATACCAAGTATTCATCGAGATCTCCATTGTAGTTTATTGTAAAGATGAAAATTCGGTATCTGAATGATCGTCTGAATAATTCTGTTTTGAGTGGTGGTATTATTAAAACCCCTTTTTTATGTGTTCATTCAAATCATGAATATCTCTTCCGAACCTTAATTTATTGTGCAGATATGGAAGTTTCTTGGTGAAACTAATATTAATATTGTGCGTGTAATTAATCCAAACTTTGACTTTCTAAAATATTCGTGGCCGCCGTCTCACGTCAAATATCAACCCTAGATAGCAGTTTTGCACTTTTTGTATCACTATTTTCATGATATTTACATAATTAAAAATACTTGAAAAATATCAGCATAGGATGTATTGATATCTTGTTAGCCTAGACCAGTATGACGGATAAAAAAAGAATGTGTTACCATAGCAACGGTAACTTATTACAAGTGCCACTGTAAAATTTCAGGTCAAAAACTCAAACCCGTTCTGCGCAATAAAATTGGAATGAAAGAATGTAGACAGACTTTATCAAAATAGAAAATCTGGAGTATCAAGCCATGATAAAGTACCTCCATTTGAAGGGGTCAAAAGGTGAGCAAATTCCCTTGGACCCTTGGAGATCAATGTATTTCGATGTAAAAATTGGATTGCAAACTTCAAACGAGGTAAATTGTCCTTTGGAGATGAAGCGCGATCAGGATGGCCAGTTTCTGTACCCGTCCCCAAAATATCGATGCAGTTCATGACATATTTTATGAGACCATCGAATTGGGCTAAAATGAATATCTAAGGCAATGAATATTTGATATGAATGCGTCCATTATACAGTGTGCATGTCTCACTTCTCATAGAAACACCCCCGTATCTTCCGTAATAATTCAGGTAGAATGATGAAACTCTCAGGACAAATGAAAATGGTCAAACTGCACCTACCACCTAAATAGGGTTGGCCTAAATGATATACACTGCCCGCCACTCGCGATGGAACAACCCATTTTTACGGTAAAACATACTAGGGGCAAAATAGGCTCGAAATTCTTTCAGGTTCGTGATCAGTATCACCAACTTACTACAGATACACTTTTTCCCTGAAAAAATTTCAGTCCTGAAAAATCCGAACTTGTCTCACTTCTCATGGAAACACCCCGCATCTTCCGTAATAATTGAGGTAGAATGATGAAACTATCAGGACAGATGAAAATGGTCGAAATGCATCTACCACATCAATTGGGTCGACCTTAGTGATATACACTGTCCACCACTCGCGATGGAACAACCCATTTTTGCGGTAAAACATTCTAGGGGGCAAAATAGGCTCGAAATTCTTTCAGATTCGTGATCAGGACCACCAACTTACTACAGATACATTTTTTTAATAATCCTGAACAATCCGAATTGGTCTCATTTCTCATGGTAACACCCCCGTATTTTCCGTCATAAATGAAGTAGAATGATGAAACTCTCAGGACAGATGAAAATGGTCAAAATGCACCCACCACTTCAATTGGGTTGGCCTAAGTGATATACACTGTCCATCACTCGCGATGGAACAACCCATTTTTACGGTATAACATACTAGGGGGCAAAATGGGCTCGAAATTCTTTCAGATTCGTGATCAGGACCACCAACTTACTACAGATACACGTTTTTCCTGAAAAAATTTCAGTCCTGAAAAATCCGAATTTGTCTCACTTCTCATGGAAACACCCCCGTAACTGTTCCATCACCACCTGCGCACAGTGCATGCTATTTAGATCAACCTCAGACCAAAATTAGACTAATCGCCAGCCAGTATATTGTCGTAAAAGTCCGAACACCCCACCCCGTAAATGTTTATTTATGATTGCAATTTTCGACCTGGTCAAGGCAATGTTATTTTTCGGTTCATGCCTTGTTTTGATATTTCCGTAGTTTTCACGTTTCAAATATCAAATACGAGTTTTCGAAAAAGCTACTGATGGTTCGATCAGGGAGTTCGTTATCCATCGTGTCCAAAGTCATTTAGGGAAATGGGGGGAGCTGGGGAGTCAATGAGTATCAAGCATAATTAGCGAGTCTGGTGATGTTAGTTCCCTTCATTTATATTGTAAGTATTTTTATCCATTTTAATAATTATAAAAACGTAACCACCAGGGAGAAACTCATTTTGTTTTATCTATCTCTTCACTAAAGTGTTTCATGTCATCCTGAATTCCTATTCAACAATTCATTTGAACTGAATTGAAATAAATATTGTTTTTATATTTTTCTATGAAAGAGTTTCACTAAATAAAAGATCAGATCCTACCTAGCAAGTCGTGAATATCCCAAATAATGGCAATATTTACCGATTCAAAAATGTACAGAATTCTACATCAGTAATTACGGAAGATACGAGCGAGTTTCTATAAAAAGTGAAGCAAATTCGGTTTTTCAGAATGGAACATGTTTCATCAAAAATCTGGATGGGTAGTAAAATTGATGTCCTGATTTTGAATTCGTTGGAAATTTTAGCCTATAAGTATTGTCCCCTAATACAATAATTTTTGGCAAAACTAGGTAAGTCCTTTGGCCCTGGCGAGCGCAGTGTAATGTAATTTAGATCAATCATAGGCAAGAATTAGATTCGTTGCCGGTTTATCTACCGATCCTAAAATTCTACTACTCCAATAATGAGGGAAGATACGGGGGTGTTTCCATGAGAAGTGAGACACACTGTATAATTCACATCGATTTGGACCTCAGAAAAATTTCTGAAAAATCTATTCCCAAATGTCTAAATATTGACCAGGAGCGTGCCAGTGAAAAAGCATCGCGTTCGATGTGTGCTCGGTTTGAAAAAGATGCAGACTTCTTTTTTTGGGATTACCATGGAGTGATCATAATTAATTACCTAGATAGGACAACAACTGGTAATTACTATTCGGCGTTATTGACCACTCTTTGAGGAACATTAGGGTATAATTAACTGAGAACCAAGGCTGACGGTTTTGCATACATTCTGCCAAGTACCCCTACGATCAGAACAGAATGGATCTGCAAATCTGCCTGAAATCATGCTGATGCTTTAACTGTTGTTGCCTTAGGAGGGACGTTGTTCACCACAAGATGAGTAATAATACGTCTCTCCATCATTAAGGTGAGTAGGGGGTTTATGCCAATCCTGGACCTCCCCCCACCACTGACCTTGAGAGTGACCTTGGAGAATAGCCTTCAGAGGTTCACTTGCCCAGTGAATGACCTTGAAAGTTGGTGATCTTGAGAGTTGGCGACCTTGACGATTTGTGACCTTGAGGGTTGGTGACCTTGAGGGTTGGTGACCTTGAGGGTTGGTGACCTTGAGGGTTGGTGACCTTGAGGGTTGGTGACCTTGAGGGATGGTGGCCTTGGTGGTTAGTGACCTTGGTGGTTAGTGACCTTGAGGGTTGGTGACCTTGAGAGTTTCGATGACCCTGGGGAATGGTAACCTTGACATGTAACTAAAGGAAGCCATGAATACAAATGTCCTTGAGGGCAAGTGAACTTATCCCCTCTCTTCCACCTCAACCACTAATATAAAAAGAAACACGAGTTTCAGACCTCATGTTCCTTCTGAATAGCCGATAATCGAGCAAAATGTATACTTGCAATTGTGGAAAAAGTTTTACTCGCAGTGATAATCTACATCGCCATCAAGTGCAATCCTGTACAGCGGTGACAGGTGAGCCATCTAGTAAACGGTCTAAATTGAGCCCCATATCGCAAAACGATATGCAGTTCTGTGATTGTTGTAATAAACCAGTTCCAATGGGTCAGATGGTTTCACATCGAAGAACACTCGAACACAGATCTAATTCTTGCATTCAATTGGGTGAAGACGTGCAAATTATCAAAAGTGCTTTCAAATGTAGAATAGTTAGCTATAGGATTGGGAGCGGTAGTAACTATATGGATTACAAAACATTTTTTGATGCATACAAACAGAAAATGATTTCATTATTGCAAGGTGTGTTGAAGATACATAGTGCGGTGAAAGTAAATATGGAACTATTCAGCTCACATATTCTGCAGACCCAGGAATTATCCGAGGTAAAGTGTTTCAATTCTCCGAACCAGATAGTTGACCAGTCCATGGATCTTAATGCTGTTTTGGATGAATTCATCAACACAATAACGGCACAAAGTACAGAATTCGAAGATCGTGACTCAGGTATATAAATTGCCCAAAAATCAATATTCATACCTTGAATGTAAAATCATTTCTATTGCAGGATGGAGCCTGAAGAAAATCATGTTCACAGAAATGAATGTGAACAAGTATAGCCCTCTTGGTGCGTGTTCCTATATAAAGCTGCCAGATTATATCGAGTCGAAAAAAGGTGTGGTGAATGTGCGAAATGAGGATAACTATTGTTTTGCATGGGCTGTGGTATCAGCACTTTACCCGGCGGATCGTAGGGTTTCCGAAGTGTCTTCTTATCCACCCTTTCAATCAGTGCTGAATGTATCAGGTATGGATTTTCCGATGAAATTAAGTGGAATTTCAAAATTCGAAGTTGCCAATGATTGCTCTATAAATGTATATGGGTTGGAAAAAAAATTTGAGGAATCTAAAATGAAATATGAAGTTGTAGGTCCACTACATTATTCACGACAACGACTCACCAGGCATGTTAATCTTTTACTTATCAGTGATGAAACGGGAAAAAATCATTATTGTTGGATTAAGGATTTGTCAAAATTAGTTTCTAGCCAAATTTCTGCCAATGGTCATAAAAAATATTTTTGTGATGGTTGTTTATTATATTTTGCTAACGGAAAATCATTGACCCAGCATCAATTAAATGACTGCAATCATGTGTGTACAACCACACCTTCTGAAAAATTGAAAATCGACAAGTTCGGTAAATACATTCCTGAAAATATATTGAAATTTGTGAATATCGAAAAGCAGATGAAAGTTCCGTTTGTCGTTTATGCAGATTTTGAGTCAATTCTGAAACCAATTGATTCTTGTCAACCGAATCCAGATTGCTCTTACACCAACCGAACTCACATTCATGAACCATACTCGTTTGCATACTACATAAAATGTTCTTTCAATGAAAAATTCGACAAATTTGTTTCGTATCGAGGGGTCGATACTGCAAAAGTATTCGTCTCAAATATTCAAAACGATTTAAAGAATATATATCATAAACATCTAAAAATTGTTGTTCCAATGGGTCAATTATCTGAGACAGAAGAAAAAGAATTTTCTGATGCAAAGACTTGTGGCATATGTGATAATATATTCGAAGATGGTGATGTCAAAGTGAGAGATCATTGTCACCTGACCGGAAAAAAGAGATTTGGTGCAGCTCATTCTAAATGTAATTTGAATTTCAAACTTCCAAATTTTATACCAATTATTTGTCATAATATGAGCGGATATGATTGCCACTTATTCATCAAGGAATTATTCGACAAGGGCGATCGAGTTGATGTCATTCCACAAACCAAAGAAAAATACATTTCATTCACCAAACATCTTTTCACACACAGCTATTTGGGTAAAGATGGAAAATTGAAGAATAATTTCATGAAATTAAGGTTCATTGATAGCTATAAATTTCTTTCGGAGTCACTTCAGAATCTCGGTGCAAATTTAGTAGAAGATCAATTCATAGACACTAAAAAGTTTTTTCCGGATGTCGAAAAGTTTCAGTTGATGAAACAGAAAGGTGTATTTCCATACAGTTTCGTAGATTGTATGGAAAAATTAGATATCACACATCTACCATCGAAAGAAGAATTTTATGATAACTTAAATGACGAACAAATTTCAGATGAATGCTATGATAGGGCACAACGGGTATGGAATTTATTTGAATGTCGAAGTTTGGGAGAATATTCAGATCTGTACTTGAAATCGGATGTTTTACTGTTAACTGATACATTCGAGAATTTTCGGAGGATTTGTTTGAACACTTATAAATTGGATCCTGCCCAATATTATACCGCCCCAGGTTTATCTTGGGACGCTATGTTGAGATACACAAAAGTTGAATTGGAGCTTTTGACTGATATTGACATGATACATTTTTTCAAGAAAGGTATACGTGGTGGAATAAGTCAATGTAGTGACCGAATGCATGTCGCAAACAATGAATATCTACCTAACTACGATGCCAAAAAAGACGTATCTTACATATCGTATTTGGATGCAACAAATTTGTATGGTCATAGCATGTCTCAACCTTTGCCCATTGGTGGATTCACCTGGTTGACACCCAGTGAAATACAGGATTTGGATGTGATGAGTATTTCTGCTGATTCTCCTTTTGGTTATGTTTTTGAAGTGGACATTCATTATCCAGAAGAATTACATGATTCTCATTCGGATTTACCTTTCCTAGTCGAAAGTATAATTCCACCAGGTTCAAAATCCAATATTTGCAAGTTGATACCGAACTTATCAGATAAAAAAAACTATATCGTTCATTATAGAACTCTTCAACAAGCTATAGAAAACGGATTGATGGTTATGAAAACACATAGGGTTTTGAAATTTCGGCAATCGTCATGGCTTAAGAAATATATCGATTTGAATACAAAAATGCGTAATAAAGCTTTGAATAAATTCGAAAAACAATTTTTCAAGTTAATGAACAATGCCGTGTATGGAAAAACTCTGGAAAATGTGGAAAATAGAAGGGAAATTAAACTGGTTACTCATTGGGAGAATATAAAAAGGTCATTGGGGGCTAATTGTCTGATTTCCAACCCAAATTTCAAAACATGTTCAATATTTACAGAAAATTTTGTCGCTATTCATATGGGAAAAGTAAGAGTGTGTTACGATAAACCACTTTATTTGGGATTTAGTATATTGGATTTATCAAAAACAGTAATGTACGATTTTTACTACAAATGCATAAAAAGTAATTTTGGAAATGACGCTTCACTACTGTACACAGATACAGATTCTTTTATATTGAAAATAGCAAATAAAAACTTTTACGAATTCATGATCGAAAATATAGAAAGATTCGATACCTCCAATTATAACATCGGAAACGATTTTGGCATTCCTGTTACAAAACCCATTCTGGGGAATATGAAAGATGAATTTCCCAATGACCCCATTATCAGTTTTTATGGTACTGGGGCCAAAGCTTACTTTGTTCAGTCCGTTAAAAATGAATTGAAGAAAGCCAAAGGCGTCAAAAAGTCAGTCATTATCAAACAATTGCACGAAAGTGACTATAAAAATATTGTTGAGAAGGGTGGTTCCATACTTAGAAAAATGAATAGTTTCAAAAGTGATACCCACGACATATTTACTGAAATGAAAAATAAAGTCGCTTTGTCACACCATGACGACAAGCGGTTCATTATACCCAATACCACAAAAACATTGCCGTGGGGCCACAACGATATTGAATTTTATCAAACGGACCCCGAACAAAATCTGTTATGGTGTTCAAACATTGTGGAATCTGCGATTCATAATAATTCACAACCTGTCAACAATTTGGATTTGCTGATTTCATTACTGGAAGCAGAATAAGTCGAAGTAAGCGAACGCAAATCCTTAATTATCATTCAACAAATTTTATATTATTCATCCGATAGCGTGAAAAGGGAATATTCATCTACAATTGGCTATGAAACTGTTTTCACGAATATTTGAACCAATAATTTGATACGTTTCATATCATATATTTTCCTTTCCTTTTTTTTATGCCAACCTATATTTTGACATAGAAGGTACTGAAAAACGGTTCCACTTATATGTTGGAGAATAATCCAGAAATATCTCATATCGAAAGAAAAAAAAAACACAATTTTCGAAGCATGAATATTCGATATTGAAATTACATTTCCGAATTGTTTCTACTCATATATGTTAATTTCATAGTGTAGCATAAAAATATTCAAAATATATTGTATAGCATCCACATATTGAATGAATAGATATTTTCAATTTTAACGTGTATGTATAGACTGAATAGACATTATAAATAACATTCTTTCGTCTCGTTGTAGTCAACGTTTTGAAAAAACTGTACCGATGTACATTCCTTAGGTCCTTATCGACCATACTGTGTTTGAGTGGTCTAGTCTTGAAGAATGCGAGTTTATGCCGCATTCCTTATTTTGTCTAGCAGCAGGTAGCGAGGCGTGGGTACCTGTACCGCATTCCTTTGCTTTGAACGATCAGGGTGTATGAAGGTGACCCAAAAGAATTTGGCCTTGTAGTGGTCTCTTTTCAATATCTCTACCTGTGCGCAGGCTCTGTACAATTTCGGAGTAGGGGATGTGCGAGGTTACTCAAACTAGAGGGTGGCATGATGCATCATTGTACCCTGTTCTTCCCACTGGTAAGAGTGGTGTGATTGGATAACCGAAATGAAAGGTAATAAAAGTCCCAATTCTCAGGATAGTGGAAAGTCGGTTGTTAGTATGCTGGCAACGTTAGCATATCTTAGTACAATTAATATTGAAAAAAATAAAGACGCGGTTAACGAAAAGACTAGAGACGCGGTTGATGATAAAAATAAAGATTCGGTTGCTGGTTGTTCGACTCAAAAAATAAATATATTAAGTGATGTTAGGATACAGAAACCCGAACAAACAGCAACCGACCAATCGAAATATTTGGATTTTGAACAAATTCACAGCACAGACATACCGAGTTTCCATTATTCCAGCTTATCGGTGGCAGATATGCAAGAATTCGGAGATGTAGAAATGGAAAAATATTTCGCGGACATCAAGGGCTTCACTCCACCTCTGTTACCATATGCCCCCTTATGTGAAGACATAAGCAACGATGAAGCGGGTCCTTCATCGTTGAATAAGTCTTCCAAAAGGAAAGAATTGACACCGGTAAACTCCCCCAAAAAACAAAGGATGTCTACCACAAAAAGTGACGAAGTTGAGTCCAACGAATTTCCGTTGCTGAGAGGACTACTCACAAGACCTCTGGCATCGAAACAATCCGTCGGTAGTCCGATTCCAACGGTAGTTCTATCTTCCGAAGATAGTTCACCGTCACCGGTAATTTTGGGAAGAGAGGTAGTGCAATCATCGGCCCCGGCTAACTCTCCCAAAAAACAGGAATCTGCCTCAAAAAATGACGGAGCCGGTTCCAACGAATTTTCGGTGTCCAGTGGGTCACCTGCAAGTCCCGTCTCAGCAAAGCAATCCGTTGGTTTCACTTCTCCGAATCGATTGGTAGATCATTCTGAAGTGTTTTCTGGTAGAAGTTCATCGGTATCACCAATTTTGGGAAGTGGTAGAAGTGATGGCAGTGTTTGGTCACAAAATGCGGAAGAACAACATAAGAAAATTGTAGATGTTTTTTCGGATTTTGTTAACAAAAAAGCCCGAGCATATCTAGAACATCGAGAAGCTGCTGCAAAGGTCTCTGACGCTCAGAAATCGTTGCTGGCGTACGATACGGAGCTCGAAGAAATAAAAAATCGAAAGGAGGAGTTGAAACGACAATTGGAAGAGCTCGACGGACGCCAGCAACGAATTATGGGTGACAGTAATCAGCTTAGGCAAAGTTTGCCAACGCTGAAGGCCAAAGCAATTAAGTCGCAGCTCTCGCTCAATCGAGAGAGCAGACGACTTAAATTGCTGCAGGAGAAGGTTAAAGTTTTTATGGAGAAATGAATATGTGCGTGTGTGTATAGGTGTGTTTGCGTGTGAATATGATCCTTTTTTCCGATCCCAATTCCCTCGATTATTGTATTATATATATATATATATATATATATATATATATATATATATATATTATAATTAAGATATTTGATACGAAATTATTTAATAATATTTGAATGTATATTTTTCATAGGATAGATTAAATTTTAAGTATATGTTAGTTGAGTGTGTTCGTATTTGTATTAGAGTGTAAATAAAGGTTTGTGTTTTTTTAAAGTAGAAGGGGGGAGGGGGTATATATTCATATCGTATTTGTATACATAATTGGTTTTTAATTATTGTAATTATTAAAATGAATATTATCATTTAATAATATTTGAATATGTATATTTAATAAGATAGATTAAGTTTAAGTACATGTTAGTATGTTAGTATGTTCGTATTTGTAATAAATCATAAATAAAAAAATAAAATGTTGTTTTGGTGGGGGGGGAGGGGGGGAGGGGGAGGGGGGGTTAGTTGTTGGGGGGAAAGACCCTCGTTCCGAGCAATTCGAGAAAAAAAAAACTGGATACGTGGGTGAACTCGGATGGCGTCACACTAGGGCAGGGGTGGGGTAGGGGCTAATTAGGGGGGGGTGTGGGGGGGGAGGGGAAATCAACTGCGCACAAGTCAGGTAACTGGTTTAGGTATGCGACCAAAACGGAACTTTTAGGAAAGTGACAGAGAAAAGTTATGCGCAGTGGGTGGCATTAACCATGCTACCATACATGTCTATGATTCTCTGTCATATATGCACTGAAAATGTTCTCCAGACTAGAAAACTGGATGCGCATAGGTTTTTTATTGAATATATAGGTGCGCAGTTGGATTCACTACTTCCGTTATGTATTATATTACATGGCTGCTGATAAAAATATCACAATTTTCAAAGAAATATTCCCTCTCCAACCAACTAAAATACTCAAGAAAGATATGAAGTGTATATGAGAGCATTTTTAACAACAGGGGAGTGTTCGAAAAATGAATTTTCATTACTACGCATTTCTGTAAGCTCCCGTTTGCGCATTAAACCAAAATGGAGCTATTTCAAAATGTGGGGTAAAAATGTATGCGCAGTTGAAGGTTTTGGTTATATTTTGATACAATTCATATACATCACAACGAGTTTTGGTTAAATACCAACTATAGCTAGAAATAATGGATGCGCACTAGTTTTTCATTAAACATTTTGATGCACAGATGGGTATGCCACTTTCATTTTAATATATTACATACACTTTTTTATTAGAAAATATATATCTCACTGTTTGAAAGTATATTTTGAAGCTGAAATACACCCAGGAAAGCGAATATGTTTTATATGTGTGTCTGAAAATATGTTGCAATAGATATAAGAAATTTCAGAGTATTTAAAAAATCTCACATGTTTAGGTAGTGACATCAGACATTTCCAAACACAGTTTCTTTGAAATGTACACGCTAGTAGTATTTATACCACTTGAATAATTTTTTTGAGCTATTATTCACTATAGAGCTATCGATCATCAAATGAATGAAACATATTTTCATTTAAAATATATATTTCAGTCTTTTTTTCCCTATTATTATGCTATACGTTATACAAATCTAATATAAAAACCCCGACTCAAAGTCTAAAAGTCCAATCGCATGCCTCTTCCATTCGGATAACCTCTTCCCCGCCATCTTCTTCAGACAATTGCGCCGGACACCACCAATGGCTTTGATCTGGTAAATTTTCCCAGTCCAATTCAATTGTTGAACAATCGCTGATGTCATCCGGCGGTTCGTATTCCTGAACAGAAACACGAGCAACACTTCCACACCGATGCACATCACTGGAACTGTCTGCAGGGCCATATTCCAGTATTCGGAAATTTGCAATCGCTCTGTAAAATTATATTTTTTTAAAACTTGTATTGCAAAACAGGCAAGTGTCAATTAGGCGCACTTCCACAAGCCACACAGTCGTAATCGGGAATATTATTGAAGTCCGTTTTATAATGCAGATCTACATTATTATAATGTCCACTATCGACTAATTCACTGTACAGCATGAAGCACTTGTGGCATAGAACCTTACGATCCTCGGTGGTTGTTACAACCATCCAGCATGAAATTATCGAACAATACATATTTCTACCGACATCCCTCACACTGTTTATATTTTTGAACACGCACCTATATTCACCATCTACATCAGGACCATCTTCGTACATCCCTTCATCCTCGCTAGAACCATCATCATCATCGTTAGCGGCAACTGCAATAGCTCCTTCTGCCGCAACATCTGCTTCTTCAACAACTTCCACTGCTGCAACTTCTTCAGCTATATCGTCCACTGCTGCAACTTCTTCAGCTATGTCATCGTCAAGGTCATTCAGTGCTCGAATGTCATTTGAAAGTCACTCAACATGAAGGTCACTGGACTTCAAGGCCTTCGGAGGATACCTAGGTGGAGGGTATATCGGATTGTATATAATGAGGGTCGCTGAATGAGGTGGATCATTCTATGCGATTCTTTATAGCACACAAGTTTCATCATTTCTAGATATGTCGACATCAAGAGAGTGGGATTCTAAGCCAAAAATTGCAGTGTATCCATTAGTGATTGATAAAAATTTGTCATGTCATAACTGTGACATTGCATGGCCACCGAGTTTTATCAATACCTGCACTGGATTGTTCAAGAGTGTGAAAGAATAAACCCTCCGAAGACTCCAAAAAAAGTGACAAAACGGTTCGGTTTATGGACGGAATGCCGAAAGTGTGGTGAAAGAATGGACACCACAAACTTTGGTATTATTAGAGAAGACTGTAGGGATTGCAGAGCAGAGGAGACCTTGGATTTCCAGCGATGTACGAATTGTGACAGCTACCAAACAGACTGTTGGAAAAACCTATGCGAACAGTGTCGAATGGGGTTGACATTATGTGAATGTGTCGAGTTTTTTTTCAAAGACAGAATAGACCATCTGCTCAAATGCTGGTGTTTGAACGAAGATCAGAGAGCCGAGCGGGAAGAGTTGAGGAAAACCCATGTGGTTCCAATAAGGAGATACATTTATGAAGTGATTGAACATCAATAAACACTTTGTATGACTAACGAAAAATAAAAAATTGCACCAAGTATTGTTAATTTTTTATTCATTTATAGTAATGAGAGAAACATTATATCAACGATTTCACTATAAATATATAACTCATAAAATTCACATATCGAATTAATATCAGTTTATGGCTACTTGATGAAAAAATACAGATATTCAATTATACGATCGAACTTTCATCAATCCATGAGTTTTTGTCGTTGGGAAACCCAAGCCATTTCACCATTACTTTCCCATGATTCCTCCTCAAAATTTTTTCCACCAAGTAAATGTCGGGCTGCTTCGTTTTACTCAACTCCATTTCATAAAAACAGCCCTTTATTGGTTTCTTATCCATGTCTTCAAGCTCATAGGTTACAGGCATTGTACTATTTACCTTAACAATTTTAAAAAGTTCAGTTGTGAAATTTGCTGTATAACCTTTATCGAATATGCTCTTGTACTTGCTTATTCGAACTACGTCTCCTATTTTGAATTTACTTCTTTTATATTTCGCATGTATTTTGGCGTGTTTATACAAATTCAGTTTCGTGGATGATGTCACTTCAACGGGCTTCATTCCAATGCTGCTATGAATTTTATTGTTGTACTGATCCGTTATGTGCGGAAGAATTTTCAACCACTTGTGATGCCCTTGAACTGAAAACTCTTTATACAACCAACTTTTCAATGTCCTAATAACTCGTTCCGCAATTGCCGCTTTTTTAGTACTGAATGTCGAATAATGATTGATCAGATGTTTCGCCATCAACGAGGAAAATTTTGTATTATAAAATTCAGTGCCTTGGTCGGATTGCAAGTTCTTCGGTGTGTACTTTGCGTCTTTCAACACACTCTCCATTGCTGCGGTAACGGATTTTCCCGTTTTATTTTTCAGCGGTCTTGACCATACAAACTTTGAATAACAGTTTATTACGATGAGGATATATCTATAACCTTTATTTTCTTTTGCATACGGCTGCATCTCCATCAGATCTATCTGCCATAAATCTGAAAACCCTTTAATTATGGTCTTCCTTCGTGGAAAATTTCGTCGAGCTGGCTTATGCAGTTCCTCAACAACTTGCCTTTTAGCGGTACTCATTTCAACTCTCTATTACAGAAGTCGGTTCCCAGGAAGGCGGTAAAGCTAATTGCCCAGTCCTCCAGTGTTTAGGTGGAGCCTTGGTTGTTGACTGCTCTACTTTAACGATTCGCTTTTCTAAAGTATGGATTAATTGCTCCAGTTTGGAAATTTGCTCGATTGAGCTATCCGACTTCTTGCCGATGACAAATCTGAGTTCAGTAATTTTGGAATCAAAATATGCTCTCGCTTCACGAATTACTGATGATACTGATTCTTGCACAGCGGACAGGGTCAACTCCTTAGTCTCTTTTATGCGGTCATCAACATAGCCCTTAGTGGTAGCATCTTTCGTGTCGGAGGGTTCACCAATATTCCACAGACGTTTATTCTGAATATTATAATTTCCATCTGCTGTGAGGATGAATCCAACTCCTGATCTTCCAAACAATCACCTTCACACCACCCCGTCTACGACCAAATTTGTCGATTGTGTTATTCATCGTTGGAATATCTTCAGAAGAATGAACATAATTCACACACTCAGGAAATAATATACATACACATTCAGTAGATTATACCCTCTTCGCGCAATTCTTCTATTATTGATAATATTTCATTATCATGCCCTGTATGTCCAGCCATTTTTGAACTCCAAAGGAGTCGAAGCCTGTCGATTAATTCATCCAAGCTATTCCAATAAATGTAACTTATGGGTTTGTTTCCACCAAATAGTTTTCGGGATGGTATTTTCATTATTCCAGCACCTCCTATAGAAAGGTTTTCCAATGTGTTGTCTACAGATAATAATGGCTTGATTATTTTTTGATATTTCTTCCATTTATTAGGCAATAAACCCTGTGCTTGGTCGTGATTTTTATACGCTGCTTTTGTTAATCTGAGTATGTCACCATATATATTCAGTTCAGTAGCAGACATATTTCCCGGAGGTACTTTCATGAATATCAACTTGTATAAGTTGGATGTTCCTTGGTAAGTACCAATGGTCCTACCATCTTTACTGAATACAATTCTTCCTTCAATAAAGTCTACATTGGAATCGCCCATTTTTAGCTTATTCGTAATGGGGTCTAACCGGACACCGAATATCGTATCATATGAAGAATTTCCAGATAACAACTTTTGAATATGGCTGGAGACTTCCCCATTACTGTCCGCTACCTTTGGTGATTCGGGGTCTGTGGTTACCATTGAGGATGATGGTGTATGCATTATCGATGTTTCTTCAGCATTAAATTTCACGTCTTTGTCATCACTTTCCATAAAATTCAATTTTGGGAGCGGGGTACTACTCTCTATGGATTTGGTAAATTTTTTTGAGTGGCTCACCACCGGTAAAGGATTTATTTTGGACGTATTAGATGATATAGTTTTCAGTGGTTCGATTATTGGTTCATATATTTTTGAAATCGCCACTTGGTCGCTTATGCGGTTATTTTTAATGTAATTAAATTTTTTTCGAACTGCCTCTGTTGCCTCAATTAATTTCCGTTTCAAATCTATTTCATCGCTTTTTTGTTCGTCCATAGTATTGACGTTTTGAATGCTAACGTATCACTGACCTGTTCAACTTCAGATTGAGCCAAATATCTAAAAAACATCAGAGATATATGAAATTGTCAAACCCTTTACGGTAACGACCTTCTTGTAGTTCTCTATCTTTGTCGATAACTAGAAATCCATATTTGTCATTCCAACATTTTGCACACATATCTTGAAACTGCTTAAACGTCATATCTGGCGATACATGATCAGAAAAAATGTGGTTGAGATTCATGTCATCCTGTTTGACTGTTACAATGAAATTTGAATTATCTCTGATCAATTGCTTCGGAACACGGGAATATGTTTGGGCTAGATAAAAACAGTCAACATTTTTATGGCGCCCCATACTAAAATATGCTCTAATAACATCTTGCTTTTCACACATAACATCATCAAAGATGAATACCGAATCAGGTTTAGCCTCTGATGGTTCTACTATTCCAGACGTGACATTTCCAAAAGTATAAAATCCCAATCCTTCAATCGGCATCAACACTCCTCGTAAATACTCATATTTGGGTTGATATAGAGATTTTGAATAAACATACACATTCGCGAATCGCAATCCCAGTGGGTGAGTTAGTAAAGAAATCATCACATTTGTCTTCCCACAATTCGAAGGTCCAATAATGAGACCCCTAATTGATAATGGGAGGAGAGATCCATGGCGTCGTTCACTGTGCCTCCCCAGTCCATCATTTACTTTTTCGTCAAAATTATCGATTTTAAACTCTTGTTTCTGTTTCACAATGCGCATTGTACGACAGCTAGAGACTATATAAGTGCAGTGCTTCGCTGAATCTTTTATTTAAATGACAAAACTCAATCAGATCGGTTGTAAACGTAAACAAGTGGGCGGTAGAGGTTTGGTTAATTCTCTAATCAATAAACTACCCATTGAGTTGCATCTACCTGGTGGTTATCAGTACTGTGGTCCTGGAACAAGATTACATAAGAGGTTGGCAAGAGGAGATCCCGGCATAAATAAACTAGATTTCGCATGCAAGGAGCACGATATTGCTTATTCACTGAATTCGGATCTCAACAGTAGGCACAAGGCAGACCAGAAGCTTGAAGAAGCTGCTTGGAGCAGATTCAAAGACAAAAACGCTTCTCTTGGAGAGAAAGGTTCTGCTTGGTTGGTTACAAATATAATGAAGGGAAAGCGTCGATTTGGTATGGGATGCGAGTCAACTAAACCGTGTAAACAGGGAAATATTCGAGCTATGAGAAAAATTAAGAAGAAAAAAGCAAAAAATATTAGAAAGGTAGTAGCCTTCGGTTCTGGCATTGTAAGAAAGGTGCGAGATGTTTTACGTGAAGCAGGAGGAGGTAAAATTGTTGCAAATAATTTGAGAAAAGCCACCCAAATCGCGCTGAAAGCAGCCCGTAAATACACAAAAGAGGCCCAAAGTTGGTGGACTTCTACCACTCATACCAATATTTGCTGGGTTATCAGCACTTGGCACTCTTACTGGAGCAGCAGCAGGTATAACTAAAGCAGTACAAGCAGCAAGAGCTAGTAGAGACCAGTTGAATGAGTCAAACCGCCACAATAAGTACATGGAAGCTATTGCTCTCGGTAAAAGTGGCAAAGGAATGTATTTGAAACCGTACCGCAAAGGTCTAGGATTATATTTAAAGCATCAGAATTCAAAAAACCTATGAGTATGCCACCCCGGAGAGCTCTTTCTGACATTGACATCAAATTAATCGCTAAGAAAATGAAAATTACAAATTTTCGCGGTGTATTTATGCGTGACGATCTTCCACTTTCAGGACCGCATCGATGTGAATCCGCAGTAGTTAATTTAGATAGCCGATACGGCCCAGGAACACACTGGGTGGCATATAAAAAAAATGGAGGATCAGTGCAATACTATGACAGCTTTGGTGATTTACCTCCCCCCAAAGAACTGATTCGTTATTTTCACAGTGGACCAAAACCAGCTAGTGAAATTTGCTATAACTATGAGCGACACCAGCGGTTCAATACAGTGTGGTGTGGTCATTTGTGTCTGCAGTTTCTATACGGTAAGCCACTATGGACAAAACCCCTATCCAGGATAGAGAAAGCATAAAGAGGATGGCGCATTCATTAAATGCATATTCTAGACTACGTAGTTTGAATAAAATGAGTAAACAACAACTTTCTGATATGCCCAAAGAAGTGTTGATTGGATGTGCTGCTGGGGAAATTGCGGCAGTGTGGGATAAACTACCACCACACCTTCAAAATGATATTGATGTCTTGAAGTATCAGTACTGCCAGGAGCATTATAATGATGTTGATACTTGCAGTTCATCTGATGTGAATGATGGACCAATACCCCGAAAAATATTTTGTTGCTACTGTAATGTGAAGGATGTAAATGTAGTAGCAAAAAATGATGTTGACACCCATTTAACATCACCACCAAAAAAGAGACGGATGCTGTATCATTTCTGTTTCCAGCAATAAAATGTCCTGGAATACTAACAATTGAACAGTCATGTCACGAACGTTCTCGCTATCAGGAGACTCAAGCGAGTTGAGCGCTAACTTTTACCCACCAGTCGAATTGGATACGAGTAGCAGTTATGGTTTGGGTTTACATGGTTTCTATTCCTACAATTCAATTTTCAATGTTACTGTGAAGAATAATGTGATCAGCTATTCAAAACGAATCAATTCTCCACCCATAACCATTAAAATTCCACCTGGCGCTTATGAAATTGATGAAATCAATAAAGTTATACAGCGATCCATTAGATCTAAAGAGAAACTGGCTGAAAATGTCACCGAAAAGAATATGGATGATGTGTTTCTCCTACATCCAAACAACAATACTCTGAAATGTGAAATGCGATCGAAATATTACATCAACCTCTTACATGAAAACTCTATCGCTGGTCTTTTAGGATTCGAGCCTAAGGTCTTTGGTATCGGTGAAACACATGAATCAACATTACCTGTGAATATCAATAATGTGAGAATAATCCGTGTGGATTGTAACGTCACTTCTGGAGCGTATTTGAATGGTGAGGAATGTCACAGCATTTTCGAATTCGATATTGATGTCGAGCCAGGATACAAACTCACAAAGGAACCACGAAATATAATTTATATGCCAATCAAGCCCGAAGGCCGTCAGTATCTCGACAACATTACTCTGCGCATTTTGGACGATCGTGGGCATCTGATCGAGTTCAATGGTGAAAGAATAATTATAAAATTGGAGTTGAAAAAATTGTAATATTGACCTCTGCCAAGAAAATACAATGGGGTTTTGTTATAATGTCCGGCGATTGAAACCGAAACGGTGTATGTACAATGGGGTTGAGGATCATGCTGATATAAAGAAGAGAAAAATCATAAACCGATTCATTTCACGTGAGCCCGTTAAACAATCAAGATATACCATCAGCTCTAGTAATCTAAACTTTCTGAAATCAATTGGCTTGAAGATCAGGTATACCAAGAAGAAATAAAACATGGCCGCTTTCACTACAAGCGATATGTTAGAAGTTTTTGAAGAGCCAATTTTCGATCATTCCCTGATTAGTTTGCATGAGCATACATATAAGCCGTATGGATCACCATATTATAAGAATTCGGACGAAATCAGAATTCCCATCAATTTTCAAGATCTAATTCTCGATATAGCAGATAGCTACATTTATATCGAGGGAAAATTCACACCTTCAGAGCCCAACAAACGATGTTATCTTTCCAATAATGCTCTGGCTTTCTTGTTTGATGAAATCCGCTACGAAATGGGTGGTGAACAAGTTGCAGTTGTACGAAAGCCAGGCATAACAACCACATTGAAAACTATGGTATCATTCGGAAAAACACATGAGAATAGTTTACTACCAATAGGTTGGGGTCTCAATCAGAATAAACAAGATATACTGGATCCTGCAAGTAATTTTTTCAGCGGCAAACTGCCCCTAAAATACATTATGGGATTCGCTGAAGATTACACCAAGGGTATTTTGAATGTTAAGCAGGAACTCATTCTGATTATAGCTCGATCCTTCAAAAATTCATTCATAGGCGAGGTCGATGCTGAACTAGAAATCACAAAAATAGAATGGAGAATCAGACATATTGTACCAGAAGATCGCCAGAAATTGAAGCTCTTGAACCGAATTAATAAAAATAGTAGTGCCAAAGTCAAAATGGCCTACCGTATGTGGGATCTTTATGAGTTACCATCACTTCGTGATACAGCTTCAGACATATGGGCTGTGAAAACTACCAATAGCCTCGAAAGGCCTCGATTCATCATTATCGGGTTCCAAGACACAGATCATTCCGAAAATATTTCAAAAGATGCGACGAAGTTTATTAATGCAAATATAAATAATATCCGTTTATATTTGAATTCTGAAGTATTTCCATACGAACGTTGGAATCTGGATTTCGATAAAAAATTGGACTCTTCAGCCTACTATGCTTACGAAAATTTCCAACGCAGTTACTACAACAAGCCTATGAGTGAACCAATGATGGATATTGGAAGCTTCCGGAATAATCCTCTTTTCGTCATCGATTGCTCCCATCAACCTGATGCCATGAAGTCATCCACCGTCGACATCAAAATTGAGTTCGAAACCCGAAAGACAAAATTTCCCGCCAACACGAAAGTATATGCACTTATACTACACGATGCCTATTTGAGCTATAGTGCACTCAATGGTTCAATTCAGATTGGATTATCATAATATTTTATTGATATGTATCTTATTTTTCATATTTTGAATGTATCATAATATAGTAGTAAATAAAAAAAAAATACTTTCAATGTTGTTTTTATTTATAAAATGAATATTAATATATGCATACTAAAAATAATTTTCTATGTAGACTGCAAAACTTCACCACTTTCACACACATTCCCTTCTTCTCCATCTGAGCTATACTCGTCTTTTCTCAGTTGATATTTTTCTGTTATATCTCCTGGTAAATATGCAATCAGGTCTGATAAAAATCTTCTCATTTCCGCTTCAATCATCTGCTTGCAATACTCATCCAAACTAATGAGTCCATAGGAATATTTGTTACACAACTTTACACCAAAGTCATATTTATTGCTGAGCTCCAAAACTCGTCGGACCTCCTCAACATCAAAACAAATGTTCATATCATAATTTGCCGAATGTAGTGCATCCCAACTCAAATCATTCAATTCACAACGCAATCTTTCAATTGCAGAATCTATATCTACAGCCTCTGTCCACAACTCGCTGGAATATTGCATCCACATCTTTGTATGGAAGTTCTGAAAAATAAATAGTGACTATCAGTTTCAAATCATTATCACAAGCTATACCATACTCACCTTACGTTTTGAGTAGGTGGATTAACAATATTTTATATTCTACCATGAATTTACATATTATAATTATACTTTTACTCTATCACATCGAACTTTACTAACGATCGGGTTTTCGCACCAGAAAATTCCTGAGAACTCTGCCCTATATATGTTATTACCACTTTGGACTTTGATGAATTTATCATTCGAATAATCTCATCTGTTAATTGCTCGGTGACTCGTTTCGGAAGCCATGATTTGAATTTGACATTATCTTCCAACAGAATTACCTGAATAGATTTACCATATCTTGTAGAATACATTGCCATTTTTTCAACTTTATAAGCTTTACCGATCGTTAGTGATGTTATAGGTCTGTGTTCTAGAGTTTCTATGTGTTGAATAGCAGAATTTATTTTTTCAAAATCAAATTTTAGGGTATCCATTTTCGAATATGTAGAAATTATGGTAGAAAACTATAAAATATTTTCACCTGAATTGCGATGTGTTCCTTTTGGTGCACTATAGTTCGATGCCAACTCGGAAAAACTGATTATGAAGGCTCACTCTGGTACTATGGGCGGTGCAAACTGAATTCGTAAGTATCTACTCTCTAGCTTTTATAGCAATCGTTGAAGGGAAGGGGTATATTTGAGGTTGAAATGAATGAAGATAGAAAAATATTCAAGGTCACTTCAACCGAATATGTCAATGCTAAATTCATTTCAATACACCCTCTTACTCAATAGTCTTCAAAGATATCGGTCTACAGTGAAGGTCAACCAATTGAACAGTCATCCACTCTCAAGCTCAATTGATATCAAGGTTACACACTTTCAAGGTGGCCCATACTCAAATTCACCCTTCAAAATCCATGGTCACCAACTTTCAAGGTCATCAACCCCCAATGTCGACTACCCTCAAGGTCACCAACCACTAACCAGATCATCCTCTGAAGGTCATTCCCCAAGGTCACTCTCAAGGTCAGTGGTGGGGGGAGGTCCAGGATTGGCATAAACCCCCTACTAAGGTGACGATGGATGGCATAGTCCTATTTTGAGGTGAACCGAGCAAGATTTGTTGATCCCCAATTACCTATATGCTGATAGCTTGTCAGGAGATACTGAGTCCGTTGTATAGAATGACAAATGCCAAATATTGAGATATATCCAATCGATTTTGTACCAATAGTGGTGCGTTCTGATCATGTAGGGGTCCACAGTCGAATCTGAATGTAATACCAGCTTTCCGTAACATGGCAGAAATCTTAGTCAGCTAAACGCAGAAGGCTGTCATGCTTCATTCACTTCGTCTGCTCAGAGCACAATAATCACTTGCCCCATGGACGTGGGGTGTGGTTGGGTAAATGACACCGGCCCGTCCTCCAGATTTATCGAGGATTCGGAGAAAGTGCCTGTCTGAGATAAAATATATAATAGCGTATCTATTGTACATTTCAGTTTTATTATAAATAATATTTTATTATATTCATGAAGAATAACGGCATAATTGAGAGTTCAGGTTACAGAATTGATTTCTGGAATCGTTGAAGGCGTTTATAAATAAAATATAATGTTGACTTTCACAATTTTGGTTAACAAAACCGCGACATATGAATGACTTAGGCTACTTCTTTTTGAAGAAGCCATTGTTTGGCGAAACATATATTGTGGATGACATTAAATTGCAGTAAGTTATTTATATCAGCTGCACTTCCAGCCAACATCAATGCACACCAAGTCTATATATTGGATAATAGAATAATTTCTACAACAAAACACATTTTTTCACAAGGGGTCATTTCACATATGTTTTACCTAGTTATTGAGAAGAATCATTGCTTCATGATGTTTCTTGAAACAACTTCAGTTCGATTTCTTTAGATGATCTGAGAATAATTGTAAGTTTTGAATAGCTGATAACCAAAGGTTCGTTTAAATTGTTAGGTTCGATGAGTGGGACGTGTTAGTTAACCCTTGAATCATAGATTCAATATATTAACATCCATTCGAATGAGTACCATGAAAGTTTCATTTTCTAGAGGAAACTCGTTTCTTGGTGTTCAAGAGCGGAAGAGAAGTTCCGTCAAGCATAACACGCTATTTTTATATTTAAATCTCGTCTGCCATTTTGGAGCCGGCATCTTCAATTCACTCATTTTGACAAAAAAGTCCTAAGAAACCACACATACCAATTTTTGAATCGAATCTGACTATGATTACAAATCTCTTTCGCCATCTTTGAATTTTGACAACAGATACATAATCTCTTACCACGAAAACCCTCACATAACAATTTAGAGTAAAATCGGGCCACAATCACAAATGTCATCCGCCATCTTGTAGCCGCCATTTTGTTTTTTCATCTAATGAAAAGTTCAAAATGCATATTTACTGGAATTATGAACACTTGCGGAATATCAAATCATTCGGAAGTCTGGAAGTGGGTGAAAATCACGTTCAATTATTCCGTTACATACATATACAGATATAGGTGAAGCTAATATACAAATAAGCGTGTTAAATAAGCATGTCAAGAAGGTTAACGTTCCAGCACTGTTAACAAATGATCAGCCACAGTCGAATAATTTTCTCGCGAATATTTAGCATGGATCAAACGTTCGCGGAAATCTCTTGGATTGGATACAATAGCATTATTACAATGTTGACATCTAAAATCGTAAATACCTGATCTATCTGAAGTCAGGATTTTGTCTTTCGGATTACTCAATAATATTTGAAGATTGTTCGTACTACTATGTAAAATCTGAAGCTTTACGTATCGTAAATGGAATATATACCCTATTTTCGAGAAATATTCAAATTTAATATGGAAAACGTCATTTCGAATATTTTTGTAATGCAGGATAGGAAAATGTATGATATCGATCCTAACTTCGAACAGTGCATACCTTCCCAAATCCAATATGCAAACTTCTGTTTGGCCAGTGATATTTGAAAACCAACAATTTCAGTCAGTAAACATTATATTCGCAGGCGGTTTGCCGCTGAATATGCACTCCAAACGAAGCAGAGATGGAATAACAGAAACATACAAAAATCCACAGAAATGTAATTAATTTCGAAGTGTAGATTTTGTTGAATATTCCATAATCATCCTTTCATCAAACTCTCCAGATCATGAGCTGGAGTGCATTTATTTGAATTACATACGTTATACTTGATATTAAAAAACCCAAGATTTCAATGAATACATTTCTGAAAACAACATGATTATTGTTATGGTAAATACTAATATTCTCGAAGGTTATTACAATTTCGAGCGAGCAAAGTTCTGTAATTCCTCGAGGGAATACAATTCATTAGATCAAGTTGAAAACTATACTTCATCTACGACCAATGTATTAGAAAAATGTATTCAATTTTATTATACTTCTCGCCAAAATGAACAATAATTAATATTGCTACAATTAAAAAGTTGAAAATATGATGGATGTTAACTTGGAACAACTGTCCTTTCGACGACTAATGTACTAGAAAACATAAAATGTGGTCGTGAACAAGAAAATGCATCTTCCATCACTTTTCACTATATTCTCTACTCTCTGTAAAATAAACAGCTTTTTGACAATTATTTTTCTACATTGACAGTAGAAAGCCTGAGGAAGCCGCTGCCAGGCAAGTAAGCCCCAATGTACCCTTTTTGCACAGTATACTCTTCAACTGAATAATTTGTTAGCAATAGTAGCCAACAAAAAACTACTGTCCCCCACGACCATTGAAGTTTTCTACAGGAACTATTTTGCAATGAGCCTTGAATACATACTTAGATGAAATTAGTTTTGGATTCAAAGAGGAGAACACCTTCGTACCGGTTCCATGCCAATCTTCAGCGAAGGCTATTTCAACCCAAAAAATTATATTGACAGTATAGTTATTCATGATACAAAGTCGTAAAGTAAAACTTTTTGTACTACTAGGTAAACATGCAAGGGTTTAATATCGGCTCCAGTGCCAAAAAAAAAGAAGAAGCAGATTTGTCACTCTGTAGAACCCTTGATCAAATGAAAATTCCATATTACGAACGTAGAATCTATGGAGAGTTGAATAGAAGAGCAGAGCATCCAACTGGTCATAAAGAATTGGAGAACGACAACCTTAGAATGATTTATGTTATACTGAATTAAGGTAGGTATATACAGTAACCGGCAGAAATTACGCATCACGTGGAAAAAAAAGTTAATAATGAATTTTGACAAATATCGATATGATAAGGTAATAGTCCATACTCGAAATGGAAGGCCAAGTTTTTTTTTGGAAAAAGAACACAAAGTAGTCTCCACGAAATTTATTAATAAAACAGGATAAAAATCGTTTCTTATAAAAGACATGTTTCGAACATACAGTGAGTCCGCTTAAGTTGGCTACATATGGGAAACTTTTGTATTATTTATTTTCTGCATGGTCTAAAACCCAAGATACAATCATCAGATATCAAATTTTATGAATCTTATACGAGGTATGTCAAAAGATATGAAAGTAACTTTATATTTCACAATATCGAAAATTGTTATTATGAAAAGTTGTTTGGAGTTGAAAACTATGTTTCAATATGCAATTACATCCTTCTAATTGGAAAAATATTTTTTTTATAAGTTTTTCTCAAATTATCAATACCGAACATTTATCATTTTTATTTATGACAAACATGTTGAACTTTCCGTTCTGTTTAGAAATAAATGAGCAAACTTTCATTAAACAAAATTTATCAAATATCTTATGAACATTGAACAGTTGATAACCGTTTAATTAGTTCAAAACTTTTTTTTTCACATTAGAAGGATGTAATTGCATTTTGAAACAGTTTTTAATTCCAACTAACTTTCTATAATAACAATTTTAGATATTGTGTAAAATTCATATTTTTGACATACCTCTTATAAGATTGATGAAATTCGATATCTGATGATTGCATCTTGGGTTTAAGACATTTTTTTATGAAGAATAACTTTTTTTCGTAAAATTAATAATAAAAAAGTTTTCCATATGTAAACTTAAGTAGACTCACTGTATATATGTTCATAATCAGTTTCTTACAAAAGAGAAAAGAATGTGCGGAGAGAAAAAATAGTAAAAACTATAAATATACGAAATTACGGGAACATGGTGTAATTTTGAGTTTTTATTTTTTTTTAATTTTTTTTACACAAAGAAAAAAAATAGTAAAAACTATAAATATACGAGATTACGGGAACAAGATATAAATTTTAGTAAAAAAAAACAAAAAAAAAATAAAAACTAACAAAACTAATTGGTAAAAAAAACTAAAAAAAATAAAAAATAAAAACTAAAAATTATTCCATGTTCCCGTAATTTCGTATATTCATAGTTTTTACTATTTTTTTCTCTCCGCACATTTTTTTCTCTTTTGTACGAAACTGATGATGAACATATACATGTTCGAAACATGTCTTTTATTAGATAGGATTTCTATCCTGTTTTATTAATAAATTTCGTGGAGACGACTTTGTGTTCTTTTTCTAAAAATAAAAATAATATCGATATTCTTAATCGCTTCTGCATCAAAAGAAAGAAACCCCAAAAGACGTTTGGCGGAAAATTGAAAAATTCAATATATTTTTCTCAGAATGCACTTGTTTGAGAAAATATCGAAAAATGTTCTTCGGAGATGTTCAGAATTACATTTTATAGCTATGTACAAATTTTGAATGAGATCTGGTATAAAAAAATTAAAATAGATTTTTTGGCACAAACAAAAATATCTTTGAAAAAGTACATTTCTGACGAAGAAACACTTAAGTGAAGCCAATAACTAATATTTCAAATTCGGTTTGGTAAAGATTCGCAAGCTATTTCTATTTTATTCGTAGAAAATTCAAAATATGTGAATTTGCCATGTCTTCAGCTGCTTCATAAAAGGTCTCTGGAAAATATTTAGGGATTATAATCTAGATACTGTTTATTATTGATGAAAAACCAAGTAACTACACAAATTTAATATGAATTCTTCATTAGAACAAAACATGTATTACATTTTTTACATAACAGGAACCTACAATCAACAAAAATTATCGTAGGTGTGTATGATTTCAATAATTTGCCAAAAATAATTTTACTTTTTGTTCCAATGAAAAATTGAAATCAACATTGTGTTGATACATGGTTCTTCATTATTATTAGAAGTAACTGGATTATAATGCCCTGAAGATATTTCAGTGACCTCTTGTGAAGCAGCTGAACACATGGGAAATTCACAGATTTAAAATTTTCTTCTAATAAAAATAGAAATAGCTTGCGAATCTTTACAAAACCATATTTTAAATATCAGTTGTTGGCTATACTAATCAGTTTCTTTGCCAGAAATGTACTTTTCCAAATAGTGTTTTTTTGTGACAAGGTATCGAATTTAATTTTTTATCTCAGATCTTTTTTAAAATGTGTACATAGCTATAAAATGTCCTTCTGAACATCTTTTTCGAATAAAATTTTTGGATATTTTCTCAAACAAGTGTATTTTGAGAAATAATTTTTTTATTTTTTTTATTTCCCGCCAAACAGGAGAAGGTGAACGGCACTGTACAATGTCTTTTGATGTTTCTTTTGATGCAGAAGCGATTGAACATATCGATATTTGTAAATATTTATTGATAAAAAAATTTCCTATATGATGCGTACTTTCTGCCGGTCACGGTAGAAGGATATAGGTACTTTCCTAAAGTACACTTTGCCTACAAAAGAAAGTCCTCGAATGCATAGTTCCTCCGAGATTATCCAACAATTGCTTTGTCAACAAACTTGGTATGGTATCATTATCAAAAAAGATGGGCAAAACAAAACAAATACAATAAATCGCGTTCAAATCTAGTCACTTAAAATTCACAGTTCAATTTCATTCGATATCGATCAACTAATAGGTCAGAAGTCCCGAAATAAAAACTGCCGTTTTTTCGTTTGAAAGAATAGGATTGCTTATTGTCGAACGTCCAGCATACCGTCAGTAGTTCAGATTTTCAGTCATGATTCAACCAGAGATGTGGTCCAAAAACACAGGTGATCTCTGTACGAGAGCAAGCAAGTTTTATATGGAAAAATACAAGAATTCATTCGATTGGAGTGACAATGAATCAATACTGGAATTTGGTATTGCTGATGGCAGAAATTCTATGGAATCGTTGTGGCCCTACTTACCAAATAACTTCAAAGAATTCATAGGTAGCGATATTTCGAAAGTTATGGTCGACTATGTGGGCAACCAAGTGATGAATGAAAAAATGAAATTTATTCAGTTTGATATATCTTGTCACAGTGTTCCTAATGATTTCATCGATAGGTTCGATCACATTTTTTCATTCTTTGTCATGCATTGGGTACAAAATACAAGGTGAGTTATTCAAGTATTCATATGTATTAACTTTAGAATGAAAGATACTTTAAAACCTCAGGAAAATAGCACCCACTATATCCCCTATATTATCCTCTCTTCCCTCTCCCAACTCTCTCCCATCTGAATCTGCTTTGAACAAAATTTTTATCATCTCTGAATTGAATATTGTAGAAAAAATGTGTAGATTATTCCTTGGAGTTATTTTTTCAACGTGATTGTGATCTTAATATGTAATTTTTATAATAACGGTTTTTTTTCTGTAAAATGGTCCAGACCAAGTTTCACACTGATTTCATGAGAAGAAGTTGAACTTGATAAAAATTGTTGAAATCTCAGTCAACACGCAGAAAAAAATGCTATGTAGATAAGTTGTTCAAAATTGAATCTTCCTCACAAATTTGAAGTGGCAACCTCCCACAACTCCATTTGTTTTGCAACTGTTTTTGTCAACGAATGGAATTTTTTTATTGTTGACTCAGGCACTATAGACCAATAGAAATGAACAATAAATTCATTATAATTCAAAAAGTTTTCAAACTTTGGTCAAGTGCATGGTACATCGAGAAAACAATATCACAGTTTGCAACCTCTTCCGATTAACTTAAATTTTGATGTATACTCGTTGAGAAAATTTCAAAAGGTCTGCAAACTTGGAGTGGTATTGAATATATTATTTCATATCACGAATCAAGTTTGCAACCCATTCAAGTGAACGGAATATTTTTTTTTATCGAAAATTAGTGTTTTAGTTTGATATACCATAAGAGAAATTTTCAAAAATTCTGCAAACTTGGCAGATACATCGGAAAGATATGCAACCTTTTACATTGATCGAAACACATATTTTTTAATACGTGGTCATCTTTTTTTATCAAGGTGGTCTCGAAATAATTACAAAACTTTTGAAACTTTGTTGCAAATTTTGAAAACATCTTTTCTGATGCATTCATAAATTTGCAACCTTGTACACTATACGGAACTCCAAGCAATTTGCAAAAATCTAATTTGTAAATTAATTAGATTTTTCAAAATTGCATGAAGTTCCTGATCGTATACCAGTTGCAAATTTGTAAATGTACCAGAATAGACGATTTCAAAATTTGCAACAAAGAAACTTTGGCAATTATTTCAAGACCACCTTGATCAAAAAATCACCACGAATTGAGAATAATTTGCAGAACTTTTGGAATTTTCTCAACGAGTATATATAGCAACATTTAAGTTATTTGCCATTTTGACAATGTTGCGTTCTTCGGAAGAGGTTGCAAACTGAGATTTATTACTTTCTCGATGTACTATTTACTTGACCAAAGTTTGAAAACTGTTTAATTAATTTTAAACTTTTGAAATTTAATGTAGGTATATCTCTACTGGCCTACTGAAAACTTTACTAGGTATTCAAATCTGATATATCATTCACAGACTGGAACAGATTGTAATAACTAAATATTGTTCTTGGCTAAAATATTAATATTTATGCTAGTTCGTTCAATCGTGCAATCACAAAAGCATACCATCACATATACAGCGTGTATCACTTTTCATGGTAACACCCCCGTAACGTTTGTAATTTTTCCATATTTTTCTGAATTTTGCACGATTGATAGATGAACCAAAAATGTCCGAAATGACAGAAATGACCTAGGTTTTGAATTTTTGAGACGTTCACTTCGTCTCACATTTGATACAGATTTGGACATTGTTACACAGTGAAAGTTCCACGGTGCAAGTTCTTAATAGAGAACAGAGAAGGACCAGTTTGTACTCAACTTTACCTGGAAGAATATCTATAAAGATCCGCTCGAAAGGACCAGTTTGAACTCAACTTTAGCTGGAAGAATATCTATAAAGATCCGCTCGAAAGGCGATTCTGTATTTTACTATTTTTTGAAGAAAAATTCGTGTCAAAATTGAAATATTTATTTTCCACCTGTCTGTCACAAAATTGTTTTTCCAGTCTACTTTTCATGACAAAAGTAAAAAATAGAAACTATTCACAACATGATCATTCCTAAAATTCAGTCCCACAGGTGCAATACATTGGACATTTTATTTTCAGGCAAGCCTTTCTTAATATGTACAAAATGCTAAAACCTGGAGGGAAAATATTTTTGATATTCGTTGAAAGAACATCCGCCGACGAAGTCTATGATTTTTTATCCAAAAACCAGAAGTGGGGAAAATATGGACATGAAAGATTAATATCACCATTTCACTTCTCTACCAATCCCCAGAAGGAGTATGAAAAAGTTGTACGTGAAACTGGATTCTGTGATTATTCTATTGAAGTAGGGAATTGGAGTAGGGGATTTACTAGTGAAAAATCATTTGAAGGTGTGTCTTGATACAATTACTCTCAGCACATACCAAATTCCATATTCAATGTTTTTTCAGATCTATTTTACAGTGTCAATCCGATAATACAAGAAGTTCCCAAAAATGATGTTGACGAATATAAAAAGCTTTTCATAGAAAAAATGAAACGAAATAGTTTGAATTGGGTCACTACATGCCAAAAAACTGGAAAAGAAATTTTTAATTCAAGCTACAAATCAATCGTACTTCTTGCAACAAAGCCTTCTGTTCACCTTTAAGTTTTCGGAGTATACCTACCAATGAAGATCTATGGCGAGAGAAAGTGTTCGATTGTACATATGTTATAGTCGTTTTCAATTTTACAGTTTTACCTATAATTTTTACAATATATTTGATGCTACCATTTTTACAATATATTTAATTTTAGTAAAGATCATCATTGCTTCCAATCCACAAGAATTTTTTAAATATGTCAACGAAAAATCATAGTATAGATAATTCAGGTTTTTAACGGGGTGCCTACACTGAGAAAAATAATCTGTTGTGAATACCGAAAGATGACTATATTATATCAAGCGTTGTGGTCAAATAGGCGCCAATCACTACATTTATTAAATATTACCACTACAAAATAGTATGATTCAAACAATAATAGATACTGAAGCTTAGAGTAGCAAGTACTTTCTTGGCTCGGTTATTATTTACAACTACAGACAAGTAACTCTTGTCGATTTGTTCTTATTTATCGGTATACCAAAATCAGTATATTACCTAGCAATTATATGACAATGTACAAAACTACCTATCCTTTTTTGTTCATGAATCTTTGGGTATTGTTTATCTGTACTGATGTAATATCAGAGGTTTTTCCAGGTTATAACTGCACTAAATGAGTATTTCATACATACAGTGTCTCACTTCTCATGGAAACACCCCCGTATCTTCCGTAATAATTAAGGTAGAATAATGAAACTCTCAGGACAGGTAAAAATAGTCAAAATGCACCTACCATCTCAATTGGGTTGGCCTTAGTGATATACACTGCTCACCACTCGCGATGGAACAACCCTTTTATACGGTAAAACATACTAGGGGCAAAATAGGCTCTAAGGTCTAAGAATTTGTCTTACTTCTCATGGAAACACCCTCGTAATTTCCGTAATTATTGAAGTAGAACTCTGTAAATTCCAGGAGCGTTAGATATACCAGTGATGAGTCTAAATCTTGCATGAAGTTGATCAGAGTGACATACACTGCTCGCCAAGGGCGATGAACCTAGCCAGTTTTGCGAAACATTATATTAGGGGACAATATAGGCTCAACGGATTCGGAACTGTTTATCCTTTCAAATAATATTTGAAAACAGCGTCACCAATTCAGAAGCCGTGACGCGCGACGCGAAAAGCATAAATGATATGCATCCACCTTTAGATTTGTGAATTGTCAACGTCAGCTCGTTTTTATTCAAATTTCAAGGCCGATTCAGATACATGGATGAACATTCAGGGTTTTTGACCCCACGTGATAAATTCCTTCAGTATTAATTAAATTAATACTTATGAACCAAAGAAAATATGACTTTGTGAACTGTCTCGCAGTTTTATAGGACCAAGGGTAAAAAATACTTGCTTGTAAATTGCACGTGTTTGAAAAATTCGTTTTACAAATATTTTCACCCTTGTGACTATAAACTGCAAGACGAATAAATATTTCAACATGTGATATGGACACACTGTGTGAAAGTGGTTTTTTTATATCTGAGGTGAAAGTCTATAAATTCATAAAAAAAAAATAGATTTTTAATAATCCAGCCTTTCGCAAATTTTCTTTATTATAGGAGTTTCGTCGGCAAGCATTGACAGATTACTCCAAAATGACTTTTTATGCATCATCAAACTGACTGACGTCATTATTCTTAATCTTTGCAGTCTGTCAAGATTCCTTTATTCATTCAACAGGTAGTAAAAAATAGGTAGCAAGTATTTTCATTGAACTCGACATACTATGGTAACCATACATGAGTAGAACGATTACTTACTATTATTATTACATTATTCATAACGAAATTAACGGAAATAGGGAAAACTATCCAAACTTCTGAAAAAGTTTCTACAAAATAATAATATCCCTCTTCAAATTGTTACTACACTAAAAAATTAAAGGATTTTCTTTTTTCTAAATGAATGCTAATGCCGATTGAGTTTCATTGAAAAAATTACATCGTAGTGATATTACTTCTATGAGTGCTCAATATCACGACGAATTTATTGCATACCACATTCAAATGATGATTATTTCAATTATTATTGACTACTTTGTCAGTTGAAATGTTAAATAACAGGTTATTATATGTTATTGTATATTGTGTATATAGTAATTCTTTTGTGTTATCTTCCAACATGTCTTTATTTGCAATGTGTTTTTTATGTTATTTGTTTTTGTCAATATAATAATTTAGACCCAGATTTCACATCATTCTGATTGAATTGAGTAACTGCGAGAACTTTTTCATTATGTTATATTATTATATAGAAGAGTTTTTATTCAAAGCAAGTCATACACATTTTCAGTCGTTATATATAAATTAATATCTCACGTGAACACGTATTCTTCAAATCCATATTTGCGTTTTTTGAAGAATGATGAGTCTATTTTTTACGAAACATTTGGAATTGCCACTTTGAACTGACAATTGTCACTTTGAAGTGGCAATTGCCACTTTGAACTGACAATTGCCACTTTGAACTGACAATTGTCACTTTGAACTGTCAGTTGTCACTTTGAACTGGCAATTGTCACTTTGAACTGGCAATTGTCAAAAAAACAATATTTATGCATGCAGTTGGAAATAAATATATTTTTTGAGTAACAATTTACAGTTCAAAGTGACAATTGCCAGTTCAAAGTGACAATTGTCAGTTCAAAGTGACAATTGCCAGTTCAAAGAGACAATTGCCACTTTAAAGTGACAATTGCCAGTTCAAAGTGACAATTGTCATTTCAGTGTGACAATTGCCAGTTCAAAGTGACAATTGTTAGTTCAAAGTGGCAATTGCCAGTTCAAAGTGACAATTGCCAGTTCAAAGTGTCAATTGCCAGTTCAAAGTGACAATTGTCAGTTCAAAGTGGCAATTCCAAACGTTTCGAAAAATATTTTGTTGATGGCTCTTCTACGCCTTCGTAATTTTTGGTAATTTTTTCAAAAATATTCGCCAAAGTAAAGATCTAGGTTAAAGTCATAGAAATTTCTCGGTTATTTATTACCTGATCTTTGTCGCAATTTTTGTGTACCTATATTATCTCCAACGGTGATAGAAAAATGCCCTCGGTGAAAGATTCATTACTAATGGTCAATAAACGGAACTGCATTTTTTTGAAGTTCAGCCTTTATTAACACGAGGTCTGCGTCACCAAGTCTTACCATAATTTCGACTAATTGCCGCGTTTTGCCGACACGAATGGTCGGTGTTTTGACTGTGATGGCGACTTCCAATAAAAATCAACAATTTTATCTGGAAGCTGCACTAAAAGCTCTTGACTCTAGTGGACCGTATTTCGCGGGTGTTGGAGAGATATGATGAGGAGAAACCAATTGTGAACTAACCACGAAACCCCAAGATCCTACCTTTAGTTCCTTCCACTTCGTGCTTCTTGGAAATTATTTGGAGCGTGAGGAATATTGTTGACATACGCTCGGTCTTCTTTCTTCAGCTAGCGATAGAGCTATAGTGTCGTAACCGTATGCGAGCACTTCACTTGGTTGAGATTAAGGGCATGGATATTGGATAAGAATGTTAAGGAAAATGTGGTTTTTATTCAAAGTTGTGGGATATGCGGGAGATGCGAACGTATACAACTCTCGATGTCGTCTCTCTCTCTCGTTCGGGCAGCAAGGCTACGATCTTGTGGGTTTTTTTTGAATAAAATAAAAATGTACACGGAGAGCAAATAAAATGTGCTGGTCACCGGTGAACACTCACTATGATTTTGTGTAAGAGTACAAAAAATAAATGAAATATGAATAACTAAAAATTAAACTGGTTTATTGAACATATAAAAAACGAACACATGAACGTGTGGACGCGACAGTCGGCATTATCAACAGATGACTTGCTCCGATGCTCAGTTCACTGTCTCACTGGGGAGAAATCGCATTTCAAAATGAATTAGGGCTGCTTTCGTAAATGAAGTAAAGTGCTGTGTTTTATAATTCTTAATTAATCATCACGCCACGTAGTCAGAATTTGATGTGTCATATGCTATAATCTCAATGTTAAATGTAATGTGTCTAATAGCTATTCATGTAACCATCAGATACGGAAAGCTTCACTTTGTGTTAGTAACGAGAAGATGTGTGCAGGATGAGCACATCGAGTTCCCACTAAATTACACGTGTTACACAAAATGTTATTTTGTAACATATTACATACAAGATTTTTTCTAATTTCAGATATCTGAAAATCATTTGAACATAAATAAACTACGAATTTTTTATTCAAAATCTGGTTGTTGATGAAAAGGTGGACGTTGTGACATTCACGTCAGTTTTGAAGAGTGTCACTTAATACCTCAAAATTATGAAAATATATATACAGTGAGGACCGAGTGAGGACTATTTATATGTAACCGATAAATTAATTTTCTCCGTTATTTGCCATTTTCAAGGAAAACCCTGAAACACGTCGATTTAGGTTTTTGAAAAAACCATCTGTAATTAATAAAAAATCGCCCCACCTTCATCCCGCTTAGAGTGACAGCCATCACCCCAATACATTTTCAAATCGAATAGGCGGTCAAGTGATACCTAATTTCGAAGAGGTTATTCAATTGTCTATGCAGCCATGTACATTTTTTTGAAATTCGTTCATGTTTCATAAAAAATATTTTCAGAATGTTAAAAAGTATCACGTATATTAATAAATTCACTGTATATTCAATTTACAATTTTTTTTCCGTATATTTTTCACTTTACTGTCATGTATGACAAACAGCAGTTAGTAAATAAACCAAAAAAATAAAGTACATAGAATATACAGCCAATTTAATACCATACTTGATACTTTTAAACGTTTTGAAAGTTATTTTTTTATTACACATGAACGAAACTAAATGAGGTATAATTTGACCACCTATTCCATTTTGAAAAAATTTGGGGGTGGCTGTCACTCTGAGGAGGTGAAGAAGGGGCCATATTTCATCACAGTGCGTCTTTTCAAAAACCTAATTCGACGTGTTTCAGGGTTTTTGTCGAAAATGGCTAATAACGTAGAAAATGATTTCAACTGTTACATATGAATGGTCCTCACTATAATTTGTATATTCCACTTTACATCTGCATATAAATATGTACCTAGAATAATGTTTCTTTGTTGTTGAAATGATCATTCGATATTTTGTACGAGACTGAAATGGTAGACATATCAAATATTCATTTTCTGCACTTCTTTTACGTTCTGGTTCCCACGAAAAGGACCAACCTGTGAAATGTTCAGAGAATATCATGAGAGGCGGGGTAAAGTAGGTACCAAATCTTTGCCCTTCGTTGCAAGAACGAGCCCTGGGAAAAAAATGTTCGACATGTATCCAAATTGACGACATATGGATTTGACGACTGAGCTCGACGGATCTCGATGGATCCTCTAACTGTGAAAAAATTGATGATATTTCAGAATAGACATCATCCATGAATATATATGTAAAAGAGAAACCAATCGCCTACCTTTCTGCGGTGTTCCCGAGAAGTGGACAGAATCTTAAAGTTTCAGTGAGTGTTTAAGTACTGCAGATTAACATATATACATGATGAAAAAGAACCGATAAACCGTCAGAGTTTTCAACTTTTTCGATTTGAGGGACGAACGGT
Organism: Chrysolina haemoptera; assembly: GCA_958298965.1. Lineage (NCBI taxonomy): Eukaryota > Metazoa > Arthropoda > Insecta > Coleoptera > Chrysomelidae > Chrysolina > Chrysolina haemoptera. The sequence goes on from OY282587.1 coordinate 32,939,302, forward strand.
TACCGACATTTTTTCTTTTGAGCTGGCGCCAAGCAGATAGATGTAGTAGCTAGGCCCGGCTCCAGCTCGTTATAGAATTGACGAAAAAACATGTTGGAGTCTAAATAAAAAAAAAATTATTCAGGATCAGCTCATTCTGAAGAATTTTCTGTATTGCTCTGTACATACAATTGACGTCCTTTTAATTCTGATCAAAATTGGTATTGAAAATAAACCTTGAATTATTATAGATCAAAAAAATCTTCAAAGATATTTCAAAGGTTATCAATAATAAAAATCTCAACCCATGTTATGAATTGGTAATTAAATTACACTTTTAGGATATTTTATTTGTTTAATTTCAATGCAAAATAAACATGTATACTTGAATAATTAAGTACAGTTCAGGACCACTGTCTTCAGGGCGGAATTTCTTCAACTTGTTTCACCTCAATATCGCACTAGTAAAATATGTAGAGCTCGTCCACTTTCCATCGCCATTAAAGATTAGGTTGAAAAGGAGTTGGAATGCTTGCAATTTGCAATCAACAAGAGTAATTCAACCCACTGACTATACATAGCCCTTGGGGCACTCTTATTGTTCCCTTCATTAAGAAGGATGGATCTGCTTGAGAACTCAAGGGAATTTGTGGAATTGGTGGTCGAATTACAAGGAAGTAAACATTTTTCCAAAATTCAACTAATTCTTAGGTCAATCTTATTCTCAGGTCTATTTGGACAGTACGGTTACTATAGAAGGCATTTTGTGGCAAAAAGTGGTGTAACGTTAATAGTTTAAAGAAAATATTTTGTTTTTATTATTACAAATGTTGGAAAAATTGCAATTTGGCTTGAGATGTTATGTCTCAACTGTTTAGGTTACTAAGTTGAAAGGGGTGAAATGTTACAAAAAAAATAAGTATTTAAAGTGCCCGGTTAATTACCGAAAGAAACCAAACACTGACTAGCTCAATGGGCGTTGGGGTGAGTAAGGTGGCAATGAATAAGCTTTCTAGTAACTCCTGATATCATTTAATCGAACTAACAGTTAGCGCTCATATTTTTAGACATCAACGGTGAACCATATGGATAAAGAATTACCTGAAGGGCTAATCATAGATTATTATAGATTTTAAAATGGTGCAGATCAATTCTGTCAACTTATCTGCAGGTTTACATCTACATGTAACGTTATGAATCTGATATAGTACCTTGGTGATCACCTCAGTTTACAGGTTTTCAAACTGATTCAATTTATACCCTCTTGTGAGGTTGTAAAGCAGTATATGTTTAGAACAAAACAATGATATAACATCTAAACAGTGTTCATTTAAATGATAATAGCTAATGTATTAAGTTACCGTCCAACTGGTACGTTTGAAAGAAAATAATATTTGATGTATTGATAAGCTGGTGGCAGAAAGGATGGCAAACTCCAATAGAATATTTAAGTATGGGTATTTCTTACCGGAACATCCTAACTCTTACTACTTGCTTGAGTTACGTGGGAGTCTACAACTACTCTCGTAGTGTGGTCTATGGATCAGCTCCAATATAAAAATATATTCAAAGAGGTTGAGGATCTTTAGTATCACTGTATCAGTATCACACAGATTTCCTTTGAGGAGACATGAGGTGAGAATAGAAGCCCTGTAATAAAGGTTATTTATAGTGACAAGTTCACCGGGGTCCTGAATTAGGTTTCAACTACTTAATTTGTTTCATCTACCTACCTTAGATGGTGTATGGGCTTGAAAGAATTGGCTTCCGGGTAGTGCCTGAAATATAATCCCCTACTTGAGGGTACTTCTGCAAAAATATACAGACTCGCAGTTTTCCTAACTTTCGTCCAACTGTTCCCAAATTCGTCAATACGAAATAAATTGGACCCTTCACATGGGTTATGGACAGCAAATGGAATTTCAGTAGCAACCACGCCGACGACTTCTTTTTGTAGAATGTCGAATACACGAGGATCACACTTCTCTCGTACTTTTTTGCCAGCCCGGAAATTGTGCTCAAAATGTCATTAGAAACAGCGGGAAACGTACCAACAGCGGGAAACGTACCAAGAGAAATTATCAGGATTTCAATTAAAATTCGAAGTAAACACATTATGAATATGACGTAAATCATTGAAAGTGAATCTTACACTCTGACAAAAAAAATAAACAACCGATGAGTATTACAAAAGCTCGTTATGCATTAGGTTGAAAGTTTCAAATCGTACCATGCGCAGATCTACCAGCTGACGTGTTCCGAAATGTGTCAAACAAACGAATGCTATAAAGCGAAAGTGTTGCCAACTACACCTTCTTTTTGGAGTCCAAGTTATGTGAAACTATGTAAATGTAAGGATAACGCTTAATTCACAATAATATGATGAATTTAAAGTGGTTTCAGAATGAATTTTGAGAGACTACCAAAAAGTAACCAGCTATCTAACCAGAAACGCTGTTGCTTCAGCATCGCCAAAATACGGCCACAACAGATTGAGCGAATCGATGGCTGGACGTTTTGTGATATCGTTGGAAGCATTCTGAGACACAATCAGCTGATTTTAAGAGTGACAGAGAAGGCACTATTAGCAATGAAACATTACGACAATATGCAACATGAAGGGTTACATGATACAGGTAGGTCTTATAGGTTCCTAATTGAAATTCAGAAGCAGATTCATTGAAAAAGACTATGAACGCTGGTGTACAGGGTGAGATACCTTGAGCATAACTAATACGACATCAGGAATTATACTCTATGAAAATAACACGTAACAGTGGATGGAAAATACACCGGCCAAATTGCAAAAAATAATAGTTTCACTTTGGGTGGAATACCGAGAACAGCAATTTTTACTGATGACATTGTAATGCTCTGGCGCGAAAAGATATGCGTCAAGATTTGGTACTGAATACATTGAGGCCGAGTTGAAAATGGCTTCAAATACTTACCTAAATAATGATTGCAAATGGCAAATATTGTTTAAAAATTGACGAACATGCAGGATTCACACACCTGTCTAGGTAAAATATCTGTTATTTCAAATGCTCCTATGTCATAACGTATCAGATCTCAAATCATTCTTAAGATTAGTTAATTATTAGGTACTGGTAGATAATTCTTGAAAAATTTTAAAAAATAAGTAGATTGGTAATGAAATTGCAATTATTTATTTAAATGTCCAATCGAATCGCTAGATTATTGTTCACTGCAATCTGCAATTCCTTCACTGATAAAAAGGATGTCTTCAATCAAATATATATATTCTCTTGAACAGAATCATCTTTTGAAAAGAATAATTATTTCTAAATGATGAATATACTCTTATTTCAAAACTTATTGAACTGTTTGCTTTTTTACATAAATTATCTTGAAATGAATTTGTTTGCATTAATACATTCCAACTCTTTACCCTAGAGAACTCCTACTTGTGAAAAATGCTCCTTTTGACTCAAGAACATGATTTCTTGGTGAAACCCCGCTATATACCGGAACGACGCGAACCCGCGCGAAAGCGCGCACTGCGACTGCCGACTGGGACCTCTATCCTGTTTTCTTTTGCCCGCGTTTGGTTTGGGGGTTGTGTTTGAATCATAACTTAAGTTGATAGTTTTGTATTTGTCACAGTGGTTATGTGCAAATGTGCTGCTACAGAAGTGCAATATGGAGGTCCAATTATTTCTGCACGATTTGAATTTAGGTCATTTATGGACCAGTTGTAGAGGTAGGTTGAAGATATTGTTTTCAACAGGTGTGTGATAATGGCGGATGACGCTGTCGTTTCTATATTCGATCGCATTTCTATGCGTCACCGAATAGGTACCTACGTAGATTATATAGTTTTTGAAATTGAAATATTACAAAACTATTCTCATATATAACCATTATACCTCAATTGTTCGCAGTTGTTCTCTGTTTGTTGAACTGTACCATATGTGAACATGGCTTCCATGGCATATTTTTATAACCAAGTGCACATTTGTACTGGGCCTCCAAATGCAGATAATCTTGAACCAAAAATGTATTGCATTATGAAGAAGAATATTGTTTGTTACTGAAGTTGAAATATTCTTGCCTCAACCAACTCACACCATCGAACAAAGAAAGTATTCACAATAGTGTTCATTATCAAAGTTGAAATACTCTTGCACCAAACAACTCTCATTATTCAGTGAAGAAAGTGTTCATATGTCTCAAAACAGTTTCCTCTCAAGTGGTCAAGAGGATTCCGTCAAAAAATCAAACTAATATTTGGTTGGACCTATTCAAGAATACAATCGACTTGAATCAATGCAATTATGCATTGATGCAAAATATCCTTTTTATCAGTGTTCTGAGACTGACCAGAATTTGGCGTCGGGACAGGGTCAGCTCAAAATATAATGCCAGATTAAATTGGATGTATTCATTTTCCGTTCTCTTGTTTTTAACATTGTTATTTCCGTCAACCGGCTGTTCCCTTACGAGCAACCCTCAGAATATTCGAAAGACTTGTGCGGGCTAGGAAAGAGGTAGCCCTTTTCTTTTGACGTGTGATGCCATGCATAATACCACTGAATTGAACCCGGTACCTTGGATTAGGATGCTAGCACTTCACCCATGCACCACCACGGCCTATTTACTCGCATAAATTCCGTTGAATTTACACTTTGGTCATTACCAGATTATAGAAGTTTATACACCCCAAAAAACCATGACAAAAAATCAAAATAGAAACATCTATGTTGTTGAAAACGAGAACATTCTCCATGAAAATTTAAAAATGACAAATGTGATTTATTTGTTATATCTAACAGAAAACAACTACTACCCCGGCACAAGCCACGCTGGACATTGAACTACATTTGATAGATATTGAGAAAAGAACTGAAAAGGAAAGAAAAAATCTGAAAGTGAAAATTCGCATTTTCATTCAGATAGCTGACTTTTTTAATTCTCTAGATAAGGAGAATGTTATTAAAAAAATATCACTCACAGAAATCGTTCATTTCATTGAAGCAAAGTTCGCTTCTCTCGCATTTAATCCCCAATACATTTTGGTCGACAAAAATCTATTTCGCTTTGCCAAGCTCTTCAGGAGGATTGATATAAGAATGGAATAAAACAGGCTCTTCAGAAGCCTACATATCAGGGATGGATATGAGGGAAATATTTCTTCTGCGGCGACACTTTGAAAATGAAAAAAATAGCGACTAAAGTTTGTCTTTCAGTCGCAGATGATTCCACAACATATTTTCGAACTAAAATCTATGTTGTATTATTACATATTAAACAAACAAAATCAACAAATATAATAAAAAACTTTAAAACCATATCTATCATAAAATCGAATTGAACATCAAACATCACTGCGTATTGTCATAATCCCTATAAAACCCCTCGAAAAGCTATTTTGAAGGATCATCACCACATAGGGGCTGTAAAGATGACAAATGTAGCGAGATAATTTTTTTGGTGGCCAGATCAAGATAAAAATATAAAGTAGCTTTTTAGGTCATGTGACGTTTGTTTATCACATAAAATATCCTCCCAGCAAAGCTATTTTTCCATCAAATCATATAAGTATGCACTTTTATGCATTTTTCTCCTCCGTTTTTTCAACAAATTGGTAATAGTGCAGCATGTAATGCGTAAATTAAATTGAAAATGCATGGAAAAATTAATTGACTGGGAAAAAACATTTTTTTGGAAGTGCACTGAAAATCTTTATTGGCAATAATAATACAGAAACTGCCATTGTTTCAATTAATCAACTCTTAAAATTTTCTGATATATCTTGTCACAGAAACGACAATTAAATATCGTAATTTCAAGGTTCTGATTACCGAACATGTACATATTTTTTTTCTGTTTGTACAGTTTTTGTATTTTATCATTATCGAAAAAAATAGCAAAAAACGAAATTTATAAACATTTTTTGAATCTGGTCAGTTCAATTTTAACTGGCGCTTCGCTGTCATCCTTCGAAAAAATATTAGACGACTCGATAAAGCGTCGATAGTTGATTGAAATACGAATCCGTGAAGAATATAATTCGAATTTTCAGTCATGATTCTACCAGAGATGTGGTCAAAAAATACAAGTAATACTGATTGAAAGTTTGATTTTGTGGAGTAATCTTTGTACGACAGTAAGAATACTTTATATGAAAAAATACAACGATTCATCAAATTGAAGTGACAATATATTTCCTTGCATAACAACCAATCAGTGGATTTCAAATTTTGAAATTCAGCCAATAGAATCGGAACTACAGTGAAAATATAGCTTGTCGCTGTATTTTCACGGTGATAAACCTGCTTAGTTTTTGTTTTACTATCTGTCAAGTGAAAATAATGATTTAAATTATAAACGTAAAATGTATGTGTTTTGACTAGTTATCTTTATTTATCAATATGAGCGATCGTTGGGGACAAATGTCAATTGGTATCATAGATGAGCCCGTGGAAAACAGTATTCCGTTGAATACGGCTAGAAGTAAAGCATCACTTACCAGGTTACACGATTTTTCTGTATTTCAAATCTATATATTGTCGTCCTAAATATAATTCGTGGTATGATTAAAAACCTATAATTTTTTGGCATATCAATTCATTGGCAATCCCAATGCAAGAAAATACAACTCGTCCTTCGGACTCGTATTTTCAGCTTTGGGATTGCAATTCATTAATATTCCAAAAAATTATCGGTGATAATCATAACACTTATTATATTACCCCTTATAATGAATAGATACTGGGATTTGGTATTGCTGATGGTGGATATTCTGAAGGGAACTTCAAGAAAATCATTGGTAGTGACATTTCGAAAGTTATGGTCGACTATGAGAACAACAAAGTAATAAAAATGAAGAGATGAAATTTATTCAGTTTGATATTTCTTGTCCAAACGTTCCCAATGAGTGTGTGGATAGGTTCGATCATATCTTCATTTTTTGTCATTGGGTGCACAATACGAGTTGAATATGTATGCTTCTATACAGTGCGGCTTTTTATAGCCCCCCCCCTGTTAACTTTTGAACGGTTTGCCGTAGAGAGATAAAAAAAAAAACCGTTTCGAGGGTTTCACCGATACTACTTTTTGAAATATAACGCATTGTGATTGCTCGATAGATGGCGCGGGGCGGCACAAAAACCTAATTTTTTTAAATGGCATGGGGGGTCGAGTGACACATCGTTGAAAAGAGAATTTGATTCTCTTCTCAACCATCTAATTTTTTTTCAATTTCGTTGACACGTTTTTTCACAATAAGCATTTGAAGTGTCAAGTGTAAGAGCGGATCTGAATTCGTTTCCTTACCTTACCTCAATAACTTTTGAAGGGTTTGATGTGAAATAATGGGACGGAAAATATTTTGGGTGGTATTAAAATAATAATGTTTGCAGAAAAATACCTTAATTGTTCTAGTGATTCACAATTGCAATCAATACCACGAAATACGGTCAATAAAGACAATTCACAACATTAATAATTATTCATTTTGAATTCCTTTCAAAGCTTAATTAGGTATTAGGATATCGAAATTATACCCATTTCATTTATTTTTAATGACAAAAGTAATAACAGGTACTACGAAAGGACTATTTATTGGATTTGTTTAAATGACAATAATTAATTAGTTACCTATAAAAGTACAATGGATTGATGAATTATTGTATTCATATTCACTGAGGAGTTTTGTCTACTTATAATTATTATTTACTTTGAATATTTGATATCATCATGGTTCGTATACGTCCTTTCGAAGAAAAAATTGAAGCAATTTATAATTTTGGTGAGGCCCATCGGAACTACCACGAAGCGGAGAGAATTTTTAATGAAAAATTTTCTGAACATTCTATAACTCGGAAATATTTGAGGGAACTAGTTGAAAAATTCAACAGAACTGGCAGTGTTCGTAGGAAAGGTGGAGCTGGTCGAAAATCAATTCCGGAAGAGACAAAGGTTTCGATAATTGCCGAAATGGTGGTAAATCCGCAACAAAGTACCTCTCGTGTAGCAAGTACGATTGGGGTCTCAACAGCTACAGTAAAAAAATATTTCAAGAAACACAAGTTCCATCCATACAAATTAGTAATGTTACACCAACTCACAGAAGACGACCCAGACCGAAGAATGGAATTTTGTGAAATTATGGAGGAAAAGATAGCTAGGAACCCCAATTACATTAGGAATATTTGTTTTTCAGATGAAAGGACCTTTTTTTTGAACGGAAATGTGAATACACAAAATGTGCGATACTGGAGTGATATAAATCCCCATATCTTTCGAGAAGGTCACACACAGTTCCCACAGAAAGTAAATGTGTGGGCTGGAATTCTGGGAGACCATATTGTAGGTCCCTTATTTCTGGAAGAAAACTTAAACGGTAATTTGTACCTGGATTTACTAAGAGGTACGGTTGAACCACTCATACTTGGAATATTAGAAGAAAATGAGAACGAATTTCAGGAACACATCACCTTCCAGCAAGATGGGGCCCCTCCTCACTTCGAACGTCAAGTTCGAGAGTATTTGGATGTAACATACCCTATGAGATGGATTGGACATCGTGGACCAATCGAATGGCCGGCACGATCACCAGACCTTACACCTTGTGACTTCTTTCTGCATACATGTTGAATAATGTTCGGCAGGAATTTGTGAATCGAATTTTTTATTGTCAAGAAGTATTAGGTGGACATTTCGAACACCTGCTTCGTTAATTGACAACAATTTTGCTTCTAATTATTTAAATACTACATGTCACAATAGTTTGTTTTCTTTTTGTTACATTGACACTTCAAATGCTTATTGTGAAAAAACATATAAACGAAATTTAAAAAAAATTAGATGGTTGAAAAGAGAATCCAATTCTCTTTTCAACGATGTGTCACTCGACCCTTCATGCCATTTGAAAAAATTAGGTTTTTGTGCCCCCCCGCGCCATCTATCGAGCAATCACAATGCGTTATATTTCAAAAGGTAGTATCGGTGAAACCCTCGAAACGGTTTTTTTTTTATCGCTCTACGTCAAACCGTTCAAAAGTTAACAGGGGGGGGGGACTATAAAAAGCCGCACTGATTAACTCCTGGTTGAGAAATGATTTGAATATATTTGGAATTCAGTACGTTTTTGATGTGAAAACAAGAAGAGTAGAAATTATCAAACCAAAAAGTAGTTTTTATTTTTGTTTGAAAATATGAATAGGATATTCATAAAATCTGTCGTGGAATCATCTGTGGCTGAAAAACAAACTTTAGTGGCTATTTTCCATCGTTCAAGATAACCTCTTGGTAAGTATTCATTATTTTCACTTTCAGATTTTTCTTTTCTTCTCAGTTAGTCTTCTCCCAAAATCTATCAGAAGTTGTTCAATGTCCAGAGTGGTTTTGATTTTAGTTCGAAAATATGAATAGGACATTCATAAAATCTGTTGTGGAATCATCTGCAGGGAAAGTAGTTGTTTTCTGTTAGATATTACAAATAAATCACTTCTTTTATTTTTCAATTTTCATGGAGAACGTTCCCCTTTTCAACAAAAACGAGTTATTTATTTTATGAAGTGAGTAGAGTGATACTTTTTTGCGAGTAGGAAATGCTGACGCACGACGAAGTAGGCAGAGTGCGGCAATTACTAAGAGTAAAAACACTTTACTAACGAGTTTCATGCAATATTTTTTTCTGAAACTGTCAAAATGACAACCATTTCACATTTTCATTTACAAAATAAATATGAAATGAATCTGGCGTATTTGTTGATGTCGTTATTTTTATTAACGTTTCCTTAACTTTCGAATAACTATTCCATTGTGATTGATTTTTCTTTGAAGTAATCGGACAATACCCTGTGAAGCTACGAATAACTTTTTCTTGATGCTTTGTCAAGAAAAACTCTCACACTAACAACGATATGCTCTGATCAGCCTACATCACTTCCAATTTGTACATTAATTTCATAGTTATCAAGAATTTGATATCTCAAGCGATGCACAATTTCAATAATTTCATCAATAGTGCGGTTGCTACCCCATGTCACTTGTGCCGTTATATGTCGCCTCAGTTTTGTTGCGGGGATTTGTGAAAAACCTATGTGGGTATAGAAAAAAATTGGTCTCATGGTCCAGATCATGGTAGTCGCCATATTGAAAAATGGCTGCAAAATCAGTAATTTTTTTCCTTTTATATATCTCCGTACCCAGTGGTCTAACTTACATTTTTTCAAGCATAATTTACTCTATTTCTAAAAACGATCAAATTTTGCAGATACAAATTTTTTTTAATTGCGTAGTTTTTGAATTATAGCACAAATTAAAGAAAAAAGGCTGAAAGTATATTTTTTTGTAATAAGTAGGTACTTCTCAACAAATATGTCGAAAGAGATAGTATTGATACAAATGAATGAAATAGTACCCAGAAATTTAATTAAATGTTGCCAATCTTACAGAGATGAAGACTTCAACAGAATTATGTATGAGGGTTATTGTATATTGGTCTAAAACACTACGTTTATATTTTCATAAAAAAATCACAGCAGGTTGTATTCAATCTTCCATAGGGACATACTGTTCCTCCGAAACATTTCTTACAATTACATTGCTATGGAAAATCTCCATGGTCGATTGGGTCATTTGTCACTTGTGACTTCCTCTAGGAACCATATTCCGACTGATTGCGTTTTTCAGACGGTTCCAAAGATAAAATATATCATTACAAGTAAACGTATTCCATTCTTTCTCTGAAAATAGATATTTACGATATAAGTGTCGTAAAGATTCATATTACGATATGAGATGGAACATTTGTCAAACGAGGCGTTTAGGCCGAGTTTGATAACCCATCGATTATCGTAATATGAATTTACGACACAAATATTGTGCAATATTTTACCTACTATCAATAATGTTAATTATTTACTCAAAATTAGTCAATATTCCTTAAATTAATGATATTAGAATCATGCAACAAGCAAGCGTTGCGCCCATTGTTGATTTATTTTGCGAACTGTCAACTTGACACGTTCATTCCAATTTAGTAAAATTTCATAGACATTGGTTCAGACAATTGGAGAATAGATTGAGATATAGAATCCGCTACAAATTAAAAAATTCAAACCTTATTACCTGATAAATCCCGGGATAGATACTCAAATTTATAATAAACTAGTTCTTGTTATCCTTTTCCATTAAATAGACTGACATTTAAAAAGAGAAAGAAATGAATTAGTATCTCATTACGAAACTCTTATCAGTATCGTAATGACTGACATTACCTATTTATAGTAGGTAATAGTATTTTACGTAACAAGTGTGGTAACATGCATATTACGCACGAATAGCGGCGAGTGCGTAATTCCATGAGTGCGTAATTGCTTCACAACACGCATTATGTACTATACTTTACCTACGGCCATATACAGTGTGCCGTTTCCGAGATCCAAAAATTTATATTATTATTATTATATTAGTAAAATGACCTTTTTCTCAGAAAAGACGCCTATATATATGAACTTAAGCAGCAATACCTTATCTGAATAATAAATTTGATCCAAAAATTTGAAGCCGTTTCCGAGATCCATTATAGATGAACTTAAGTAGCAATACCTTATCTAAATACAAAATTTTATCCAAATCGTTGAAGCCGCTTTCGAGATCCAAAAATTATCATTATTATAATTATTATCAGGGAAATCGTGTGTTTCCAAGAAAGACGCCTATGAAGATGAACTCAAAAAGCAAAACCCTATCTACCTACATACAAAATTTTTCCCAAGTCAATTGAGCCGTTTCCGAGATATATCAAAGTGTGCGTTTTGTTTACGAAAACTGTGCGATTTGTTTACCGTGCGTAAGGAGCTATTTACTGAGGCTGTGAGACGTGTTTTTTTCTCTATTTTTTGCAGTGGCCGTAGGTAAATATTCCAACAATGTTGTAGAAAACATTAGTCTTACTTGGCATGATAGTGACAAGATGTGAATAAGAATTTCAGAATTATGTTTTGTCACGCTTCTATTCGACAATATTGGATTTTAACTCTGATACTCGGTTGGAATGAAAATTCGCGATGCTCGTGGGTACTCATGCTCGCTTTCATCTGGCGCTCGGAACTTCCCAATCGCATCGAATTTTAATTCTTCGTTACAGAATATACTAGTTATTCCACGATATACAATCATCAAATTATAATTGAAACAATTCTATGTATTGAAATGAAGTCTAGTAAGGTTATGTTAGATAAAGTTTAAAAGTAGATCATCGGGCCCTCCACCACGGCCTACGGCCTATTGTGGTTCACCAGCAGCAGCATTGGACTGAGGTCCTCATCTGAAGTCAGTTACGGAGGCAGTAAGTAGAACGCAATACACAGCTAACCCTCATGGAGTCGGAATTCAGATATCCATTTTTAGTTCAATTACCTCATGAGTACACTGAAAAAAATGTGGTACGTTATATCAATAAATGCCGTTTTTTACCTCTTCGTTCATTGGCAAAATACTAATTTTCATCGTGGCAATAAATAAATATTCACTGACTTTTGTAGGTATTTATTAATACAACGAATTCAAGTTTATTGATATCAAAGATGATCGTTTCTTACATTTATGAACAGTTTTCGTTGCTCCTGCGGAAAAGTTTATTGAGGTGAGGAAAGGGGTACACTGAGATCAATGATGATCTAATTTCAGACCTATGAACATATTTCGTTACGGCTTTGAAAAAGATTATTGAAATGAAGAAAAAAGTACATTGGAACAATGTATATTATTTCATGAAAAAAATGTGGTACATAATATCAATGAATACCGTTTATTACCTTTCCGTTCATTGGCACAATTAACTTTTCATCGTGATAATGATTAAACATTCACTGATGTACGAAAGGTATTTATTGATACAATGAATTCAAGTTCATTGAGATCAAAGATAATCTTTTTTTACATTTATGAACAGGTTTCGTTGCTGCTATGGAAAAGTTCTTTGAGGTAATGAAAGCGGTACACTGAATCCATTTGAAATTGTTCATCATATCAATGAACGTAATTAATGGTCCTAGAGATGATTTTATTGTTACAATGAATCCAAGTTTATCGAAATCAATAATAATCTATTTTCAGATCTACACACAGGTTTTATTGGGGCTATGGAAAGATCATAGAAGGTGTAACGAAGTTACTAAGTCCCAGTGATCACTCTTCATTCGTTTGATGAATGGAATTCATTACCATAACGAACCTATTCAATGTACTTGATCATGATTTCAATGAAAGCATTCATTGATATTATTAAGATCCGTATTTATAGTATGGATAACCAGTGGTACATTGACATAACGATTGCGTTCATTGGACCAATATTGATAATAATATTTATTGAGTCTATGAACTTTTTCATTGTATTCAGGTACCAATTTTTTTCTGTGTAGCTGGGGTAATGAAGCTAATCTTGCCATGATAAGGCTAACTCTGGGGTGTCGTCCGGTATGATAGAGTGTGTTACAGAATATAGTATATAGTTCTTACAGTGAACGTTTGCAGCTGAAACAATAGATTTTCCAATGTAACTAATCGCTGAGCGTTCAGTAGTTGCTCTGCTCTGAACTTCCTACAGATACGGTACAGTTTGAAGTCTCCTTTTACTTTTGATTGGTCCAGATTTCCTTTTCTGTCTTTGACCTAGGTGCCAATTTTACCGTCCTCTTCCGAACTCAGCCCGTTGTCCCTTAAGTATGTAAGGTACATAGCAGTATATGTGATATTTTATGCTTTTCCAATCTCAATGAATTGTAACATATCGTGCCCAATCAGTACAGAAGCACTTGTAATGTTTTCTATATTGTTTCCATTTGAAAATAATTGCAAGGAACGTTTTTTTACATAAACTGCAACGTTAACGTTTTTTTTCGTCGTCTCTACGTTTCTTCTGAGGAATGACCAGGTCCACTGGGTGACTCATCTTGTTCAATTAAAGTTTATTTCACCACCTCATATAAACGTTAACTTTATATTGTCCAGAATTGTAACTGCAATAAAAAAGAAATGAGTATTGTCCTAATTCCTTCGCGAACTGACAATATTTAAAACCTCACTGTATCTCCATAACTATTGGATTTATCTAAATAGTTTATTCAGAAGATGTGTTTGCCTTTAAAGAAGAAGTAGAATGATGTTCAGAAAATTGAAATCAAAATAATGGTTACGAAGATATATTCAAATTAAAAAACTCACTTTTCAAAACTCAATTTAGCAGCCATTTTCAGATATGGCGACCAACATACCATGATTCGGACTATGTGACCAATTATTTTCTATACTCCTATAATAGGTGTTCTACAAAGCCCCGCAACAAAACTGCGGGGACATAATATAACGCCACACGTGACATGCGGTAGCGCCTAGACTACAATTATTATTGTCAACCAGTTTCTGAATGCCCTGAAGGGCAAACAGCTCCAGCTACCTTGGATTACCTAATGTGAATTGGAAGTATTATTGTTATTCTTCGCCTAAAATGTTACGATTTTTGGTAACACATGCTTTATAGTCAAAAGGCTATGAATATTATCGGGGAAACATTTGTATATTGAATATTTATTGGCTATTACTTGACACAGAAAATAACAACTCTTTGACAGAATTTCGTTGTTACCTCAGAGTAATAACAGACATAGAGATTGCATGCCTATCCCTACACAAATACCTGTTTTGAAGTGAACATGAACTATCCTTTTCTATACAATTTGTGGGCGAGGGGGGTGACGGGTGGTGAAACATTATGGACAGTTTGTTTACATTTAGAGTATGAAGGTCCATAATACAAATGAAGATTGACAACTTGATCCGAATGAAATGAGCGAGCATATACGAAACTAGCCGATTGAATACGAACTTATCATGTATAAGGCCCTCGCTTGTGAACAAAGTTATGTTGACTACAAGACAAGGATGGAAAAGGCCACTCTATTATCTTTTATTACTCTGAGGTTGTCACCTATTTGGATCTTTCATTATCATAGACGACAGTAAAACGCACGGAATAAGTCATCTGTATTCAGTCACCCTAACGGAGGGAAGTTTAAATGACAAGAAGGCTGTATTCATTAAAACTCAGGGGTAATGGTTGGAGCAAGATGGATAGAAACCCTGGTGCGTTCATTTATACCTGTGAAATCGGCCTACCAAAACTGTTAAGGTACGGCCTACGTGATTCTTCATATTTTGTTTAGATCGGATTAGCTTCACGATGTAGATGGCGGTAAAGTCATTACAGATTGATAAATGAATATTTGTCATGATATGATGTTGGACAATTGTCATTGTCATGCCATGTTTACATTTCGTATTTATTCAATTTTGTTAAAAAATACGACATAACATGTTTAACGTGCTTATTTCATCAAAAATCAGAACAGTAATTTTAAATTAACTAGTTGGATATGTGATATGTACGGGATATTTAAACAATGATACTAACCTTAGATCTTTCATATAAACGCAGCCATGTCCAAGTACAAACTTGAAAAAACATTATGGACTACAAATACAAGAATTACAGAAAACTCAACAATAAACAAATAACTAATCATTGCGAACTGAACGAAAAGTAGTAAAAGAACAGAAAAAAACGATAAATATCCCGATGAAATGTAAATCACAGTTAATCAAAAATTATAAACATAGTCATAAACAGCCAAATTTCAAATATTCCAAAAAAAATATGACTCAGTACCAAAGAGTAGAGTATAAATCTTTGTCAGTACTTCGGAATGTAAACTTGGCTCTTTTTTGATAATGCGCCATCTACTGACAACGGGAAAGCTAATCCCATCTTATTACAGCATTAACAACTTTGGGTGAAACAAAAGCGAATCAGTCAATCCACCAGGGTTTCTATCCATCTTGGGTTGGAGCGTTCATTTCGTGCATTTTACTGCACAGTCATTGTACTGTAAAATGTACAAACGTCACAAAAAAGTGGACTTTTTTTACAGTTGTTTAGAAAAATATGTTTATTTAATGTTCTTTTTACATAAAGGTTAACAAATTACACTTTTGTAATGTTTTATTAATTTGATTTCCATATAAAATAAGCATGATATTTATGTGAGTACGCTTCAGGACCAGGACTACTGCCCTTAGGGCAGAATTTTTTCAACTTGTTTCACCTCAACATCGCCGAGGTTTACATTTGAATCGGGTTAAGGAAAATCCATTAAGGTTACAGTTTCTATTAATCTGAAGTCAGGGAAAAAAGAAACTCGTAAAATATTTAGAGCTCGTCCACTTTCCATCTCCATTAAAGATAAGGTTGAGAAGGAGTTGGAACGCATGCAATCGACAAGAGTAATTGAACCCACTGACTATACATGGCCCTTGGGGCACTCTTATTGTTCCCTTTATTAAGAAGGATGGATCTGTTAGAACCTAAGGGAATTTGTGGAATTGGTGGTCAAATTACTGGGAGGTAAACATTTGTACAAAATTTACACAGTGTACAAAATAATTGAGTGTGATTTCAATCACTGGGTTTCACAATGGAAAAGAATACCAAAATATCATGGACTCATCAAATGTATCAGGCTCTCAATGAAATGTTGTGAATGTGGCTAAAATAACTGAATGTTGATTTAATTTCTGTGTTTTTGGAATTTGTGAAATGTTAATTAAGAAAAACACCAGAAATTCACAATGAAAAAGGTTTCGCGGTGCTTTTATACACCGTCATGCAAAATGTACCCCGATTTACATGAAACTGGAACAATTGTAATGGATATGATGGAATGGTGTACAATTTGCTAGAAGAAGAGAATATGAAACCAATTTCGGTGTTATTTACAATTTCTGAATAGTTTATTCAGAAATGACACCAGATATTCACAATGACAGAGGATTCACGGTACAACGTGATGCAAAACGTACACCGAAAACATGGAATTGAAACAATTTTGTCAGGTGAACTATTGTATGGTGTAAATTTTGATTAAATTATTAGTCGTGATTGAAGTCGAAATATTACTCCGACTTGTAATGAAACACATTTTCTAGTGATATAGTGCACTGCCTTTTGAATAAAATACCAATAACGTAAAGATTTGAAGAACACTTATGTTGTGATGAATCCTACCTAAATGAAATATTTATGAAGGCGTTGCAAGCAAGTAAATTTCTCAAAGTTCACCGTCATGTTGTCATGTGGCCTACATCCATCCAGACGAAATTATCAGATATAATGTTCCGTTGCTACCAGGTCACTATTACCCGATAGTACCCAGCGACGTCACTAGAGGGCCCACTCTACATGATATCGTTTGCACAGAGCATGTGACCTTAAGGTACAAACATGACCTTTACAGCATGTTTCAGGCAGCACAGAGACATCCGAAGAGCGCAAAAATGAGTCAGCCAAAATAAACGAAAATACCGAAACAACAGAGCCCGACAGCCATTCAAAAAGTACAGGGTGAGCAGTTCTTGGGCCAACCGCGTCATGTTCAAAGTATGAATATATTTATGACACTGGTGTTGAATTTTACTGGTTTCTTATACAAGTATAGATCAGAAATGTTGAATTTTCACCATATTAGTGTTCAGGAACACTTACAACTATTGTGGATTAACTAAACTCACTATTTCCACATAAAGAGAGTGTTATGCAAAACAGTAGAAACAGTTTCTTCTAAACCATTCATTTGACAATCAACACCATGTGCAGTATTTTATGTTATGTAAATATGTCGGTGCTATTATTCACTATGATTATCAAGACCTAGATGGACACCGAATGGTGTTATCTGATTTTTGTTAGAGTATAATTAATTCCGAGGTCAATCTTACACTCAAGTCTATTTGGACTATTTTAACGCACAAATGACAATACGATTACTATAGAGATTTGACATAAAAAGTCGATAGAAAATAAACCGGAAAAATATCATAGGTTCACGTTTGGGTGAAATACCGAGTACAGCAATTTTTCTTAATGATCTGGCACCAAAAGATGCATCATATGCGTCTAAATTGGTATTGAATACAAAATTGACGAACACGGAGTGCTTACACACCCGTCTAGGTAAAATATTTGCTAGTTTGAATGCTCCTATGTCATAACATACAGGATGTAATGTAACCTGTAAAAATTGAGTCAGATCAGTCCGAATATATGACATTGAACTCGGGGGTGCCTCAAGGTTCAATCCTGGGCCCTTTACTTTTTTCTGTGTATACCATCAATTTAATAAAATCCTTAGAACAATTCAAGATTCATGTCTATGCTGATGATACCCAGATTTATCATACTTTTCCTCCTCAGTTAGCAGATGATGGTTGTGATATTATTAATAGGGAACTGGCGACGTTCATTAATTTTGCTTCTGAGCATTGTTTACTAATAAATTGTACAAAATCTAAAGTAATGTTATTTGGTTCTATGCATAATCGGGCTAGATTTCAGTTTCCTATTGATATAGAAATTAATGACGAATCGATCCCTGTTGTTGAAGAAGCTAAAAACCTAGGCATTATCATAGAGGCAGACTTATGATTCGAAAAACATGTTAACAAACTGATTCGACGGGCGTATAGTTCACTGAAACTAATTTACGGTAACAGGCATTTATTTCCTCGAAACTGTGCGAATCATTAGTTTTATCACATTTTAATTTCGCTGACTCTGTCTATGGTCCGAACTTATCAACTATTTACAAAAATAAAATTCAAAAAGTGCAGAATTCCTGTTTGAGGCTAATTTACGGCGTGAGAAAAAATCAGAGAATATCACATAAATTAATTGAGATTGGATGGTTGAATATGGAAAATAGAAGAGTTTATCATGCGGTCACTTTATATTACAAAATTATTTTATCTACGATTTGAAAGATTATTATCCCCACCTAAATTCAAAACTGAAATGTTCAGGCGATCTTTTACCTACCAAATGTATAATTTATATAACTCCGTTCCTGAAAGTTTGAAGAACCTCAGTATTACTTGCTTCAGATCTGAATATAAAAATAATTTATTCAAAATACAAGTCTAGATACTCCTCTA
The DNA here is from genome assembly GCA_958298965.1 of Chrysolina haemoptera. Lineage (NCBI taxonomy): Eukaryota > Metazoa > Arthropoda > Insecta > Coleoptera > Chrysomelidae > Chrysolina > Chrysolina haemoptera. The sequence goes on from OY282587.1 coordinate 32,958,304, forward strand.
CCCCGCTGCCAAACTAACAAACATAACAATTTTCATCACTTATCACTCATTTCTCTCATTATCTATTTGTCGATTAGAAGTGCACACTAATATTATTTCTTAGACACACTGTATTAGGGTTAAGTGGAAGAACATTTTCGTGGTAAAACTATCGTTTTTCTGCGGAAAATGAACTTCGCCCTTTATTTTTAGAAATGTTTTTATTTTTATATACAATGTTAAAATTTATATGGATATTATTTGAAAATAATAAAGCCCTTTTTTTCCTAAAAGATATTCCAGTCAGGCCCTGTCTCCGGAGCTCCGACACATCCGGAGGGCGCGCTGGATCGTTTACCCAGATAACCACTCCCCACATCCGTGGGGTAAGCGGTTACTGGGTCCGAGAATCATGTGCCCTGAGCAGACGCAGTGAACCAAGGATGACTGCCTTCTGCATTCGTCCGGCTAAGATTTCTGCCATATTACGGCAAGCCGGTATGATTTTTAAGTTTGAGAGCAGTGTGTCCATCATTCCACCAAGGACCCCTATAATCAGAACCACCATTTTAACAGAATGATTTGGGTAGAGCCTGCGGAGTTCAAAGAGTAAATCTCGATATTTAGTCCGTTTCTCCTCCTCTTTTAGGACATGTTCGTTTCACTAGGAGCCGAAAACTCCATGACGAAAATCGTCTTACTCTGATGGTCGAGGAGGACTACATCAGGCTTATTGGCTTGTATTTGCCTGAGGGTGGGGAATGAGTAGTTCCAATATATTCGGCACTCAATATCCCCCGGAGCATAAGGCAACATCGGTGTCTCGTCTACATCGTACGAGTGTCGTAGATGGTAGTACACTACTCGTAGAGCCGCGTTATGCCTGTGGATATAGGCTGAGACCGCATATGCTGGACATGCTGAAAGCAAATGCATAAGGGTCTCAGGCGCCCCACGACACGCTCTGCATCTAGTGTCGGGGATCTCTATACCCATCACGCGGCTACGGTAGACCAGGGTGTTGGAGACACCATCCTGGCAAGCCATTATGAATCCCTCGGTCTCCGACTTCAGCTCACTTGACCTGAGAAAAGCAAAGGTCAAGTTTTTGGATAAGCCAAGGTCTTCAATGTTCTTGAAGAAGACCCCATGCATTGACTTATCCTTGTGCAGCTGCAGGAGGACCTCAGTCTCCGCAGCTTTGATTTGAGCTTTTTGCTGAACGGGTTCCAACTCAGTGACAGAGTTTGGGTTTGCCCGTTCAGTGTCGAATACGAGACCAAGTTCATCAGCTGCCCGGATTGCTGCCTTGAAAAGAAATGCTCCAATCCCTGCTTTTTCATGGTCGTGGACCATGCAGAGAAGGGGATCTGAACTCCTGATGACTTTACAGGCTCCATCCAGCACCCTTCTGTTATGTAGACACTCCAAACTCAAAAGTCCCCGGCCTCCCTGTTGTCTGGGGAAGTATAACCGTAGAACGGACGATTTAGGATGAAAGCTCCTATTAAGATGCATCATCTTACGAGTTTTCACATCGAGTTGTCGCAGGTCCTCTTGAGTCCATTTCACCACTCCAAAGGAGTAGAGTAAGATCGGAACGGCGAGCATATTAGTTGCAGCAACTTTGTTCTTCCCCGACAGTTCTGACGACCAGATCTGTCGGAGTTTGTGCTGATACTTGCCGCGGAGAGAGTTTTTAACTGTGTTTACCTCTTGGGAGCAGCGTTGCTCCACTCCCAAGTAGGTATACGTCTCTCCGGCATCAAGATGATGTAGGATGCTTCCGTCTACGAGCTGGACATCCTCTCCGTATCCCTCACATCGTCCTCTTTTGAGATGAACCGTGACATATTTGTCAATCTCGAACTCCATTCCGATAGCACGCGTGTACTCTTGCACCACCCTTAAGGACTGATGTAGGTCCCTTTCTCCAGAGGCATACAGTTTGAGGTCATCCATATAAAATAAATGGGTAACCTTATGCCTCCAGTTGTTGGGGGTGCCGCAGTTATATCCACGGGTTATCCTGAGTGCAACGGACAATGGCAATAGTGAGATGCAGAAGAGAAGAGGGCTGAGGGAGTCTCCCTGGAATACGCCCCTTCTGAAGATTACCTGCTCTGTTTGGACTCTGACTTGACCAGATCTTATGGTGAAGCGAGTCCTCCAGAGTGGCATCAGTTGTTCAATGCATCTCACTATTTGATCGGGCACCGCAAGGCATCTGAGCAAATGCATGATTAGCTCATGCGATGTTGTATCAAATGCCTTGCGGTAATCGATCCAGGCCATCGAAAGGTTCCGCTTATACTGCACGGAGTCCTGCGTTATACATCTGTCGATGAGCAGGTTCTCCTTGCAGCCAGTGACCCCCCCTCTTTTTGTACACCGGATCAACTGCGAAGAGTATTCGCGCGTATAAAATGCGCCTAAACATCTTATAGCACGAATTCAAACATGTTATCGGCCTGTAATTCTTTGGATCGGACAAATCTAGGTTTTTGGGGATGAGCACGGTTCGCCCCTCGACAACCAATCCGGAATCTGCTGCTCCCCATCTAGCCAAGAGTTGAAAACTCTTGCCAAATGGTGGTGGGTACTGGGGAATTTTTTCGACCAATAGTTGTTTAACCCATCAGGGCCTGGAGCAGCGAAGTTCTTTGAGCCTTTGAGGGCCCGTTGAACTTCTTCCGGGGTTTTCGGATTGCACAGATCATTGTGGTCAGGCTGTTGAAGACTCCTGCAGAAGGCTTCAAACTGCGCTAGGGCTGGAGTGTCTACGTTGAGTGGTTGCGGATACTCATAGACGTTCTTCCAGAAGGTTTCCACCCGATCAGCGGCCGGCGGATTATCGACAACACGTGGAGGCTCTTGGAATAAGCGAGAAGGTTTATCGCGGAACTTCATGTTTTCCACGACGCTTCACGCTCGCCTCACTAGTGACTTTCTTGCAGCCACCAGCATTCGTATCCTATCAAGGTAGTGCTGCTTGATGGTTAACAGCACGCCTTGATTCAGTGTGTGGTGAGCTCGTCTCAGTTTTGCGGCAATTCGCCGCACCGTGACCGTGAAAGGCCTATTGGCCGCCACGTAGTCCACCACACACTGGATACGAGACGCGTGTTGTCTCGCCGACTTGATCTTAGCTTCCATCTTGTGTATGCGTCTCTCATGCCTTCCAACCAGAGGGGCGGTATTCCTCCTCTCTGTCTGCAGAGCATGAGCGGCGTCATACACGGCAGAGTTGATCTGCCAGATGTCAGCTTCCTCCGAAAGAACTCCACGAATACTCGCATCCACCTGTGCCAGTGGTTGTGGCTTCAGGGACTTGGTTTTGTGTAGCGCCTTGCGGGTTCTGATGCCCTCCATCGGTGGTATGATATAAGCATCCTCTGCAGCTAGGTTTACGAGTGGCATATCTGCCACTTCTGCCACTACGTTAACCAGCTGAGGAGGAGCTCTGACATAGCCTCGGGCCCGAAGATGAGATACGTAATTCCTAAGATTTTGGGTGGAAAGGGCTGCATGTTCTGGGTACCTCTTACTCCACAGAGCATGCATTCTCGCCATGTATCCTCTCCGGGCGGGCTCACTGCTCTCGTAGCAATGCAGAAAGCCGTCCCTCAGCTCATCCGTCCGTTGTCATTGCGGTTGTCATTGTTTGGCAATCCATCGTTTTGGGCCCCACCACCTTGCCTTTGACCCCTATTCCGATGGGGTCGGTTGTGGGGGCCTATAACTGGTCTGTCGAGAACCAAGGTTCAGAGTTTACTGGGGGGTTAACCCAGTAAACCCACGGGCGACACCGGAGAGAAAGCTGCCTTTTCCCTCCCGGATGCGCATTAGCTGCCAGTCCGATTTTGCATCCTTTGCTCGGGAAGGTGGTGTCGCAACTCACCAAGGCCTCAGGTGTTGATTGCCCCCCTGCCTTTTATTATGATTATTGTTATTATTATTATTATTATTATTATTATTTTTTCCTAAAAGGATATTCCAGTCAGGCCCTGTCTCCGGAGCTCCGACACATCCGGAGGGCGCGCTGGATCGTTTACCCAGATAACCACTCCCCACGTCCGTGGGGTAAGCGATTACTGGGTCCGAGAATCATGTGCCCTAAGCAGACGCAGTGAACCAAGGATGACGGCCTTCTACATTCGTCCGGCTAAGATTTCTGCCATATTACGGCAAGCCGATATGATTTTTAAGTTTGAGAGCAGTGTGTCCATTATTCCACCAAGGACTCCTATAATCAGAACCACCATTTTAACAGAATAGTTTGGGTAGAGCCTGCGGAGTTCAAAAAGTAAATCTCGATATTTAGTCCGTTTCTCCTCCTCTTTTCGGACGATGTTCGTTTCACTAGGAGCCGAAAACTCCATGACGAAAATCGTCTTACTCTGATGGTCGAGGAGGACTACATCAGGCTTATTTGCTTGTATTTGCCTGAGGGTGGGGAATGAGTAGTTCCAATATATTCGGCACTTCTCATTCTCCACAACGGACTCAATATCCCCCGGAGCATAAGGCAACACCGGTGTCTCGTCTATATCGTACGAGTGGTAGATGGTAGTACAACACTCGTAGAGCCGCGTTATGCCTGTGGATATAGGCTGAGACCGCATATGCTGGACATGCTGAAAGCAAATGCATAAGGGTCTCAGGCGCCCCACGACACGCTCTGCATCTAGTGTCGGGGATCTCTATACCCATCACGCGGCTTCGGTAGACCAGAGTGTTGAAGACACCATCCTGGCAAGCCATTATGAATCCCTCTGTCTCCGACTTCAGCTCACTTGACCTGAGGAAAGCAAAGGTCAAGTTTTGGATAAGCCAAGGTCTTCAATATTCTTGAAGAAGACCCCATGCATTGGCTTATCCTTGTGCAGCTGCAGGAGGACCTCAGTCTCCGCAGCTTTGATGTGAGCTTTTTGCTGAACGGGTTTCAACTCAGTGACAGAGTTTGGGTTTGCCCGTTCAGTGTCGAATACGAGACCAAGTTAATCAGCTGCCCGGATTGCTGCCTTGAAAAGAAATGCTCCAATCCCTGCTTTTTCATGGTCGTGGACCATGCAGAGAAGGGGATCTGAACTCCTCATGACTTTACAGGCTCCATCCAGCACCATTCTGTTATGTAGACACTCCAAACAAAATTATTATTATTATTATTATTATTATTATTATTATTATTATTATTATTATTATTATTAGTATTATTATTATTATTATTAAGTATACTTAACATAATATCTCAAATTTGGAACAAACAAAATATAATGCCGGATAAAATTAAAGGAGGGTATGCTTTTGATACATTCAAATTATTTCAAATGCTTTTTAATGTAACATTTAAATTTTTTTCAATCTAGAATAAGTTATCTTCTATAATATGTTCTTATCAATAATTATTTTCATAAAATATTGCTCTTGGTTGAATTCAATAACTAATTGTCCGAACTGATATTTTAATTTATTGTACATTGAAACCCAGGATATACACATCATTTTTTGCCTTCACAAACTCTGCTCTAATAGAACTTATATTAAGATGTTCCGGAATGGTTTGGAAGTTGAAATTTTGGGAAAATGTTTCTTTTCTGTAGACCTAAAAGTGGGCAAAATCTCATAACCGGAAGCAGTTGGCCCAGAAAGGCATACTCTTCTTTATTTATGTACCCTTTACTGTTATTAAAATAGCTGTTTCCGTCAACCGGCTGCTTCCTTACGAGCAACCCTCAGAAATCCTCGAGAGAATTGAGCGAGTTAGGTAAGACGTAGCTTTACCGTGGTACGTGTGGTACCCTGCACGAGACTGGTGACCGTGCGGTGAATCAAACCCGTAAACCTTGGCTCAGGAAGCGGTCACTTTACCCACGCACCACCACGGCCAATATACTTGCATAGATTTTAATTTACATTTTTGTCATAACCAGACTATAGAACGTTAAAAAAACAAAAAAACATGACAAGAAATTGAAAAAAACTAAATTATTATTAATATTATTACATTTAATATAATAATATTACATTTCAGAGGAACAAAATGAACAAATGAAATGAAAGAATCTTCAAAACCATATCTATCATAAAATCGGATTGAACATCAATCATCACTGCATATTGTTTCATAATCCCTATTAAACCCTCCTAAAAGACATTTTGAACGACCATCGCTTCTTCCATGTTGGGACTGTAAAGATCCCTACGTATCCCATCAAATTGTGTCAAATTAAGTAGATAATTTTTCTTCACAAAAAGGAATACAATGCATCACTATTCAGACCGGGAGATGATGACAGATTTTGGATACGATTTTACTCAGTATGCTTTTTGGAGAACGGTATTGTCCGTATATGCTCATGATAATAAGGCAAGAATCAAAGAATCGTCGTAGGTTCTTCATATTAAGAAATTATTATTATTTTTATTATTAGTCATGCGTGAACTTGTATTTGAAAAAGGGAATTCTCCGCCCACCTTAACGGTATGCGAATGATTTTTTGAGTATTTTATTACAAAACACATGGCAGTCTGATAGAAATAGTACCGAAACACATAATTTTTTGAAAATATTATTATTAATATTTTCGTTCAATATGAAGAACCTACGACGATTATTTGATTCATGCCTCATTATCATAAGGATATACGGACAATACTGACATACTGAGTAAAGTCGTAACCAAAATCTGTTTCCCGGTCTAACTCTTTTCAACAATCTGGTAATAGTGCAGCAGATAATGCAATAAAATCAATAAAGATTGCATTAGAAAATTGACACGGCAAAAAAACTTTTGTGTTGTAAGTGCATTGGAACTCGTCATTGGCAATAATAATATAATGAAACTGACAATGTTTTAATGAATCCGCTCTGGAATTTTCTGATAAGTCTTGATACAGAATCGACAATAATTGAATGTCGTAATTTCAAGGTTGTGATAACCAAACATATTTTTTGTTTGTTTGCACAGACTTCGACTTGTATCATAATAAAAAAAAGTTGCAAAAAGAAACAAAACAAATAAACATTTTTTTTAATCTGCTCAGTTAGTCGAAGTTCGTAGTTCAATTTTAATTAGCGCTCCGCACTTATATTCTTCGAAAAATAGGATTGTTCCTTATTGAACGTCCGTTAGAAGACTCAACAAAGCGTCGGAAGTTGATTGAAATACGAAACCGTGAAAAATTTCTCAGGAAGAATATAATTCGAATTTTCAGTCATGATTCAACCAGAGATGTGGTCTAAAAATACAAGTGATCTTTGCACGAAAGTAAGCAAATTTTATATAAAAAAATACAACGATGCCTTTAATTGGAGTGACAATGAATCGATACTAGAATTTGGTATTGCTGATGGGAGAAATTCCATGGAATCGTTGTGGCCATATTTACCAAACAACTTTAAGGAATTCATTGGTAGCGATATTTCGAAAGTTATGGTCGACTATGTGAACAACCAAGTTATAAACGAAAAGATGAAATTCATTCAGTTTGATATTTCTTGTCCAAGCGTTCCCAATGAGTTTGTGGATAGGTTCGATCACATATTCTCATTTTTTGTCATGCATTGGGTGCAAAATACAAGGTGAGTAAGTATGCTTTACGTAATTAATTTTGGTTGAGAAATCTGCATGGTATTTGATGTGGAAAGAATGGCAAAGATCAAACCAAAAACAATATGTTTATTCAACATATTTTACCCAGAATGGTCACAAACTGAATTCCATATCTGAAATATCTTTCAATAGTACAGGATCCGAAGAGAAGTCGACCTTCACCGTTCTGTTTAACGGTTAAAACATACTTCATAAAAATTAGTGTACAGAGGGTAACAAAAAATAGAATTTTGATCAAGAGTAAACTACGCTGGCTGTGATTCCAAAATTTGAATATTGTTTTTAATTCTGAACAACCTACTTGAATGAACTTTTTGATAATGTCAATAAAAAGGGGTATTTTACACTTGATCAAAATTTTAATTTGTTGCTTCCCTTGTACACCGTTTGGAAATTTGGTCAACTCTAATGCGAGTATTCTGCAATGCACTCATTTTTATGAAGAATAAAATTTTCTGACAAATCGAAAATAAAAAAGTTTTCCACATGGTGCAATTTTTTTAAACTCACTGTATATAGTAGGGACCACATTTTGATAGCAACTCATTTTAGGCGTATTCGTCTATTTATGCAACTTCATAAGTTTCATCCGTTAACCAGAACGGTGAAGGTCGACCTCTCTTCGTCTCTTAGACTACAATAACATGGGAGCGTCTTGGGGTTCCGTGATAAACCCATTTGTATTTCTCTTCTACATCACTGAGTAAGAGAATAATTTAATGTGACGACTATGAATTCCGGGTATTTCAATAATAGCATGTATCTGAATCAAAATAAAACTAATTATGTACTGCTCCTCCTGAACCTCCATCAATTCATATTTATATAATCAGATCATATAATCAGGAGTAATATAATAAGTGGAATGATTATTACCGACAATCCCACTCATCCAAAATAATTCCCATTTGCGAGTACAAAAATCGTAGTTTGCTATCGGCTAATAGGAAGGAACAGAAATGCAAGTGGATAAAAATATCGGATAAATTACGTTACCATAGCAACGCTAGCATTTATTCATCAAGCATTGCGCGTTTGACAATTGTAATTGTCAAAAACAGAAATCAACAGCAAATAGTATTCCAGTTTGTCGATATTTGGATTTGGTTCTTTCTGAACATTATTCTTCTACTTATTGTTCTTTAAGTTTGTTAAATGAAGTTTAATTGAATTGAATGTTCCATTCATGGGATTGTCTTAACAAATACCACGCGAGCTCAGATCTAGCGGGATATTTTTTACGGTGGTTTTCTCATACTTACTTTCATATAGGTAATTTAGCTCGATCTGTTCGTAGCTACGCTCTCGTGATTTTGTCAGAACAGCTTTCGTTAAATTGCCAATTAAAGTAAGTATTCGAAAACAACCACAAAAAATATCCGGCTAAATCTGAGCTCTTGTGGTATTACCCCCGATAATTTTTTGGAATATTAATTAATTGCAATCCCAAAGCTGCATTGGGATTGCCAATGAATTGATATTCCAAAAAATTATAGGTTTTTAATCATACCACGAATTACATTTAGGACGACAATATATCGATTTGAAATAAAGAAAAATCGTGTCACCTGGTAATTGATGCTTTACTTCTAGCCGTATTCAACGAAATACTCTTTTCCATGGCCTCATCTATGATACATTTGTCCCCAACGATCGCTCATATTGATAAATAAAGATAACTAGTCAAAACACATAAATTTGAAATTTATAATTTAAATCATTATTTTCACTTGACAGATAGTAAAACAAAAACTAAGCAGGTTTATCACCGTGAAAATACAACGACAAGCTATATTCACTGTAGTTCAGATTCTATATTGGCTGAATTTCAAAATTTGAAATCCACTGATTGGTTGTTAATCAAGGAAATATATTGTCAGCTAAAAACCATCATATGGAAATATTGAAATATAAATTCCACATTTTTATTGTAAATCGAATGCTCGAACATGTGAATTACATTTTTTGTATACAGGATGGTTGATAATTGAATGATGATATTCAATGGCGAAAATCCTTGGATGATTCTAGGAAAAATTCTCTATATCAACATTGTCCGCAACCTCTTTATATCTGAGATACAGGATGATGAAATTTAACAAAAAAAATCAGTTTTTTCCCAGTATCACTAAATACGCTTTGGATTTTTCTTTCAATTTTGGTACATGCAAATTACGAATGAAAATACATTTTTCTCAATTTTTATCAGTGGCATCCTGTTAACATGCCCTGTCTTATTTTTCATCTGAATAATGATACGCCACTATTTTTTTTTTATAAATATAATTTTTTTATTGTCCTCTATCTTCCCATTGAAATTGCCTCTTCATTGTCCGGTCAACGAATTTCGATTTAAATAATAAAATGCCTTAAATTGCTTGTACCTATGCAATTTTTCGTTAGTCTCAATAAAATACATGTACACCGGACGAATAAAAGTCGAGAGACCATTTTTGTGAGAAGAAAGAGGACAATTAAAAATTTATTATTCATTTGAAAAAAAAACACAGTGGGGCATCATTATTATTTTTCTTAAATTTCAAGACCCTGTATATACGAAATGAAACCATATGAAATTTTTTTTCGATACTCATCTAAGGATTATCGCCCTTTAGGATCAGTATTCAATTATGAGACACCCTGTATGTTATAGAGAATAATATACATTTACTAAATCATTAGTTTTTAACGCCTCAAGTGCCTGTTACCTGTTATCGAAAATTTTTGTTGTCCATATACTCTCAGTTTTCTTCACATGTTAAAACAAGAGACTTCGTTGGGTGCCAGATCAGGGCTACAGGGTAAATGACGAATTTCGACGTTTTGAGTACTTACGAAAAAAAAAGTTATATACTGTATACAAATTCAAGTTGACCATTGAACAATTCTCTGGAGCTACGGAACAATCAGGCGACCATATGGGGTTATTGGTGCTTTGAGCTCGAATAACGGTTACGTTCGGCTCATCTTGAAAAACGTGTAGAGTCGACTGCTGTTCATCGTCTTCAGGAAGAATAATAATCTTTATCGCTTGGTATTTTTGCACACCCCGAAACTGAGTAAAGTCAACTGCATTAGCATCCCATGCAAAGATGCTGCTATCTCTAAACGCATTTGAAACTCTATTTATTTTTTGAGATTAATTGAAGTATCTTCAAGGGTTGAATCAAAATTAGCATTTAGGCCAATCATTAGAGTTTTTTTTACCTGAATAAAGACGCAAAAAACACAGACTATGTTTTGGGAGATAAATGAAAACCCCTGTCAGCCCCGGCAAAATGGCTTCGTGGGATTTTGTGGTCCGATCTACAAAAATCTCGAAATGCGTCTGCAGGTGGTCTTCCTTCAAATGAAGGTACTTAATCTACTGTTTAATTACAATAAGCATTTGCAATTGGGTTTGCTTGGAAGAACGTTGCACCAATATCTGTCAGATGTACTTCAATTTCCGTAGTCGTATCAGTCAGGGAAGTACTTATTTTCTGTGAGATGCTTGACTCATATTTTTCACATGGTAGAAATATTTGGAGAGAAGCGAACTTCGATTTTATTATTTCATATATTTGATACTCTCTGACAAAAAAAAATTCTTGAACTCCGTTCACTTCCTAAATTCTTTGCTACCGAGAAGTGCTTTTTGTTTTTTTCCAGGGGGTGACGCTGCTACTGACTTTACTGGTAAGACGCTGCTTCATTTGTTAGGAAACATCAGTTTTAGAGTGGATTATAATTCATTGGGCTGGGGCAGGATGACTCTTGAAACTGACAGTGAATAGCATTTCACCAGAGAAATCCCAAGCATGTTACGAAGCTGATTGTTTGATTATTGATAATTTTGTCTCATTCGGAACTACTATTTTACTTTTCGCATTGGTAATTGACGTTTCGCAGTGTTGTTTTAAAGTGACGTTTTTTACATTGAAATGAAAACGGAAGAATACTCAGTACATTGCTTTTATTTCAATTTGTCCTACTTTTAAAAGGCTCTAAAGTTTTTGGCTTATTTTTATGCTGTTTGATAAAAAAATTTATATACTGTAAAATGTCAGAATTATTGACATAACTTACTTTTTTTAATGGTACACCCTATATATTATTATACAGTGTGGCTTTCAATAGTCCCCCCCCCCCACTATTAACTTTTGAACGGTTCGACATAGATACATGAATAAAAAACCGTTTCGAGGGTTTCACCAACACTACTTTAAAATTTTAAATGGCAAGTGGCACATAGTTAAAAAGAGAATTCAATTATCTTCATAATCATCTAATTATTTTTGAATTTTGTCTATAATTTTTTCCCCATTTCGATTTTTATGCCTTTCGAAATTTTTAAGTTAATGTGCCCCTAGCGCCATCTGTCGAGTAATTGCAATGTTTCTTCTCTCAAAAAGTAGTATCGGTGAAACCCTTCAAAAAATTTTTGGTTTCATTGTTCCACATCAAACCGTTCAAATGTATCGAGGTAGTATTCAGATCCGCATTTATATTTGATATTTCGAATTTGAATTGCAAAAAAAATCTTAACTAAATCCAAAAAAACTTAGATGGTTGTGAAGAAAATGGAATTTCTTTTTCGACAATGTGCCACTTGACCCCCCATGCCATTTAAAAATTTTGAGTTGAACCCCCCCGCGCCCCCTGTTGAGCAATCACCATATTTTTTATTTCAGAAAGTAGTATTGGTGAAACACTCAAAATAGTTTTTTATTCATGCTTCTACGTCGAACCGTTCAAAAGTTAACAGGGCGGGAAGCCGCACTGTATACTTATTTAAAAGGACTTCTTTTTATTTCATAGCGACAATATGCAACACTTGTCCTTTCTTTTTATTAGTTTAGCGCAAATTGGTGTAAATATGAGTAAAAATTGTAATGTTTCAAAAACATCAAGACACCCGCGTTTAGTATTTCAATTCTAATAATTATCATAGTTTTTATAGTTGGAGTTCTTTTGTATTTATTACAAATATAGACGATTTTCTGGTTTGATTCACATTTTAGTGAATTATTCAAAACTAGGAGCAACCAATTTATTGAAAACTGAAGTAAAACCAATTAACGTATAGCAAACAATTTGAAAAAATTTAAATAATTTTTTGCACTTATAAATGCAACTCCACTTTACCTTCTTCATATTCAATGCACGTAATATATACTTTTTCTGTACGTCCTCGAATTTTCAACAAAGTGATTCTATTGTTTTGCACCTGACGAATGGCATACCTTAAACTTATTTTTTCACCTTCCAAAAGAATATCACAGCGTAGAATAGACAATATTTTTTTTTTTTGAAAAAGAACACAAAGTCGTCTCCACAAAGATTTTAATAAGAACAGGATAGAAATCCTATCTGAAAGACATGTTTCGAACATATATATGTTCATCATCAGTTTGGTACAAAATTCATAATAGAGAGAAGAATGTGTGGAGAGAAAAATAGTATAAAATACAAAATATAGGCACTAAGATTACATGATGTACTATTTTAATTCATTTCTATATAATTCATTTCTATATAATTAAAATAGTACATCATGTACTCTTAGTGCCTATATTTTGTATTTTACACTATTTTTCTCTCCACACATTCTTCTCTCTATTATGAATTTTGTACCAAACTGATGATGAACATATATATGTTCGAAACATGTCTTTAAGATAGGATTTCTATCCTTATTCTCATTAAAATCTTTGTGGAGACGACTTTGTGTTCTTTTTCCAAAAAAACTTGGTCTTCCACTTCAAGTATGGACTATTACCTTTTCATATAGACAATATTACTAACATGATCCCATGGCAAAAAGTTACACGGGATCGGGACTTTTAGGAGGCCATCTAATAGTACCCGAATTTTCAATCCACTGTGGATCTTTTCTATCCAAGAGTATTTTTACTGGGACAACACAATACTGCGGTGCCCCATACTGTTGTCAAATTGAATATCTTGATATGGCTAGAGGTAAATCGTCAGTATGTTCTTCAATTACTGCTTAAAAAAAATCAAATAAACCTGACTGGTCAACGAACCATCAAAAATTATAGGACCCAAACACGTTCGCCAATTAATCCGCATCAAACACTGAATTTTCTGTATTCAATAAGGATTTAAATCAGACCTATAATAGTGTATGTTTTTGCGATGGCCACCTATATTAGTGAAAACCGACGACTCATCCGTCCACAATATTTTATCCAGGAATGAGGCATCCTTTCGAATAATTTCTAGGATATGTCTGCAAAATTGCAGTCTGGTTTCATTTTACTTTGGTGTCAAGTTTTGCATTATTTTTAGCGAGTATGGATGAAATTTGTATTTCCTAGTCACTTCGTTGAAATTTGAGGATGTGTTCTACGATGAGCTAGAATATTGATTTCTGTTTCGTCTGAAAAAAACATTTTTGGCATAACAGATTTTTTTCTTCTGTTCGGGCTTACTGTTTCGAAAAACTTCCTCTTAAGTTTATAAAACGATTTTTTTTAATAGAGATCTTCTACCTGGAAATTGCAGTTTTACATCTTCTAAGAACTTTTGCAACAGTAGCACGTAAATTTGGAACATAAAACATTTTCATTCTATGGAATATCTCCTTTTGCTTGTCAGGAAATAATAGAAACGTATGACATTTAATAATTCGTGCAAAACTATGACAATTCTTGGAAACAAAATAATTAACCAATTTGCGCTAAACCAATAAAAAGAAAGAGCAAGTGTGGAATATTTTCGTAATGAGAAAACAGAAGTCTTATAGATATTTAAAAACAGTAGTTTATGTCGATAATTTCGACTTTGGCTGGTTGAAACTTTTGACTTAATAGCGAGGAACACTTCAATAGACCTTTCCAAATTACGTAGAACAGAGATGAAAGATATGAACTGAGCCAGTATGAGAGAGTATAACTAGTATATTTCTTGCGCAACTTGTATAAAGTGTTAAAAGCTGCGCGAACGAGACAGAGCACACACACAGCTTCTCGCTCTATGACATTTGACATTCTATCATTGAAATGTCATGATCATTAACCTTAAATCTTAGTTTAAATAATGTTATCGTTCCATATGTGTACCGAGGATTACGAGATGAGAAATATCTTACGTTTCCAAGCATTCAGTTTTGTCAGTGCAACATTTTCTCTCAACATCGTAGACTAACAGACAAGGTAGTTTTGTCTACAAACTCTTTGCCAAAAGTCACATACATATTCACAAAACTTACTTTATAATAAAGTGAAGTGCTGCAGAAGCTAGTAGAAGAGTGAAACTCCACCATTTACGGTTCTTCCCTTCGGAGGATGCTGATTTGCTACCAACTTCACATCATAAATTTTGCTACAAGACAATCCAATAATAATTTTGGAGTCACAAACTGTTTATGAACAGCTCAGTAGTAACATAATAAAGAACTATGTGTTCATTTATTTATTTCATTGTATTAAAGGTACTAAAATTGTTATTACAAGGATTGATTGATTACAATATTTGTGTATGAAATAAAAATAATGAGATCACAAAGTTGTACAATTCGATGCCTGTGTTGTGGCTAAACAAATAAAAATTATTACAATATCACAAAATAAAAATGAAAAGACGTTATATATTGAGACTAAACTAACAATAAATCACTAAATTGTTTAAAAAAAAAAATTGTTTTTAATTTTTATATTTGGAATGCAAAAGTAAAATAGAACAAGTCTATCTGACAACTTTGTCCTCATTACTAAGCGATTTAGTAATTGTAGTTGGTAGACTACATTGCAGATGCATTTTCCAGCATCGATCTGACCGAACCATATAGGTTCAGTTTCTTCGTTGAGAAGACAACTAAGTAAGTAGTAGTTTGGTAGTAGTTGAGTAATTCATTGTCCGTGCTCAGCATCTCATCTGAATGATGAGGGCCTCGTTTCGCCAGCTCGCACAAGTATCTCATCTCGAGACTCCTGAGGATTGCTCGTAAGGGTGCAGCAAGTTGAAGCACGAATAAATTTTTCATCGGAAGTCTCATTAAACACTTTAAACGAATAAGCAATTATTTATGTAATATGTGGATAGAGTGTTGATTTGCAATTCAATCCAGTTCTTCGTTATTGACGTTATTGATAAGAGGGTTATCACAAAAATATTGGTAAATTACAGTTGTTTGTTGTTTATGGGTAGATAAAGGTGCAATTGCTTTGTGATGTGTAACCAAAGCAGTTTCATTACCATACATTGATGCAGTGGGCAAATGTTGCATCTCGTTGCAAGCAGGTTCTAATTTCAGTGTTATCAGGATAGCATATTTTATAAATATTTTTTCGTACTTCCGGGCCTAAAGTGACAACTTCACTCCCTTGTGACAGGTACTAAAGTGTCACATTTAATCCCTCCGGGATTAAATATTGACGAAACTCCCGGAACGATTAAATCACAAACAAACGAATTTAAGGGATATTTTATTGAAAAATATAATTAATTAGAATGGTAATTAACGTTAATATTCAAATTAATATTGTGACAGTTCGTCATATTGACCAGTCTTTCCTGGGTTAATGCAGCAGGTAACTGACGAGTAACAGATAGGTCCTTTTCATATTGAACTGGTGTTTGTTTCGAAGATCCTGCGGAAACAGGAAGCGAGATTGAGGACTGTGGCATAACTATAGTGGACGAATCGGCGACTTGACCAAATATTTTATCTGAAATTTTTTGTTTATTTTTAATAGACGATTCAATATATCCCTCGGCCACGTTGGAGGATTTCCATATCCTCCATGTCTCTTCAGCACGTCTATTTTTGCTCCCGAATCAGCTAACAAAGACGCGCGCAGATGTGCGTCTAAAACAATGTCCCGTATAAGACGTCGCATTTTCTAATTTCAAGAAAGCTGCTATTTGCCGTGGAAATGTACCAAACATGTTTTTTCCTACTACTCGCGTAGTACATTCTTTGTTGATGTATTGAACAAAAAATTTTGAATGAGTTGTCCCTGTCTTTCGCAATGCCACATATTTCCGAAATATCGCCACAAAACTGATGGCACTGTTTTCTGAATTTTTGATCACAAAATTTCGGTCAATTTTATTTTTGGTGTTTCTAATCGCAATTAGGAAGGAATCGCCCAAATCTCTCACATCGTCGATTTCTAAATCAACCAACTCTTTTCCACGACAAGCTCCCGCAACGCCCAAAATAAGTGCAACCTACAAAAAAATTGATTTCTTAAAATTTCTGAATATAAACAAATTTCCAAATTTACCTTAAGCATTAAATATTTATCATCCGGAGCCTCCCGTAAGAACTGATCTACCTGCTCAGACGTGAGAATTCTTGACTTCTTTGGCTTAAATCCCTCATTTCTTCTCTTCAAAAAAGCTAATAATTTTGGAAATTTACTTATATCAATATCTTCTCTAATGTTAATAACCGATTTCAGCATTGAGTAATGTGCCCAGAGAGTTGAGGCACAAACCGCTTTTGATTTATCATCGAAGTAGACTAACAGCGCATTTTCAGTAGGTTGTCTCACATTTTTTAAGCGGCACCACTTTTTAAAAGCATCGTACTGCTGCTCGTATAGTTTTCTAGATTTCGGTGGTAACAATTCTTCACCTACTTCGGCTGCTCTTTTATCAATATCAGATACACCTTCTTCACTCATGTTACCAATAATTATCAATAACAATGTTTCTTTACAATGACACTAGTAATGACAATGTTTCTAAATTATAACTGTCACAACGCAATGTTACTATGGTAACTTATTTTAAAGACAGTTTATTAAATGAGTTGAAGAGAGAAAAAACTGATTGAAATTATTGAAATAATTAATAAAATCATACCGGAAATACGAAAAGTATCGTATATACCTTGCGACTGAAGTACATTTAATCCTTCAGGTAAATTATTAAACTTTACCTTCAGGATTAAATGTACTACTTCAGTCCCGCGGTATATAATGTACTATTGCGTCCCAGTCCAAAGTGTCAAGTCAACGCCGTTGTTCCCGCATTATGGTTCCTGTTTATGAAAATAATGAAATGAGATCCTACTGGTTTTACTAAAATCTTCACTGTTATAAATTCTAAATTTTACCTATGAAATAAATAAACAAACCAGGATACAATGTCAGCTGTCAAGTGTCGATAATTTTCACCGAGAAATTTCGACCAATAGGATTTATTCTTGTTCTACAAGGGATGAGCGCAACTCTCACCTGCACAGGTGATTCTGGAAAGGTCTATTCTGTAAAGGTCTATTTCTCTTCAATTCGGCCTTTCAGCTCAAAAAATTAATATTTTGCAAAAGTGGGATCGATTGAAATACAAGCACTGTACATTTCAGTTGTCAGTGACAACAAAAATTGAGAGTGATTCTCAGTTTTAAAATTCAGTTCCGCGGAGTTGCAATATAGGTATTTGAATTTTATTTTTAGGCAATCGTTTATCAATATGTACAAGATGCTGAAACCCGGAGGAAAAATATTTTTGATATTTGCTGAGAGAACGTCCGTCGACGAAGTCTATGATTTTTTATCGAAACACCAGGAGTGGGGAAAATATGGACATGAAAGATTAATATCACCATTCCACTTCTCTGCCAATCCTCAAAAGGAATATGAAAATATTGTACGTGAAACTGGATTCTGTGATTATTCGTTTGAAGTACAGAATTGGACTTTTGAATTCACTGAAAAATCATTCGAAGGTGTGTTTTGATAAATTATAGAGCATATACCAAATTATGTATTCAATATTTTTTCAGATGTGTTTTACAGTGTCAACCCGATAATAGAAGAAGTTCCCAAGAATAATGTTGACGAATATAAAAAAGTGTTCATGGATAAAATGAAACGCAATAGTATGAATTGGGTCAGTACATGCAATAAAACTGGGAAAGAAATTTTTAATACAAGCTACAAATCAATCGTACTTCTTGCAACGAAACCTATGTGCCACTGAGTATTTGTCGGGGTATACCTCGAAAGATGTCTGATTAGAGAAATAGTTTGGCATCAGTAATATATCCAGATAGACACAGAAATAATTGGAGATTTTCAGAGACTTCTACGGTTTTGTTACAACAACAATAATCTTTACCAATTGTTATTCGACCAAACAATCGCTATGAAAAAAGCCAAAGATAGCAGACCAAATCTCCGGAAATACCCGATCGAGTAGTGGTGCACAGATAAAATTTAAAAAAACACGGAGGGGCTATTATGATAATTAATAATAGTTTTTTTTGTATTATGTGAAAAAGGTGATACATTTTTTTACGAATAGGAAACGTTGACACAACGTCAATTCCTACGAGTAAAAATACTTTACACTGGAACAAATAAAGAAAATCTGGTTATGGTATATTACAACATATGTATACAATAAAATATAATTCTGATATTAAATAACTCGAATAATCATTCTCCACCTCAATATAAAAAAAATGTTTTTTGAGAAAACCATGAAACAATTCGATTCTGTTTGTAAAGGTGATTTATCTCAAAAATACGACATGTTTTGTGACCAACCCCCTAACAAACGCAACCCCCAATAACACAATATCCTTGTGAAATAGCATATGGAAAGTAATTATGGTAAGTAAATAAGTTCATAAAAAATGCATTGTCTTGATTGGTTCACGAGCTACTCCCTATTGAAATGAATAATTAGGGGAATAATTATTGCTATCCAAACAAATGAACAATCCCGCTCGTACGACAGAAAACTGGCTGATTCCGAGGTAGTAAGTCAGAATCAGCGTAATGTAACAAATTATCTGATATACAGGGTGGGGCACCGAAAACGAAAAACGAATATCTTCAAAACGCATGTGTTCTGAAAAAAATGCAAAAACACATCGATTTTCAATCTAAGGGGGACATCTTCCTATCATAACCTCAACTGTCATACCTCTCCCCCCTCCCCTTGGTCACTATTACCCAAACAATTTGAATAGGGAAAGTAATGAGTGTGACACATCATTAAAAAGATAATTTCATATGGATCAGCCATGTCAATTTTCGCTACATAACTTTCTATTTCGGCGCCCTCTTGCGGGAAAAACAAAAGCAAGAAACAAAATGGTGGCTTCAGAATGGCAGGCAAGATTTGAAATTATGGTCCGATTTGATTCAAAATTGACAAGTGGTGGTTTTCAGGGTCGGAAATTATGAATTGTTTGTCAATGAAAAAAAAACAAGATGATGACTCGAATCAAAATTAGTATGTAGGGATTTTCAGAATAGGAAATTATGATTTTTTTGTCGATGCAAAAAACCAAGACGGCGGACGATATTTGTAATTGTGGTTCGATTCGATTCAAAATTGGCATATGGGGTTTTTACAAGTTTCCAGTATGACGAAAAAGAATTAGGTAATTAAATTGATAAAAAAAAGCTTTTTTACAACTGCGCTAAGAAGAAAATTATATTTTTTTTTAGATCTAATCAGACCATAATTACAAATTTCATCCGTCATTTTGGAGCCATCATCTTGTTTTTTTGCATTGACAAACAATTCATAATTTCTGACCCTGAAAACCACCACTTATCAATTTTGAATCAAATCGGACCATAATTACTAATCTGCCATTCTGAAGTCGCCATTTTGTTTTTTGTTTTATAAAAATTCCATAATTCATTGTCACCCAATTTATGTTGAATTAGCTTGCAAATGAATTATCATAATTTGGAATACGGAACAGTTATTTTTCCCGCAAGAGGGCGCCAAAATAGAAAGTTAGGTAGCGAAAATTGACATGGCTGAATTCCTTATGAAATTACCTTTTTAATGATGTGTCACACTCACTACTTTCCCTATTCAAATTGTTTGGGTGGTAGTGACCAAGGGGAGGGGGAGAGTGAAGTTATGATAGGAAGATGTCCCCCTTGGATTAAAAATCGACGTGTTTTTACATTTTTCTCAGAACACATGCGTTTTGAAGATATTCGATCTGTTTCGTTTTCGGTGCCCCACCCTGTATGATGAGTACCGCCTAGTCTATCACTATGACAATAACATCCAAGTTTGTATTTTGTTTGGCATGACAACAAACGCTCATCAGATCAATGTGATTGAAAACAGGAATATTTTCAGGGGTAATATAATAAGTGGAGTAGATAAGAAATGAGAGAGCTTTTGGATTCAAGGTCAAAACCTATGAGAGAGCTTTTGGATTCAAGGTCAAACCCTATGAGAGAGCAAAAGGATTCAAGTTCAAAGGTCACAGTGCACGTGTGAGATTTCCTGGAATTTGATAACGTCCGGTTACAAGTCTCAACAAGTTAGAAAAATGTAATACAGGTTCAATGACCGTTTTCAAGGTCAATACATGACAGATATCCAGAATATTGATAATTTGATATAAAGATAAAAATCAAATTTTTCAAATGAGCCCCTCTCAATGAAACTTTTATACTACCATTAGTTTCAGAAATTTTAATAATCGTGTGACAACCTGTAATTTTCACACTACCATTAGTTTCAGAAATAAATCTTAAATAATCATGAGGCAACCCTGTATGCGATTACTAAAATGGAGCTTTTATAGTACCATTAGTTTCAGAAATAAATCTTAATAATCATGAGGTACCCTGTATGCGATTACTATAATGAAACTTTTATATCACCAGTAGCTTCAGAAATAAATCTTAATAATCATGAGGTACCCTGTATGCGATTACTATAATGAAACTTTTATATCACCAGTAGCTTCAGAATTATATATTAATAATCATGAGACACCCTTAAGGGATTACTGAAATAAAACTTTCATATTACCATTACTTTCAAAAATATGTTTTAATAATTATTAGGTACACCCTGTAAATGATAACCATAATGAAATACCTCTTGAATAATTTTCATAAGTTATATAATTCAACACCCAAGTGTCTAGTGACAAAATTCCGCATTTTTTGATTCCCATGTTTCAAATATTCAGACAGAGTGATAAATAATCTGCAGACTTGCATAAATTTTTATCAAATAACATAAACATGATTTTATTTTGAGAGCATGTCTCTTCTTTCATTGTAGGATATTGAAATTTGAAGATGGTCTCAGATTGCAAGTTGCTTTGTTGCAGAAACCTATGAGAAACATAATTTTATGGAAAAAATGTTTATTCAGAATTTTGTGGCAAATATTTCATGGGAAAATTTGAGAAAGCCCTTCTACTAATGTAGACATTTACTTACTGCTCTGGGGGGAGTGAAGGAGTGTTTCTATTGGTTGAAAACTTAAAGGCAGAAGCAAATTCATTTTGAAGATGCTTCATGAAAATGGGATTATGAGGGGATAGGAATATGTAAAGCCAAACTCACTGTCTTCGATTATTAGTAAAACTTTTTTAGTGAAGCGAATTAATAATCCACTATACTTACAAAATGAAATCGCGAGTTGGAAGCAAAAGTCAGTTAGCACCAGTGAAGAAGCTTAGGTTATTGTCGCATTTTAAGAAGCTTCCGAGTGATGGGGGCTTCCGCTTAGTGAAAAATACATCAACTTCTAGTATTGGCAGTGATATTGAAATATTGGACGGAACCTTTTCGAACTTGAGGCCGATTAATGCTGCGAGGAAGGGTTTCGTACCAGCTTATACCTCAACACCAGCTGCCATATACGAGGATATAAGCGAAGCTGAGAGCCCCAGCAATTCGGAGAGTGATGATGGGGAAGACATCAAAATGGAGACAATAACCAAAGAAGATGAAGGGAGTGAAGATGGCGAAGATGGTGAACAGGACAACTCCATCCAAGAAAAGGCAGGAGATGATGGCGAACAGGGCCCGAATGAAACTGCGAACTCCCTCGAAGGCACTCAGGAGCATAACACTCATCTCGCTGAGATAAAAAATTTACTGAGTGCCTTCATAGAGAAGAAGCGAGCAAGGAAGGTAGAGTTGGAGGACCAGTTAAAGGAGAACAAGCTGGAAATTCAAAGGTTGCTCCGTGACAACAAAACAAAGCAGAGGGAGATTGACGATCTGGATCGGGCCATTACGATAGGTGTGGATAAACTGACATAGTGGACTGAGTGATATTCAAACATTTCTTCGGTGCCTATTCATGGATACATGTTTTACATTTTTTCTGACCTAGGGCGAGTTATACGAGACAAGTTCAACAACTGTTCAAGTGAACCGAGTTCGGTTGCTAAGGAACTAGAAATTTGATTGGCTAATCCCTAACAGCTAAACTTGGTTCACTTGAATCGTTGTTGAACTTGTCCTGTACAATTGGCCCAGTGAATTTAGTGATATTCAAACATTACTTTGGTGTATATTCATGTACATATTTTTATATAATATTCTTTTATACCATACCTATTTATACAATTTTTTATTATTAGCTTTTGCATATATAAAAAATAAATGAAAACTCAAAGTATCTCTATTGTTTTATTATTATTTCTAGTCTTTTATCTGTTTGGGAGCCACGTTCATTACTGAAATATGTTTTAGATAATCACAGTGTGAATTAATAAGGATCAATTTATGCACCATTGCGATAATCATAGTTTTTATTACTGGCACTGTCTCAATCATAAATGTACAGTAAAATTTGATTTTATGAGACAGTGACCAATAATTAGGACTATCATTATGGCAATAGCGCATAAATTGGTCCAATTATTTTTATAAACTCACCAAAATCAAAGTTATCCTTTAACAGCCATAAAACTGAACACTCACTTAAAAAGCACTATCTGATCAAAACAGCACTGAATTCAATTCCTTCTTGTGAACACTTAACCATTTTCTTTTTTCATAAAACTATTATCACTTAAAATGTTTGAAGAATACCTTCACCTCACACAGAAGCATAAGTTTTGCTGATTATGCAGAAATTTGCAAACAGAGTCCCTGTCTGAAAAACAGTGCATTTTTTGTAGATCTTCAACCAAAATACACTGTTTTCTACACAACTACACAAAACTTCAAAACTATTTACTTGAAAAACGAATTTTTTGATTTTCAAATAAACAAAATAAAAGTTTGAAACCACAGAGCAGATAGCCCCATTCTTCTTCTTTATAATTTTAGTTTGGTTTGACAGACTGTAAAATTCGTAGTACACTGGTAGTACGAATAATACAGACATGTAGCACAGGAAGCGACATCTAGAGCCATTTGGTTGAACTGATATATAGTATATCAGGTATATAGTAGTACTGTATTTTTATTTTTTATTCTGTAATAATTGAATAACTAAAGAAGAATATAATTTTAATTGAATCAAAAAATAATAATGAATTTGGGAAATGTTCGGGTACAGCATAATTTATATCTGTTTATAATTTTGATAGTGGAGTAAATAATCAAGTAATTCAAATATGCAATAAAAATTTATTCAGGAAATTTAAAATTACAATTGTTACACACCATGCAGCATCTTGTTAGACACACTATGCCTAATTGTCTTCCACAGTCATGGCAGGAGATACAGCGTTCATGCACACTATCCACTGTTCCAGAGTAGTGGTTTGAAACTTGCTGGCACTCTATATTCGAATTCACCTCTGCCGCAAAGTCGTAAAAACACACAATACACATTTTTCTCTCTTTTTCTGAGATAGTGGTAAAGTAGTGTTCTGTAATGCACATACTTTGGTATACACTTGTGGTCACGAATTCCATACTTCCAATAATTTGGATATCTTCCATTTTATCATCGACTTCTTCCATATCACAAATAATTTCATCGCACTCAGATTCAAAACCTAAGTCAACTTCGTCAACCTCCATAGTTGATAGATTAATCATACGAAAAAGCAATATCCTCAGATATATACAAAAGTGTAGAAATTCCATTTGGGGTATTAAGTAACCCTGCGTCGACAAATATCGATGACCTGCTTACTCGAAACTTTTAACATCTAGATGCTCACATTACTGATAAGTTGGTGTCTTTCAAGGTTAATGAGTACATGTGTGAATGATTTGTTTCCTGGAATTCGCTGTTGATATTTCCGCTTGCGAAACATATCTAGTTAGTTCAAAGAAATCTGTGATTGGTTCAATGGCTTCTCTCAAGGTTAGGGAGTCAGCACTATATGTTTCCTGAAATATGCTGATTAAGTATCCCCCACTCATACTTAATTTAGATATGCTGAGTATGTATTCCCCTTTCCACTAATTAGTTTTGGATATATAAAGAATGAAATAGCATTATAGTAAAAGTATGTCAACATATTCTACAAATATTTCAGTAATTGAAAGAATTTTGTGTTGTGTGTGTAGAAGAAAAGTTATTCGCTTTTTATCAAGTAATTATTGGTCCAGCCAACCAAAACTCAGAATCGGGTTTTGTTCATTCTGTTTGGATACCAGGCCGCTAATAATTTATACCAGGTTCCTAGTCGACCCCCGAGGAATACTGAACTCACCAGTTAGGGATTTGTTGAAGCATGGAGAACTGGGATGAGGACAGCTATATCACCACCTATGTACCTGACTTGTTGAGCAGGGATATCGTCAGGTGCCCACCCATTGGCGCAAGTAGGATGGAGAAAACCAGATTCACAAGAGAGGAGATGCTCCGTTACAGCAGGCTGGAGGCGGAAAAAAACCAACAAGTTGGGGTCGCCAATGAGGTGGAAAGCTGGAATGAGGATAACTACACCAGCTACATACCTGACTTGAACAGGGATATCATCAGGTACCCACCCATTGGCGCAAGTAGGACGGAGAAAAGCAGATTTACAAGGGAGGAGAGGCTCCGTCACAGCATGCTGGAGGTGGAAAGAAACCAACAAGTTGGAGACAACAATAAGGTGGAGAGCTGGAATGAGGACAACTACACCAGCTACATACCTGACTTGAACAGGGATATCGTCAGGTGCCCACCCATTGGCGCAAGTAGGACGGAGAAGAGAAGGTTCAGAAGGCAGGAAAGGCTCCGTCATAGTCAACTAGGGGAGAAAAGTGATTAGTCACATGCCCACCCAGGAACATAGAACTCACAGAAGAGCAGGTTATGCAAGGGATCCGACACTCAGAGGGATTAATTATATACCTATATACAGATAAATAAATAATTTTCGGATATTTATGCTTTCTTTTCCCCTTCCATCCTGCCTTTTTCATTTATCACTATAATGAATGGATTTTCAACTTTAGTTCATGTGAACCATTCAACATGTTCACAAATCTTATAATTTTACAAGCTATTTGGCATGGTGTTCTACTCATACACCAACCCAGTGAAGTTGGAGAAATTTTCATTTGCTTCGATAGCAATGGTACGTGGAATGAAACTTGGCCATCTAAGTGGGTGAAAATGATACCACTTGAAATTAATAATGTACGAATCGTCAAAACTTCAGTACCCACCAATAGTACAAAGTATAAGTTATTAATAAGAAAACATAATTCCACTGAACAAACGGACATAATCGAGCTATATCCCTCCCCACCATCAGCTAATATAAAAGATGATTCAGAGTCTAGAACAGTTCACTCTTTAATTTACTACATAGCTGTGTGCTCCTCAGTGATCCTTCTTTCTTCATTGGTGGAAATATTTCAGAAAATATGGATAGTGTTCAGTGCATAATTGATCTTATAACCAAACATGAGAAGCACCTCAAACCCTTATACGAGTTCACTGAAGAAGAACTGCGGCAATTTCCGTTACAATATTTGATTCGAAAAGCTAGGTCTTGGGAACTTCTTTCAGCATGGCACAAACTACCAGATGAGTATACGGACAAGTTTGAACTACAGGTTCAGCTACCTTGCTTCATTCATCATAATCGACCTGAGTGGGAGGAACATGTAGATGGCCCGCCACCTCCACAATCAAGATGTTATTCATGCTTACGTAGTTTGAAATGATATGTATTAGGGTTTTTAAATAAAAAACATCATTCAATATCTTTGTTTTATTTACCAATTAAATATCCAAAATTTATTCATCTATTAAATTTTCTGACATTAATAGTAAGAGATCCAACACTGCGTCTTCATCTTTAGGACTCAACTTATAGTGACCCCACGCCAATGTTTGTACATTATTGGGTAAAACAAATCTTTTGTCATCATTAGATGATAACGCAATTTTGTTTCTCAGCTCCGTGTAAATGGTGTGTAAATAAGAAGTAAAAATATACATTTTTCGTAAGATAGAGCCACCTCTTTCAACAATTCGAATGTAATCTGAAATTTGGAGTGCATTCTCTATTACATTTTTAGAAACTCCTTTGGCTTTTTTCATGACTTCTGTTGTCTTAACACAGTATGCCTTCGCGCCTGTACCATAAAAACATTCTATTGGTGATCCATAAAATTCGTCTTTCATCTTGCCGACAACTGACACTGTTTTGGGAATTTTGTGGATATTGTCAATTTTGAAATTAGAAGTGTCAAATAATTCAATATTTTCCCTAATATCATCGTATACATTTTCCGTGAATATCTCCAAGATCAATGAATCGGTATCTGTGTAACAGAGGTTTGCTTTGTCACCATATTTTGTTTTGATGTAGCCATACAAAAAATCATAAATGACCGTTTTTGAAATATCCAAAATTGAAAACCCTACATAAAGTGGCTTGTCATAGGTAACTGTCAATTTCTCCATTTGAATGGCTACTAAGTTCTCATCAAATACTGAACATGATTTAAAATGAGGTTTTGATATGAATCCCTCAGCTCCCACAGAACCTGGCATATTTTCCCAGTGACTGCATAGTTTAATGTCTTGTCTCTTGTCCACGTTTTCCATGGTTTTTCCAAAAATTGAGTTTATGATGAATTTAAAGAGGTCACGTTCAAATTCATTCCTGGCAGAATTCCTGAGATTCGTATTCAAATCAATATATTGCTTCAACCATGCTGATTGCGTGAACTCCAAAACTCTATGAATCCTCGTCAATTTCAATCCATATTTCAAGCATTGTTTCAAATTTCTATAGTGTATAATATATCTTTCCTTGCTCATCAAATTTGGAGTCAACTTGGAATACTTGCTTCCTGGAGGCTTAATATTCTCCGGGCAAAAAGGAAGGTCATTATGGTCATCATGTAAGTGTGGTGGATATTCCAAATCAACTTCCAATACATATCCTTTCGACAATGTGTCTCCAATTTCAAAGATGTCTAAGTTTTCTTGCTCATACCGCTCAAGCCATCTGAAATCTCGCATTGGAAGGTATTCACTCATAGCAGCTCCATACAAATTGGTTGCATCGAGATACAAAATATATGAGTTAGGTTTGGAAGCATCATAAGATGATATAAATGGGTTATTAGCTATAGCCTTCCTTTTACTGCACTGACTTACTCCGCCACGAATCCCTTTCTTGAAAAAGTGAACCATATCTATATCAGTTAGGAGCTCTAATTCTACTTTGGTTAAACGCAACATTGCGTCCCAACTGAGTGAAGGAGCTGTTACATACTGGGCAGGATCAAGTTTATATTTGTCCAAGCACACCTCCCGAAAATTTTCGAAGACATCTGCCAAAAGTAGAACATCTGATTTCAGGTAAACATCGGAGTATTCTCCTAGAGTTGAACATCCGAATTCCTGCCATACTTCACAAGCTCGTTTATAGTTTTCTTCGGAAATTTCTTTACTACTCAGAATATCGAAGAATTCAGATTGAGTTGGTAATGTAGGTTGATTCAATTTTTCATATGAGTCAACATATGAATATGGAAAAACACCTTTGCGTCTTATCATATTAAATTTCCTATGGTCTGGAAAATATTTCCTCACCTCCCGACATTGAGACGGCTCCAGTGTTTTACTCAGATTATCTAGTGATTTTGATAAGAAGCGGAAAGAGTCAACAAATCTCAAGGTGATGAATTTGTCTCTAATTTTCGGGTTTTCTGATTTTTCAACCAAGTATGTTTTGGAGAATGAAATATACTTCTCTTTATTTTGGGCAATCACTGAGATATTCTCTTTATTCGAAGCCAATTTTTTTATGAAGAGATGACAGTCATAATTTGTTAAGTTATGGAAAAAGACAGGAATGAATTTCACTACTTTATAGTGCAAATTACATCTCGAATGAGCGCTTGCGCGGTACACACCAGTCAAGTGACAATGATCTCGAACTTTGATGTCATCAGGTTTATAGGAGTCACCACAAATATGGCATTTCGTAGAATTCTGAAATTCATTCTCTTCCTCTTCAGTGAGTGGCAGCATCTCTTTCACATGTCTCAAATGTTTGTTGTATAATTCCAAGACAAGATCATCCAACCTCCTGACAAAAACCTCGACACAATCACTTCCACGATATTGTACGAATTCCGAGTATTTGTCATCAAAATTACACTTCAAATAGAAAGCGAATGAATATGGCTCATGTTCGTATGCTTTCAATGTGAATGAGTGCTCATCAGATGGCTGACTGTGATGAATAGGTTTCAGCAAGCTCTCAAAATCAGCATAGATCACAAAAGGAACTGAGAGCTGCTTCTCGAAATTGGTGAATTTAAGAATATTTCCAGGCACAACCTCACCATACTTGTTGATAATCATCTCTGATTTTGGGAGTATCACACAAAGATGATTACAATCATATTGTTGATGAGTCTTCAGTTTTTCACTTGTAGGAAAGAATTGGAGGCAACCGTCACAAATGTGCATACGGCCATTATGCTTTGATTTTTGTCGTGTAACCAACTTCGACAAATCTGTAATGAGGCAGTAATGATTATTCCCATCCGACTCAGTAATCAGCAGAAGATTCACATGTGTTGCAGATCGGTTTGTTGTGAAATGTAAGGGCCCCACGATGTTGGTAACCATTTTTCCATCCTTAAATTTCGTATCTACACCAAATACATTAATGGATATATTATTCATTCTTTCAAATTTAGAAATATCCTTCAATTTCACTTCCAAGGCATTGATTTTCCAGTGAAATTGAAGGATATTTCTAAATTTGAAAGAATGAATAATATATCCATTAATGTATTTGGTGTAGATACGAAATTTAAGGATGGAAAAATGGTTACCAACATCGTGGGGCCCTTACATTTCACAACAAACCGATCTGCAACACATGTGAATCTTCTGCTGATTACTGAGTCGGATGGGAATAATCATTACTGCCTCATTACAGATTTGTCGAAGTTGGTTACACGACAAAAATCAAAGCATAATGGCCGTATGCACATTTGTGACGGTTGCCTCCAATTCTTTCCTACAAGTGAAAAACTGAAGACTCATCAACAATATGATTGTAATCATCTTTGTGTGATACTCCCAAAATCAGAGATGATTATCAACAAGTATGGTGAGGTTGTGCCTGGAAATATTCTTAAATTCACCAATTTCGAGAAGCAGCTCTCAGTTCCTTTTGTGATCTATGCTGATTTTGAGAGCTTGCTGAAACCTATTCATCACAGTCAGCCATCTGATGAGCACTCATTCACATTGAAAGCATACGAACATGAGCCATATTCATTCGCTTTCTATTTGAAGTGTAATTTTGATGACAAATACTCGGAATTCGTACAATATCGTGGAAGTGATTGTGTCGAGGTTTTTGTCAGGAGGTTGGATGATCTTGTCTTGGAATTATACAACAAACATTTGAGACATGTGAAAGAGATGCTGCCACTCACTGAAGAGGAAGAGAATGAATTTCAGAATTCTACGAAATGCCATATTTGTGGTGACTCCTATAAACCTGATGACATCAAAGTTCGAGATCATTGTCACTTGACTGGTGTGTACCGCGCAAGCGCTCATTCGAGATGTAATTTGCACTATAAAGTAGTGAAATTCATTCCTGTCTTTTTCCATAACTTAACAAATTATGACTGTCATCTCTTCATAAAAAAATTGGCTTCGAATAAAGAGAATATCTCAGTGATTGCCCAAAATAAAGAGAAGTATATTTCATTCTCCAAAACATACTTGGTTGAAAAATCAGAAAACCCGAAAATTAGAGACAAATTCATCACCTTGAGATTTGTTGACTCTTTCCGCTTCTTATCAAAATCACTAGATAATCTGAGTAAAACACTGGAGCCGTCTCAATGTCGGGAGGTGAGGAAATATTTTCCAGACCATAGGAAATTTAATATGATAAGACGCAAAGGTGTTTTTCCATATTCATATGTTGACTCATATGAAAAATTGAATCAACCTACATTACCAACTCAATCTGAATTCTTCGATATTCTGAGTAGTAAAGAAATTTCCGAAGAAAACTATAAACGAGCTTGTGAAGTATGGCAGGAATTCGGATGTTCAACTCTAGGAGAATACTCCGATGTTTACCTGAAATCAGATGTTCTACTTTTGGCAGATGTCTTCGAAAATTTTCGGGAGGTGTGCTTGGACAAATATAAACTTGATCCTGCCCAGTATGTAACAGCTCCTTCACTCAGTTGGGACGCAATGTTGCGTTTAACCAAAGTAGAATTAGAGCTCCTAACTGATATAGATATGGTTCACTTTTTCAAGAAAGGGATTCGTGGCGGAGTAAGTCAGTGCAGTAAAAGGAAGGCTATAGCTAATAACCCATTTATATCATCTTATGATGCTTCCAAACCTAACTCATATATTTTGTATCTCGATGCAACCAATTTGTATGGAGCTGCTATGAGTGAATACCTTCCAATGCGAGATTTCAGATGGCTTGAGCGGTATGAGCAAGAAAACTTAGACATCTTTGAAATTGGAGACACATTGTCGAAAGGATATGTATTGGAAGTTGATTTGGAATATCCACCACACTTACATGATGACCATAATGACCTTCCTTTTTGCCCGGAGAATATTAAGCCTCCAGGAAGCAAGTATTCCAAGTTGACTCCAAATTTGATGAGCAAGGAAAGATATATTATACACTATAGAAATTTGAAACAATGCTTGAAATATGGATTGAAATTGACGAGGATTCATAGAGTTTTGGAGTTCACGCAATCAGCATGGTTGAAGCAATATATTGATTTGAATACGAATCTCAGGAATTCTGCCAGGAATGAATTTGAACGTGACCTCTTTAAATTCATCATAAACTCAATTTTTGGAAAAACCATGGAAAACGTGGACAAGAGACAAGACATTAAACTATGCAGTCACTGGGAAAATATGCCAGGTTCTGTGGGAGCTGAGGGATTCATATCAAAACCTCATTTTAAATCATGTTCAGTATTTGATGAGAACTTAGTAGCCATTCAAATGGAGAAATTGACAGTTACCTATGACAAGCCACTTTATGTAGGGTTTTCAATTTTGGATATTTCAAAAACGGTCATTTATGATTTTTTGTATGGCTACATCAAAACAAAATATGGTGACAAAGCAAACCTCTGTTACACAGATACCGATTCATTGATCTTGGAGATATTCACGGAAAATGTATACGATGATATTAGGGAAAATATTGAATTATTTGACACTTCTAATTTCAAAATTGACAATATCCACAAAATTCCCAAAACAGTGTCAGTTGTCGGCAAGATGAAAGACGAATTTTATGGATCACCAATAGAATGTTTTTATGGTACAGGCGCGAAGGCATACTGTGTTAAGACAACAGAAGTCATGAAAAAAGCCAAAGGAGTTTCTAAAAATGTAATAGAGAATGCACTCCAAATTTCAGATTACATTCGAATTGTTGAAAGAGGTGGCTCTATCTTACGAAAAATGTATATTTTTACTTCTTATTTACACACCATTTACACGGAGCTGAGAAACAAAATTGCGTTATCATCTAATGATGACAAAAGATTTGTTTTACCCAATAATGTACAAACATTGGCGTGGGGTCACTATAAGTTGAGTCCTAAAGATGAAGACGCAGTGTTGGATCTCTTACTATTAATGTCAGAAAATTTAATAGATGAATAAATTTTGGATATTTAATTGGTAAATAAAACAAAGATATTGAATGATGTTTTTTATTTAAAAACCCTAATACATATCATTTCAAACTACGTAAGCATGAATAACATCTTGATTGTGGAGGTGGCGGGCCATCTACATGTTCCTCCCACTCAGGTCGATTATGATGAATGAAGCAAGGTAGCTGAACCTGTAGTTCAAACTTGTCCGTATACTCATCTGGTAGTTTGTGCCATGCTGAAAGAAGTTCCCAAGACCTAGCTTTTCGAATCAAATATTGTAACGGAAATTGCCGCAGTTCTTCTTCAGTGAACTCGTATAAGGGTTTGAGGTGCTTCTCATGTTTGGTTATAAGATCAATTATGCACTGAACACTATCCATATTTTCTGAAATATTTCCACCAATGAAGAAAGAAGGATCACTGAGGAGCACACAGCTATGTAGTAAATTAAAGAGTGAACTGTTCTAGACTCTGAATCATCTTTTATATTAGCTGATGGTGGGGAGGGATATAGCTCGATTATGTCCGTTTGTTCAGTGGAATTATGTTTTCTTATTAATAACTTATACTTTGTACTATTGGTGGGTACTGAAGTTTTGACGATTCGTACATTATTAATTTCAAGTGGTATCATTTTCACCCACTTAGATGGCCAAGTTTCATTCCACGTACCATTGCTATCGAAGCAAATGAAAATTTCTCCAACTTCACTGGGTTGGTGTATGAGTAGAACACCATGCCAAATAGCTTGTAAAATTATAAGATTTGTGAACATGTTGAATGGTTCACATGAACTAAAGTTGAAAATCCATTCATTATAGTGATAAATGAAAAAGGCAGGATGGAAGGGGAAAAGAAAGCATAAATATCCGAAAATTATTTATTTATCTGTATATAGGTATATAATTAATCCCTCTGAGTGTCGGATCCCTTGCATAACCTGCTCTTCTGTGAGTTCTATGTTCCTGGGTGGGCATGTGACTAATCACTTTTCTCCCCTAGTTGACTATGACGGAGCCTTTCCTGCCTTCTGAACCTTCTCTTCTCCGTCCTACTTGCGCCAATGGGTGGGCACCTGACGATATCCCTGTTCAAGTCAGGTATGTAGCTGGTGTAGTTGTCCTCATTCCAGCTCTCCACCTTATTGTTGTCTCCAACTTGTTGGTTTCTTTCCACCTCCAGCATGCTGTGACGGAGCCTCTCCTCCCTTGTAAATCTGCTTTTCTCCGTCCTACTTGCGCCAATGGGTGGGTACCTGATGATATCCCTGTTCAAGTCAGGTATGTAGCTGGTGTAGTTATCCTCATTCCAGCTTTCCACCTCATTGGCGACCCCAACTTGTTGGTTTTTTTCCGCCTCCAGCCTGCTGTAACGGAGCATCTCCTCTCTTGTGAATCTGGTTTTCTCCATCCTACTTGCGCCAATGGGT
This sequence comes from Chrysolina haemoptera, assembly GCA_958298965.1. NCBI lineage: Eukaryota > Metazoa > Arthropoda > Insecta > Coleoptera > Chrysomelidae > Chrysolina > Chrysolina haemoptera. The sequence continues at coordinate 32,992,134 of OY282587.1, forward strand.
GGGCACCTGACGATATCCCTGCTCAACAAGTCAGGTACATAGGTGGTGATATAGCTGTCCTCATCCCAGTTCTCCATGCTTCAACAAATCCCTAACTGGTGAGTTCAGTATTCCTCGGGGGTCGACTAGGAACCTGGTATAAATTATTAGCGGCCTGGTATCCAAACAGAATGAACAAAACCCGATTCTGAGTTTTGGTTGGCTGGACCAATAATTACTTGATAAAAAGCGAATAACTTTTCTTCTACACACACAACACAAAATTCTTTCAATTACTGAAATATTTGTAGAATATGTTGACATACTTTTACTATAATGCTATTTCATTCTTTATATATCCAAAACTAATTAGTGGAAAGGGGAATACATACTCAGCATATCTAAATTAAGTATGAGTGGGGGATACTTAATCAGCATATTTCAGGAAACATATAGTGCTGACTCCCTAACCTTGAGAGAAGCCATTGAACCAATCACAGATTTCTTTGAACTAACTAGATATGTTTCGCAAGCGGAAATATCAACAGCGAATTCCAGGAAACAAATCATTCACACATGTACTCATTAACCTTGAAAGACACCAACTTATCAGTAATGTGAGCATCTAGATGTTAAAAGTTTCGAGTAAGCAGGTCATCGATATTTGTCGACGCAGGGTTACTTAATACCCCAAATGGAATTTCTACACTTTTGTATATATCTGAGGATATTGCTTTTTCGTATGATTAATCTATCAACTATGGAGGTTGACGAAGTTGACTTAGGTTTTGAATCTGAGTGCGATGAAATTATTTGTGATATGGAAGAAGTCGATGATAAAATGGAAGATATCCAAATTATTGGAAGTATGGAATTCGTGACCACAAGTGTATACCAAAGTATGTGCATTACAGAACACTACTTTACCACTATCTCAGAAAAAGAGAGAAAAATGTGTATTGTGTGTTTTTACGACTTTGCGGCAGAGGTGAATTCGAATATAGAGTGCCAGCAAGTTTCAAACCACTACTCTGGAACAGTGGATAGTGTGCATGAACGCTGTATCTCCTGCCATGACTGTGGAAGACAATTAGGCATAGTGTGTCTAACAAGATGCTGCATGGTGTGTAACAATTGTAATTTTAAATTTCCTGAATAAATTTTTATTGCATATTTGAATTACTTGATTATTTACTCCACTATCAAAATTATAAACAGATATAAATTATGCTGTACCCGAACATTTCCCAAATTCATTATTATTTTTTGATTCAATTAAAATTATATTCTTCTTTAGTTATTCAATTATTACAGAATAAAAAATAAAAATACAGTACTACTATATACCTGATATACTATATATCAGTTCAACCAAATGGCTCTAGATGTCGCTTCCTGTGCTACATGTCTGTATTATTCGTACTACCAGTGTACTACGAATTTTACAGTCTGTCAAACCAAACTAAAATTATAAAGAAGAAGAATGGGGCTATCTGCTCTGTGGTTTCAAACTTGTATTTTGTTTATTTGAAAATCAAAAAATTCGTTTTTCAAGTAAATAGTTTTGAAGTTTTGTGTAGTTGTGTAGAAAACAGTGTATTTTGGTTGAAGATCTACAAAAAATGCACTGTTTTTCAGACAGGGACTCTGTTTGCAAATTTCTGCATAATCAGCAAAACTTATGCTTCTGTGTGAGGTGAAGGTATTCTTCAAACATTTTAAGTGATAATAGTTTTATGAAAAAAGAAAATGGTTAAGTGTTCACAAGAAGGAATTGAATTCAGTGCTGTTTTGATCAGATAGTGCTTTTTAAGTGAGTGTTCAGTTTTATGGCTGTTAAAGGATAACTTTGATTTTGGTGAGTTTATAAAAATAATTGGACCAATTTATGCGCTATTGCCATAATGATAGTCCTAATTATTGGTCACTGTCTCATAAAATCAAATTTTACTGTACATTTATGATTGAGACAGTGCCAGTAATAAAAACTATGATTATCGCAATGGTGCATAAATTGATCCTTATTAATTCACACTGTGATTATCTAAAACATATTTCAGTAATGAACGTGGCTCCCAAACAGATAAAAGACTAGAAATAATAATAAAACAATAGAGATACTTTGAGTTTTCATTTATTTTTTATATATGCAAAAGCTAATAATAAAAAATTGTATAAATAGGTATGGTATAAAAGAATATTATATAAAAATATGTACATGAATATACACCAAAGTAATGTTTGAATATCACTAAATTCACTGGGCCAATTGTACAGGACAAGTTCAACAACGATTCAAGTGAACCAAGTTTAGCTGTTAGGGATTAGCCAATCAAATTTCTAGTTCCTTAGCAACCGAACTCGGTTCACTTGAACAGTTGTTGAACTTGTCTCGTATAACTCGCCCTAGGTCAGAAAAAATGTAAAACATGTATCCATGAATAGGCACCGAAGAAATGTTTGAATATCACTCAGTCCACTATGTCAGTTTATCCACACCTATCGTAATGGCCCGATCCAGATCGTCAATCTCCCTCTGCTTTGTTTTGTTGTCACGGAGCAACCTTTGAATTTCCAGCTTGTTCTCCTTTAACTGGTCCTCCAACTCTACCTTCCTTGCTCGCTTCTTCTCTATGAAGGCACTCAGTAAATTTTTTATCTCAGCGAGATGAGTGTTATGCTCCTGAGTGCCTTCGAGGGAGTTCGCAGTTTCATTCGGGCCCTGTTCGCCATCATCTCCTGCCTTTTCTTGGATGGAGTTGTCCTGTTCACCATCTTCGCCATCTTCACTCCCTTCATCTTCTTTGGTTATTGTCTCCATTTTGATGTCTTCCCCATCATCACTCTCCGAATTGCTGGGGCTCTCAGCTTCGCTTATATCCTCGTATATGGCAGCTGGTGTTGAGGTATAAGCTGGTACGAAACCCTTCCTCGCAGCATTAATCGGCCTCAAGTTCGAAAAGGTTCCGTCCAATATTTCAATATCACTGCCAATACTAGAAGTTGATGTATTTTTCACTAAGCGGAAGCCCCCATCACTCGGAAGCTTCTTAAAATGCGACAATAACCTAAGCTTCTTCACTGGTGCTAACTGACTTTTGCTTCCAACTCGCGATTTCATTTTGTAAGTATAGTGGATTATTAATTCGCTTCACTAAAAAAGTTTTACTAATAATCGAAGACAGTGAGTTTGGCTTTACATATTCCTATCCCCTCATAATCCCATTTTCATGAAGCATCTTCAAAATGAATTTGCTTCTGCCTTTAAGTTTTCAACCAATAGAAACACTCCTTCACTCCCCCCAGAGCAGTAAGTAAATGTCTACATTAGTAGAAGGGCTTTCTCAAATTTTCCCATGAAATATTTGCCACAAAATTCTGAATAAACATTTTTTCCATAAAATTATGTTTCTCATAGGTTTCTGCAACAAAGCAACTTGCAATCTGAGACCATCTTCAAATTTCAATATCCTACAATGAAAGAAGAGACATGCTCTCAAAATAAAATCATGTTTATGTTATTTGATAAAAATTTATGCAAGTCTGCAGATTATTTATCACTCTGTCTGAATATTTGAAACATGGGAATCAAAAAATGCGGAATTTTGTCACTAGACACTTGGGTGTTGAATTATATAACTTATGAAAATTATTCAAGAGGTATTTCATTATGGTTATCATTTACAGGGTGTACCTAATAATTATTAAAACATATTTTTGAAAGTAATGGTAATATGAAAGTTTTATTTCAGTAATCCCTTAAGGGTGTCTCATGATTATTAATATATAATTCTGAAGCTACTGGTGATATAAAAGTTTCATTATAGTAATCGCATACAGGGTACCTCATGATTATTAAGATTTATTTCTGAAGCTACTGGTGATATAAAAGTTTCATTATAGTAATCGCATACAGGGTACCTCATGATTATTAAGATTTATTTCTGAAACTAATGGTACTATAAAAGCTCCATTTTAGTAATCGCATACAGGGTTGCCTCATGATTATTTAAGATTTATTTCTGAAACTAATGGTAGTGTGAAAATTACAGGTTGTCACACGATTATTAAAATTTCTGAAACTAATGGTAGTATAAAAGTTTCATTGAGAGGGGCTCATTTGAAAAATTTGATTTTTATCTTTATATCAAATTATCAATATTCTGGATATCTGTCATGTATTGACCTTGAAAACGGTCATTGAACCTGTATTACATTTTTCTAACTTGTTGAGACTTGTAACCGGACGTTATCAAATTCCAGGAAATCTCACACGTGCACTGTGACCTTTGAACTTGAATCCTTTTGCTCTCTCATAGGGTTTGACCTTGAATCCAAAAGCTCTCTCATAGGTTTTGACCTTGAATCCAAAAGCTCTCTCATAGGTTTTGACCTTGAATCCAAAAGCTCTCTCATTTCTTATCTACTGTTGTTGCCTTGTGCTAGTCGGTTCAAGGTGTCTCTGCAGTTCCATACTGCTCTGGATTTAAAGCAGTTGGATTCAAGCGCTTTCAATGCTGCTTGACTATCTGAAAATATTTTTATTGTTTTTCGTGTGAGGTGTCGGTTTTCCAGCTCCCTTGCACACATTTCAATGGCATATACCTCTGCCTGGAATATCGTAGCTAATTTACCCAAACTGAATGAGCGTTTCACTACTGGGTTCATACCATATATTCCGGCTCCGACACCTTCCAAAGTTTTGGAACCATCGGTGAACCACCTTTCATTTGCCCTACATAGGTCAGTTTCATTCCGAACCCAGTCTTCTCTTTCAGGGAAGACCACGGTGTAGTACATGTTGAGGTTAGTGGTTTTAGGCATGCCTCTTTTACTTATTAAGAATTATTAAGTAATTGGAGAATTAATCTGGAATTTAAATAGAATTGTTAGGGTTCTTTTCAAACAAAATTTTAAAAATATTTTTTTTTTACTCTAATTGTAAGAGATTATGATTATTATCTTCATAGTCCTATCATAGAAGCCATGTTGAAAACAGAAATAATCTTTGCATTTATAAGTTATTTCTTTTATTGAATCATTACTTCATTTCAATTAAGTAGATGAATAGAAAGTCTTCAATAGTCTTGAAAATTTATAAATAATACTATGATTGATATTTATTGTGAATTTCTGAGCGGTATTTCAAGAAATAATGTGAAATTTGTAACTATAGCGAGGAAGTCGATATTAGCAGAATTAGATTTTTCAGTTTTTCTCAATTTCTACAAATTTTTTCCATTGGGGAAGTATATTTTTTTCTTTTATATGAAAATTGAAGTCTTGTCGAAAAAATGCGTCCCCACGGAACTCTACACTGAAAAAAAAAAGCTTTTTCAGCGACTTGAAAAAAACGAGTTTTTCGCGAAAAGCACCAAGTTCTTAAT